>JAVDOI010000108.1:0-519712 GCA_032191485.1 Leptoclinus maculatus | reverse complement strand
GAAGGAAGTTTCCTGATTTTAGAAGTGATATTTTACTTTTGAAAACAACCCATTTTTTATGGAGATCAGGGGTCAACTATCAACTGCAACCATTTCAACGGTTGAAATATATCAGTACACAACAATGAGGAGTGATTAATAAAACCAGGGTTTATTTATCTGACAGAAAATGACAAAAAGCATCCAACTTCCCTTTTTCTCTTTTCTTGCAAAGACCTGAAGTCTTTATGTGCTTTGCAGAACAAATGAATATCATCTTATTATTGTAATTTAGCTCTTCTTTTCTCTATTGATAACTTAGTATATTAAACAATATTATACATTGGCCTCCCATATTGAACAGAAGGAAAAACACATATTATAGCTAGAACTTTGCAATATTACCATTTTGTATGTTTAGGTATAATGTATGTCCATTGCAAAATAGGCCCATTTATTAAAAATTGTTCAGAAGGAAAATATGCACCGTATAATTCACAAACTCGGGGGAAAAAATGTGATTAATGCATATTAGCTTGTACATTTAAACTGCAGTATTTTACATTTCTTCTGCATAAAAGTACATTAATCTTAGTGATAGAAGTTGCTTGTTAAGTTGATGATTGCAATTTGGCCAGTACTGCTACATTTTCCAAAGCAAAGATTCTTGCTGTTCAAGAACATTAAAATGCAGAAATTTAAATTCTCCCACATTCGTAAGTACTAAACCTTGCACTGTACATAAACCATTCGTATCCCCTTTACGTCACTAAAGTGCAAAGAATTCTTGAAGAATTGGCATTGGCAAAGATAAAGAAAATGGCCATAGTTTTAGAAAATAACTTCATACTGCACATGCAAACACTCTTCTTACTGATTCAGATTGAAAGTCATTAACCCACAAAACCCCTTCCTTGGCTCAACATATAATTGCATTTTTAGTAATTTGATTGATATTGGACTTAGTAAGAGTATCTAAAAACCTGGTGCTAATGTTTCTAGGCACCGCAAGACTGTTTTAAACTGCCTTCATAATAGTCCAATTAAGTTCCTGCTTTTAACATACACTTTATCAAACTTGAGATTTAAAAAAAATGCTGCAGAACCGTTGTCAACCCATTGAGGGAACAGTCACAACAGTGAATAAAGAGGAAACACAAAATACTCTCGGAGTATTATCAGCACATTAAACAGAAAGTGTAAAAACAGGACAGACTGTAGTGAATTCACACACGTTTCACCCACAATCAGTAACTCACAAATTAAACAAACATTATAAAATACCCAAAAGGTTTACAGTTGTGGCGACATAGGCAATAGCTGAAGCTATAATTATATTTTGATAAGAACTTGTTGTCCGAGGAACATCAAAAAATGACTGTGACACATTTAATGCCAAACCATAGGAAATTACTACAGATGTTAAGCTCATCTTTGTGATTATCAATAAGAAATATCAAAATTATGATTGTCCCAAAAAATTGTTGCAGAGTCAGGGGTCCATAGATAGCAACGTCAGTTTTGGCATTAATTAGACAACAAATTCTGATACAAATAAGATTATATGCTATTGCCTACTTTTAGTCTACAGAGGCCTTTTTATGTTTGCAAAGCTGCTCATGTAGTACAAATACTACATGAATATAAAATGAATGAGCGGCAAGAACTCTGAAAATATCCACGGTGGCAAAAGCATGTTATTCAAATATCAGCGTAATGTCACCCATTGTGACAAAGTGACAATTGTGTGACTAAAATCAATGTGACTCAATGCACTGCCACTTATTATAATTCAAAGGTATAGCCTATAAAATCACTTGTATAAAATTTCAAATGTTTTTAAATATGACGTTAATATCGCTGTATTATCATCACTGTATATGACAAAAGAACCATGCAGCCCACCACACAGGAGTTGTGTACACATGTACAGTCTTAAAATACAATATCAACTTTTTTTTTTTAGTACTCTTTCATTACACTTGAATAATGTGTAATTTCCTTTATTTTCTATAAAAGTTCATACTCCTTAATGGAGTTTGGCTTTTTATTTACAACACAATTCACAACTGTGTTGCTGTATTGAATGTTCCACTTCCAAAAAACGCATCCTCCCAGAACGAGGTCGTTACTGAACCTGGAAGACATTGATTTTGCTTGTGTTTTTCAGCGTCTGCCGCCGGTTACAGAACCATACTCGCACAACCTCTCGGTCGTAGTTTAGCTCTCGTGCAATTTCTGTAATCTCTTGACCTGTTGGCAATGCATTCTTTTCAAAGTAGGAGTTAAGAACTTCTATTGCCTGCGGTGTGAAACTAGTACGCCGCTTGCGTTTTTTGGATGGTTCACCGCCAACAAACTCCATCAGATTCTGCTGGCCTTTCTGGTTCCAGTGCTCAGCCTCAGCCAGCCACTTCTCCAACACCGGCTTCAACTTCTGAGCACTCTTAGGCGTGATATCCAGCTTTTCAAACCTGCGTTACAAAAGTAAAATCATTTAATGCGAACACACACTGCACATCACAAAGAACCAGTTTGCAGGGAAGTAACTAAGATATCAAATATATTTTGGGTACTAGTCCACCAAGCTTTAACCAACCTATTGAGAAATGTCTCACTATTTGTACTCTATATAATTATGACTCCATTGCCGTTCATATTAAAGTGCCATTTTCGGGTCATGAACCATTTGAACAATTCTTAAAATATATTCTCATCGAGGTCGGTATTTTTTTTCTGTATGGAGTGTAGCCTCAGCAATGAAAATGTTCATTAAAAAATGTAAAGGAATTGTTTCCAATAAATAAATGATATGAACAATGATTTGCAAATTTCTAAATTGTATGTAGAATATCGCAAAAGCAAAGAAAATGCTTATGAATGTTATCGTAACGTTACCAAAACACACACATAGATTTATTACAACAATCTTTTTTCAAAAGTCATACATATGTCACTGTGATACATTCACTCCACTAAGCATGACTGCACTGACACAATGAGTAGAGAAGTAACTTAACTACATTGATGTTCTATTTGTATTACGATTGTAATTTGTGTGCATGCAAATTAAGTCAACGTATGCACACATCAAATGCACTGTCTACACACTTTATTAAGAGAAAATAGTGTAGAATCTTTTCTTTTTTTACAAAAGATTACTTAAGAAAGCTTCCATAGGCAGGTAACATGAACAGGGGAGTAATTTACCTGCAAATGGCGGACTGGCTGTAAGCAGGGCCCTCAGTTGCAGTTAGAGCCTGCCCTACTTGTGTCTGAGTAAGCCCCAAGGACAGCCGACGGATCTTGAAATTCTTGGCAAACTCTCGAATCTCTTCCAGATTAATGCCTTCCTCGCTGATGACTACCTGCTGGGGTTCTACAATTCAGGGGAATCTGGTTAAAAATAACCACCTACTTAAAATGGATCTATGTTTGGATATGAGAAGCAGGTGTACATACTGCTGACAAGCTGTCCCACTTTTACAATGTCTCCACAGGTGATGGGCACTGTCGAGGAGAGCGTGGAGGCATTCTTCAGTACAGACGGCTGAGGGGCGATGACAATTGGTGACTGACTGATAGTTGTTACTGAAGCCTGGGAGGGAACAAATAAATTATATAACCTGCAATGATGCAAATGACAAAGTTTAATCATATTTAAATACCTTCAGGAAGAGTTAAAGATCTGCCAATTAGTTATTAAGACATTTTTGATCTGTTTCAGCTTTCAAGTGAAAAAGCAGAAATGACTTAGTCCTTTCTGACCTCAAAACAAAATTCAGACAGATTTTTGTTGGTTACCTGTGTGATAGGTTTGGTAAGTGTTGGGGGAGCAGCTTTGGGCATGACTGCAGCAGAAGTAACAACTGCAGATCCATTCCCCACTGTGGCAATAATCTGGCCCTGGTTGTTGAGAAGCAGCTGTGGGGTGAGAGTCTGGACCTGGAGACCCTGGAGACCCTGGAGACCCTGCAGACCTTGCAGACCTTGCAGGCCTTGCAGACCTTGCAGGCATTGCAGACCTTGCAGACCTTGCAGACTATGCAGACCCTGCAGACCATGCAGACCCTGTAGACCCTGTAGACCCTGTAGACCCTGCAGACCCTGCAGACCCTGAATGGTGGGTGTCCCAGCCGCTCCAGCCAGAGAGGCTGGGTTCAACAGAAGAGGGAGGGTTCCTATGACCTGTAAATATTGTTTGAAATTGTTTGAGAAACACGAATAATTGAATGTAATGCTCTGTGATAGTTTTCGCTTACCAAAGCCACTTTCAGAACATTCAACAACCTGTGAAGTACGGCCTTCTAGCGGTTCTCTTGGAATACATGTCTTTTAAGATTAAACACTACACCACTAACTCAGATGAGCTGCACTAATGGTAAGATTGATTCATGGAACTGTTTGAGAGGGCAAATCAGTTTTCACAGAAATCGTCTTACGCTCCACTGACTTGAAATAGCACTGCTGATGCATTTTAGAGAAGGTGTGATTACCAATCAATATGCATCCAAATGAACACCTTCAAAAAATGCACTGTGTTCTTGTCAAAGTCTTTTTTGGCTAATGTTTTGGCTATGTTATTTTCTTAGTAAAAGATCCTCATCTTTCCTTTAGCTGAAAGTACAAAGTAGAGAGACACCATAAGGCAAATCCAAACTCACAAAAATAAACTGAGAAGCATTCATTTGTATCACCCACCTGTCCTTGGGCATTTGTGATGAGCTGGCTGGTGATGCCGGCCATGTTGGACATGGCACTAGTGAAGATAGGAGTGGAGGTGAGGGAACTGAGGAACTGGGGCTGCGTTCCCAAAGACGCAGCATTGATCTGACCATGAAAACACAACATGTGTAAGGAGCGCAGGAACTTAAATTGCATGACTGACATTATATTATAAACAGTAAACAAAAGTAGAAATCCTGAAGCTGCATTCTTACAATGGCAGGATTGATAGAGAGTCCTGCAGCCTGGAGCGCTGCTAACGATATGTTGGACTGAGAGACAGCAGTGGTCGCCTGGGCCGCCGCCACCTGAGCGGCGGTAACCTGTGCATTGGTCACCTGTGTTGGATGAGACGTCACCTGCACTGGCTGTATGGCAGCTTGAGGCTGGAACATCGTCTGAGCGTTCGTCTGCAGTTGGGGCTGAAGAGAGTTCAGGACTGTCGCAGCTGAGTACAAATTCAAGAGTTTGCAGCGTATTATTCACTGTGAGACTCAAAACATTATAAGAAGACTCAAGAGTCTACCAACATGCTAGCAGCTCTGCGAGACTGTAATTAGGCACAGAGTGCTTTGAGCTAAGTGCTAACGTAAGTGTGCTAACCAGCTCACAATGACAACACTAAGATGCTGATGTTTAGCAGGTGTACTCACATGGGATGCAAAACCGAACCGTAAAAAAAGTAACCGTCCCATGACGTACAAACCGCTTGCTGTACCGTTGCACCACTATTAGATACAGGCCTGCTAATTATTTGATTGTGCCTGAGACATAGTAGAGGCAATTATCTGAACATAGGCTGACTTGACCATGAAGTAACTTGCTTTATTGCATGCATAAAATCAGTGTTATGGCTTCATATATAATAGAATTAGCATTCACTATCAATCAATCAATCAATCAATATATATATATATATATATATTTTGGAGTTCAAACACATTGGAAAAGGTTATGTTTTTATTCTCCTTAATGTGCAATCCACCAAATATTGTTGAAATATGTCAGTGTGTACCAAAGGGTTTCTGTGGCAGCCAACAGCGATCTAGCAAAAAATAAATGTGGCCAAAATCTAATATGAGAGGCTATATGGGGAGCATGCATACGCAGATAGTTTGTGCTTTACCTTGGAGGCCAGCAAAGGGCAGTTTGAGAAGGTTTCCAGCTGTGTTAGCTGCTGTGAGCCCGGGGAGAGTAGCTACGTTGGTGGTAGGTAAGGTGAGAACAGCCAGACCTCCCTGGCCACCGATGGAGCCCGCCATACTGATGGGGATGAGCAAGGGCTGCCCCAGAGATCCTGTCTGGGCCATCATACTAGTCATCAGAGTGGCCAAACTTTCCTGGGTCAGCACCTAATGTAGTATAATCAACTTTTTTTGACTGGGATGAACAGAGTAATGCTGTTTCAGATTATATTTTTGACCTAATTGTTATCTATTTACTGGCATTCTGGTGTTTTTACTGAACTAAACATTGATACATTCTCATTGCATTTGTACTCAAATACTCCCAGTATATATTTTTTTAATATTGGGTATTTCTTTTTTGTTGTTGCAGCGGTATGTTCTGTTCCAGTTGCTGGAAATGTTTCTTCAGCCTGCGGCTGTGTATTCAGGTGTTTGGGATCAAATCTGTTCCACTTTTAACATTTACAATGCACGAGAGACAATTGCCTCAGCCAGAGACTTCAGTAAATCACCTACTGTGAGCGACAATACTGAAATTAATCCTTCCACGAATATTGGACAAGAAATAATATGTGAACAGGGTGAAATGCAAATAGGTTCCATTTTAAATTGTACAGACATTTCGTTTGAGGGAATCTAGAAAGAAGTCAGTTAAAAGTAAACAAAAGAATATTCAACAACTATGATGGAGACTATGTGATCACATGATACCAAACCACACACTTCTTTTTGGTGTTACAAGAAAATCTGACCTTTATAGGATGGTAAAGGTTCTGTTCTTTGTGAGGATTTGGGTTAGGATATCCCCTGATTGTGTCTTGTTTTATACCTGAGACTCATGGAGGGAACTGTGCATCCAGGAGACCAATACTTGGTCAAGATTCTACTCGCTGACAGAAAAAGTGACTAACAACTGGCTCAATACTGATGCACTAGGTCACAAGCAATGGCTGACATTAAGTAAAAGTATTTTGCAAAAGTCTGGGGAAAATTGTTAATGTATGAATCAAAAAAGACAGAAATAGTAATGTTGTCAAAATGGAATGTAGTCTTGTTCCTCCCTAAAGGCTCTGTTCGCCATATTGTGTTTTCTTTTCCTCTGTAATTACACTCAAAAATGGAAAACAATGAAGACAAAGTTAAAAAGAAAAAATAAGAAAAATAAATAATCCTGCACTTTCAAGGCCGATGCAACCCGAGCTCTTGTGATTTCTCCCTGGTTTTAGATAAAGTATAAACTAAAGACACAACAAAACTATTGACGACATCATTCCATCTCTGAAGACTTAAGATGAATATTGAAAATGTAATCGGTGTGTAAATTCAATACCTGTGGACAGCCTTGTACAGTGATGGGCATGGTGGCCTGGGGCTGCGACAGGGACAAACTGACGGGAACAGCAGGAGTCAGTGTTTGGACAGCAGGGGCAGGAACCTCGACAGACACCACCTGCTGCTCACCCAGCACTGCAGGAGCACAGCCAGGGTTAGTTCTTACTGACATTTAAAGTGGTTGCAACAGCTGCTATTAACATTTCAGAACAACTGTGTCACGTATGCATGAATAATAAGACATGTGCAATCCATCATTTTCTGCTATGACCGTGATTTACCTACTCCCCCAGTGCTCTGGGGCATAGCGGGGCCGTCCTGTATGCTGCCAGCCTCGGGTTGCTCTGCAGGCCGAGCCACTCCGTCCTCAGCTTTGACTTCACTCCCATCAGGTAGTGATGATGGCAGAGATGCATCGACCTCTACCTCTAGCACACGAATAGTCTCATGGCTTGACATCACAATGACCTGTTAGTAGTTTGTAAAACACTTCTGTCAATAACATTTTAAATATGGTAAAAGTCTCACTTGATCAACAAAAACAAAAACCTTAACAATAACTTCATTTAGGTATTTCTCTACTTATCAATTCACATTGACTTAACTGATGATTCATGGTATGCAATAATGAAAGACCTAGAGGAGAGGCAGCGAGACAACCGGGGCTGGAGGACAAGGTGCAGAGACACAATGCAGGAAGAGAGAGGAGGATGCATACCTGGTAGTCTTTGCGGGGAATGTCAAAGTGCAGGATTTAAATGGCTGAAAAAAGACTTCTGCAGTCAGACAGTGAATGGCTAAGGAACAGAGAAGCCGAGCACATGTTAGGACACAATGACCCAAAACAAACACACATGAAAACAAAAAAAAAGAGATACAAATGAAAAGAGCATGAGTACACAAAAAGCAATGATAAGAGCATCAGCCAACAAGCAGCTCAAGCAATGCTTTCTTCAAGCTCCCTTCAGTACAGCGGTGAAGAGCATTGCTATTTGTTTGCTGATGTCTACACAGAATGTTACCAGGTAGAGAAAAAACACAAGAAATGATTAAGCATGGCCGTTTATAGAGCAGTAACCCTCACAAAGCATAGAGCTGCAGGCATTATTAGGTGATAAAAGACAAGTGTTTTTCAATGAACTTGCGTGGAAGCTAATCGTTCCTTTATGATATGGTATGTTGGCACATGGAGGGTGACGGGAGCAAACGGCAGCAAAGAACTTGAGGACAACATCATTCATCAGGGTTTGGAGTAGCTCAGAGCTCAGAGGATGTTCATCGTGTTTTAACAGACAGGTGAGTGTTACCTGCTCATTGACTGTGAGTGGGGCATCTTTGGCAGGGGGATTGTGGGAGTTCATGGCTCGCTGCACCACCACAGTCACTGTCTTCCTGACATTCTGGGTAAACAAACAAGTCATTAAACAAATGCGGAAAGATTCCTTGATTTAGAGTCTTCCCCCAGACGAGGTCTCTACTAACATCCTCCAAAACCTGAGTCCATCGGCCACTAATAGAACATTGTTTTGTCAAGACAGTTATTCGGTCCTGCTACTTTCACCTGAAGAATATTGCAAAAATATGCCCACAGTTTTCACTCTTTTCAGTAGTTTGAAATGGTTATCCATACTGCAGCGAGACTACTCACTAAGACCTCATATTCAATTGTTTCTGCCACAGTGGCAATAACAAATAAACAAAAACAACAATGCATTGCAAGACAAACAAGATTTAAAAAAAAAATGTAAACACACATACCTAACCTAACATAATAACACATAAATACAAGAATAAAAGGTGAACACATGAAGTACAAAAGGTACAATATTAGGGGAAGATAAAGAAAGGCATGGTTGGAGATGTGCTGATGCTACCTGTACTTTACAAAGTTGAGCAGTAATATGGCAGAGGGTATAAAAGAGAAATTACAGTATATCTGTTAGTTTTGGCAAATGGTTCGTGCAAGGGCTGGCTACTGTCAAATATAATGGATTCTGACTTCTTTGGCAACTGTTTGTTGTACAGTTCGGATAGATTGTTCTGCTGAGTGCCAAACATTTGGCTGCCGAGACACTCCTTAAGGTCCTACTCCTCATCTACAAGGCTCTGATGAATAGTCTTGCTCCAGAGTATATTAGTGATCTACTAATGTGGTATACCTCTGCTCAGCCCCTCAGGTCCCCTGAACCAGGCCTGATAGTTGTACCTCGTTCTAGACTGAAATCACAAGCTGTCCTGGGTCTCTGTGCAGACTCTATTGGGTGTTTGAAGTCGCAGCTGAAGACCTATCTATGTGCTTTTATGCTTGAGTCATGAGCCTTGTTTTGAGCTGAGGCGCTTCTATTGTTATGTTGTTATTGTGTTATTTTCTAATAGTGTCTGACTCATACTTTGTTCTTTTAATCATTCATCCTTTTGTAAGACACTGTGTGACCTAGGTTTTGAAAGGTGCTATTTAACTTACTTAATCCACTCATTCAAATGTTTTGCAGCCATTTGAAAAATAAATATGAAGTTTCTTTGGGGTGACCCCTTTTAGTCCAAATGATCCGCACTTTAGGGGCAAATCCTGGTTTGGAAACAAACCCACATGCAGAGGACTGGTTTTTATTCATGGCTATTTCTGACATTGCAGGACCAGACTATTTGGAGGGGCCGGAGAAACGGGCCATGTTGTGTTGCACTTCAGCTGCAGAAAACGTGATGAAACACGCGGATCATCGACATGAAGTGGTTACGTTTCCATCGCAGATCAGAAAAAAGCATTCAAGATGGTGCATTTCCTGCTGCAATGCCCTGTTAGAAACGAGGATCTGTCAAAAACTTCAGCGGGTGTTGATGAGCTCCCCACCCCCATCCTGCCCAATAAAAGTCTCGTCGCGTCGGCCACTTTTGAAGACGAGCACTAACCACCAAGCACAGGCGACAGAAACCATCTCTACCCGTGCCTAGAGACCGAGTATTATGTATTTCCCTCTCTTTATCATAAATATATAAATTATGCTAATTACGAACATTGCATATTAACCAAAACTCATTTCCTCTCGCTATGTCGCTGCTATGCGCGAGGAGCAGGCTCGAATAGACTCCGGTTATTGTATTCAACTTACCGCGGAAATGCAGCTTGATTTCTGTAATCCCCCGCTTTTATAAAAGGTCCTTGTCACAGTTTGTTTCAGTCACACATAATTAAAAATTCATCTCAGCTCCCAGACGGGCGCTGTGACTGCACACAAAAGAGGTATTTGCATTGATAAGGAGGGTTGTAACGTTAGGATCTCCTCTCTCTTAATGTTTAATGACGATGCCCTTTCTGCAACAGCTCAGATAATCAAAAATCCTTCAGGTGTCTCACAAAATCCTATTTGAGCTGTAAAGTCGGACTAAATTGCAACAAAATTGGCCTTTACCACTACGTCATGAGCATAATTTATGCACGGAAAAATCTTGCATTGAAAAATGTCTGCCTCGACTTGCGAGGTGCCATGGTTCTCTTAAAGGGGAAGTACCGAGAATACAAGCCGAGGAGAAAGAAGCTCTGGCACAGTGGAATAATAGATCATGCTGCTGTACACGAAGAGTTGCCTAAAACTGCTCTTTGTTTACTGACAGTATTAGTAACTATAACACTTAAATTATGCAGCTATAGGTTCATTTAATAACTTTATTATCTCTGTTGCTGCTGTACTGACTGAGTCGCCAACTTAATTTCGTTGTATGTTTTTACAATGACAATAAACATCCTTTATCCTTTATCCTTTATCTCAGTTTGATATTAATATCAATGGGTAAATGTCATAAAATGGAAAACGTGTTTCAAACTTACACACTTTATTAATGACTACAAATAGGCATTTTTACAGTAAAATTAACAATGGCTCCATGAACAATATCAGCTCCACACAGTAGGAAAAGTACACAGGTGTATGTGTGTTTTATTTGCACAAAAGACTTCATGAAATCCAGATAGTGAAAAAAATAATAAATGTGACAGGAGAGGTCAAGTAGCCACAGGCCTTTACAACAGTCCTCCTCTTAGTATAAGGAGAAAGACTAACAAATAACAAGGGAGGGGGGGGACTACACTAACAACATTTTGAAAAATACAACAAAAAGATAAATGACAAGAAGCACACAAAATAAGTAGAAATCCAACCAATCAGTAGACAACAATACAATACAATACAAAAAAGAACCCAATTAAATACATGAAAAACAATGAATTATATTCAGCATATTCAGGGTCCTGATATTGTATATGCTGGCTAACTGTCACACTTCCATGGCATATTGGGACACTTAAATAAAACCATCGTTAAAGTTTTTTGGACCACATGCTTTTCCTACTATGACAAGTCAAAATACGCAAGGGGAAATTTGTTCACTACAGCATCAAAAATATATTCAAGCAATCAAAAGAAAAAAACAATTAAATATAAAAATGCACAATATATACAATAAAAATAATAGAGTAAAATATATGAAATATAAAAAATGCACAAAATATACAATGAAATAGAATAATATGAATGAACTAACTAACCAGTAGTGCAAAGGTATTAGCATACGTTTTGTTTTAAAATTGGCATTTATTCTTTGACCTTAAAAGGTAAGTCCGATTATTTTTGTCTTTTCAAGAAGCCAACAGTTCACCTTTTAGTAACTCTTGAACGCCCTATCTTGTCTGCCTGTAGGGGGCGCGCGCACTTAAAACACCGAGTGCGCCGAACCACAGATAGAGAACGACTGACGTCACCACTTCCACAACAACAAGAAGCTGAAAAACAAGGAAGTGAATGATTGTGAAGCCGTAACCTGCTATAAAGGCCGTGACAAGATATACGCCGAGCTCCGTTTAATCTGAAATTCCTCCGTGTCCGCACCAGTCAAGAACAATGAACAACAAAGGTATTTGTCCACACTCCGTTCGGGTGATTAGTCAGCTGTCCGTTTTACGACGCTGACGGTTTAACTAGAAGATGAAGAAGAAGCTGTGTGGTTGTGGCCATCTGAAGCGGACTTCACGTTTAGCTACGTACACGACAATAAACTGACGTTTTCTCGGCTAACTTGTTTAGCACACACGTCGATCGCTGGTATATATTTTATCATAAAACATCGAAGATGTAAATAATAAACGCGTAAATCTACTGTCGCCTTATATCACCGTAGCATTAGTGGCCAGGTCACATATTTCCAGTTAGCCATCATCACCACTCACAACAGGCAGGATCTAAAGGCAGCGCTAACATGATTTTACCGTTTTAGTTTACATACGTGGGAATCTAAACATGTATCCATCGTTTTAATCCACTGTGCACATACAATATGTGTAGAAGTAGCCTATATATAGGAGCATGATATCGCGTGTTTTGTGTTTTTCCCCTCGGCTATATGCTAGTTATTTGAACATACTCGGATCCTTTGTTGCTACCATGGTTTGAAGCGCCGAGGCCGACAAAATAGCGATTCTTTTCATGATCGATTAATTACCGATTATTTTCTCGAATAATTGCTCTTGTCTAACTACCGTAAATAGTGCAAGATGTGCATCGTTAATTCTGAGACCCGTACAGTTATATAAAGAAACCCGGAAAATATTCACTTTGGGGAAAGTGGGACCAGAGCATTTTAGCATTTTTTTTGCTAAAAGAAATACTTTAATTATTAATTAATTATCAAAATACATTTTCTGTCAAATAATCGACTAAGCATTTCAGCTCCATGTAGTGATTTTTTTTCTGACGTTTTGTCACTTTTTAAACACAAATCTTGTAATTAAAACAATAAGTTTAACTTGTATTTTTTAAACTTAGTTCACAGTTTTGACATTTGTTTTTCACATGTTTGGACTACCTTTCACCCCTCAAGCAAGGCTGTATGTGCTAAATTTCTCTGCAGTCCATATCTTAATATTAAGCTGTTTTCTATTACTGCTGAGAATGTGTTATTCTTTGCTTTAGCCTGACGATAAACATGACGTTTAATGTTGTTTCTGACAAACGTTTGACCTCTAAAAATATTCTTTGGATTTCTGTGTCAGTCACTAAATGACAAAGC
Organism: Leptoclinus maculatus; assembly: GCA_032191485.1. Lineage (NCBI taxonomy): Eukaryota > Metazoa > Chordata > Actinopteri > Perciformes > Stichaeidae > Leptoclinus > Leptoclinus maculatus. The sequence continues at coordinate 506,429 of JAVDOI010000108.1, read as the reverse complement.
ATTTGCTTAAAGTAAAATGTTGTTTTGCAGGTTCATATCCTCAGCAGGCTGTGTACCCTCAGCAGAGCTCTGCACCTGTATACCCTCCTGCTATGCAAATGTCTCCTCAGGCACCTCCTTACACAGACACACCACCTGCATATTCTGAGGTAACTATTACTTTTATGTATCCTATGATAACACAATACTCTCAGTGAACGGTTCTATTCACTTCTTTTTTGTATCTTTTTGTCTGCAGATATACCAGCCCAGATATATGCTTCCACATCAGGTGCCCAGTCAGGTGGCACAGATGTCCTCTCACTACCCTGGTGCTCAGATGTTTATGCCCATGCAGCCACATATGCAGGTTGGGCAAATGGGCCAGAATGTCCCCATGGCTTACTATCCCATGGGAGCCATGTACCCCCCTGGTTCAACAGTGATGGTAGATGGTGGCTTTGATGCTGGTGCTCGCTTCACAGCAAGCAGCGGTGTTTCCATCCCAGTGAGTATCCACCTAGTCCAATTATTCAGAACTATATTGCAGTTAGGTTGCCATTGCAGACCGTTGTAAAATCCAAAGTTGGTCGGCTCTCTACCAATGCTTGTGCTTGTTTCTCCCCGTCTCTAGCCCCCACCTCCTGGACATCCCCCCAATGCAGCTCAGCTGGCTGCCATGCAGGGTGCCAATGTTGTAATGGCACAGCGCAAGAATAACTTCTTCCTGGGTGGATCCAGTGGAGGTTATACCATCTGGTAACGGCAACTCCTCAACTCCTCCTTCATGCCTAAACCGTGTCCCCGCCCCAAATGATGCCCCAGTTCTTCCCCCATCCCATACGCCTCCCTCTTCAGGCTGCTTGGCCATGCCACAATACTGATATCACCTAACGGAATGTAATATTTTAGCGCCCTTGTAAAAGGTACAGTACTCCACTTCTGACCCCGAGATCAAATGATGAATGCCACTGCCTGGAGAGGACAAATGCTAATTTTTAATGTCGTAGAATTCATTCCATAATTCTTGAATGGGTCTAACCTCTTTCGGTCATTCCAGATTGGACCTCTTTCAGGCATCTGTATTTGTTCAAGAGACCTGGTCTCCTTTGATCGAATGGATCACAAATTACATTGAGATGTTCTTGTATACCTGTAAACGCAACGTAAATTAAATATTGAAATATCAGACCCGCGTTATATAGTTTAGCTGCTTTATGGTGAAAGTGAAATGCAGTTACAAAGTTGCAGTTGAAGTGCAAAAAAAAAAAAATCCATTTGTCTTTTTTGGAAACTTTTAGTGTAGTTAAATTAATAGATGTGTAATAGTTTCATGTAAATACCAGTATGATGATCATGAGAAATTACATCTCAACTATACAAAAAAAAAAGAATCAGCATCTTGGATGCTTTTAGCTAGAATTGTCTCGTCCTTTGCACAGTATCCAAAATCACAGCAAATTTGTTGTACAGTCTAACTGACGGATTGTTACATTTAAATCACTTGTAAATTAAATAAACTAAACTGAAGCAAATAATTTAAGAAAAGATTTCATGCAATATCCAAAGTGGTTTACTGTACCTTGTTGGGCAATTTGTAGATGAACATAGTGAAGTGCCAAAGAGCACTGGGGATAGCCCGAATTTAAAGCAAATTAACTTCAGTAAACTTAAAGGAAAGAAATTTAAAGTAAATCCAAATAGTAAATTGAATGGGAAGGGGTGGTTGGTGTAACATTTTTTTCTCCTGTTTCTATTTCACAGTCGGATACCCAGAGTTTATACACTAAATGTTTTATTGTACAGACTTCAAGAACTACCCTCCACTGTTTCTCTTTGTCTTTTCACACTATCATTTAGAATCCAATTTTTTAAGTATTTATTCACCGTAGAAAAGTGTCACCTTTGTGATAGCATTAGTTTCTTGTCATTTTAAAAGATTGAGGAGACTTTAATAAATATTTCAGTGTTTCTTTTTTTTCCTTTCATTACTTTTCCACATTTACACGACTAGTTAGCCTAATCAATTTTTAGTACAACCAATGAGCTGGTTGTATCATACATTTGGTCTACAATGCACTTATGTTTGGTTATTACTTGAAATTTAAAATGTCACAATTTGAAAGCAAACGTATCTTCGAATAAGCAGGTATGAGATTGTTGGTACTAAGACCTTCAGTTTGACACGACTGCAATTGTGTTAATGTCACTTTATGTGGATTAATCACATCTTTAAATTGATGCATCATTTTGCACCTTCGCTATGTACAAATTTGATTAAATCATTTTTATCAGAGATGCACCGCAAAGCAAATTTGAGTGGTTGCAGACTAGGGGCTACTCTTCTTTTTTTCAGTTTTCATGACTTTTAAAAGAACAAACGGATTTCTGTTCCTGTTTAGAAAATCCATCAAACTAGTCCATTTGAAAGTAATGTCGAGATGTGTCGTGTTGTTCGGTAGCCTGAACGTGTATGCAAACTTGCAATGAGGCTATATCACTGTCGGCATAATTGTTCATTTCCAACACATTTTTCTGCTGCTAATTAAACTTTAGAATCTTTACATAATACGTTTATCTTGCAAACTTTAAACGAGGTATCTGAAACTAGCTAAGTTAGTGTGGATACAATAAACGTATATTTGTAGATATTCTTAATTTTGGTGTGTGGTAGCGTCGTCGTGTCACTGGGTATCCGACACACCGTATCAAGTTTTAACAGCTGTGGCCTCCAGAAAACAAATGCCGCCGCTGTCGACCGACATTTAGTTATTTCTGTGTTGGGGCCGGAGAGAGCAGCTGTCTGGAAACGTGCTTCGTTCATCTGATGGAACTCCTTTTCAGCGGCTCTTAAACAAAGCTACTATACCAGACATGACCCACGTGTCACTCGGGTGTTTTTCTTTAAATGGCTCAATGTTCATTTATTCTCACTCATGCTGTCGTTTCATACAGCTCCGCTTGGGGAAGAGGCCACAGCTAATAAAACTTTAAAATAAAATATGATTCAGTCGAAGGTTTTTCTTTTTTTTTTTTTTCCATTTCTTGTTTGTGAAGCAGCATAATGGTGGCTTTGTCCCAGCAATATGAAGTACTGTGAACTACAGCTGACCAGTAGATGCTATGCCAACCACAGCCAGCAAATGGATTACTCTTTGTTGAAGGATTATGGACATTTATAGTTCAGGGATTCTCTTTACAACACTTTGTAAAATAGATGTATGTACTAAAGTGATGTGACAGACTTTGGTACACATTCTATCTTTTAAGATTACTAAAGGAGATGAGTGTCAAAAAGATGGAATACTTTGGAAGAAAGGGTCTTAGGTGCACTTAACTTTTTTATACTAAACTTAAAATTTAAAATGTAAGTTTAGAATAAAGGTTATTTTGGAAATTTGAAATGCTGCATGTTTGTTTAATTTTCTATACATATACATTGTATTAGAACAGGGCAGGTTGTTAAGTTCAAGATTGTGACCTGAGATAACACCTGGGATTTTTGGTTATTGTTTTGTTGTGATTTTAGCTTAAATGTTGCCTTTCCCTGGCCAGACTGCATCACAGGTAATTGATCGTTTAACCAACTTACTTGATTGTTTGAGTGGATGCTACTTGCTTGGCCTTAATACCAATATCACTTTTGTCATAAATAATTATCTCCCACCTTAGTTTAGTATACATACTGTACGAAAGAGTCAATAACTCAAATATTGTCACTTTGATATAAAAGGAATTGAGTCAAATATGGATCTGTATTTTTGTCAAATATCACCGGAGCATTGCACAGGTGGCAGTTTATTGCGTCTGGCATTTTAATCCCAACAGTCCACAATAAATCCCAACTTCTCTGAAGCTCATCAAATTCAGTCCTTGTTGAAACTGTCCGGTTCGTAATCATTCGATACCGTGGTTTGTCGTTCTCTATTGGAAATTTATGTCCAATATTTTGTCAGCTAATCTGCTCGACAGTGTCAACAAAAACTGAACATCTGCTTCTTAACGGTGTGTTTTTGTGCAGGACAATGAGATGAGATTTCATTGGATGGAGCTAGGTGTATCTAACAAACTAACATTTGAGTTGTGGTTCATTGACAAGTCAGGTTATGGGTTTATGACTTTGACTATTTTGAAACACATTAAACATCACTGCAAGCTGTCACACTGTATAATGGCTCTAGTCCAAAAACAAGTTTTATTGCCTTCCACATTTATGTGAAATGGAGAAGTCATCGGTAACCGAGTCGAGCAAGGAATAGAAAAAAACAGTTACAACAAATGTTTAGGTTGTCCTGAACGGAGGACATTGCTTTGAACTAGCTTATAAAAAAAATTGCATAGAAAACCTACAATTTTACAAGCAAATCAATATAAAAGTAACTTCTGCCCCAATAGCTTCATAACACGCCTTGTAAGAGACTTGTTTAGTGGGGAAACAAAGTGTCTGAATGAAACACTTTGTATATAGTAGAGAAAAACTGAAACATGGCTGATAAATAGAGCAGATTGTTGCTGATCATGTAACTGACTATACTAAAGATCTTTTTTCATGCATAGCTTTGCTAACCTAAACACACACCTGTTGTCACCTGCTCCTCATCCACCAATATTCACTCAGTGGAACTAATCTTATCTTTGGTTTTGCTTGTGCGCCTCCACGTTTTTTTCACAACACACATCTTAAAACACTGTTTTTTTCCTCTCTGCCTTCTTGTGCAGAAAAAAAAAAAAAAATCACGGCCTTCCCTCAAAACACAGATGCATAGAAAAACAAAACAGTCCTATTTCTTAGCAGTCCTCCACAGAGCCTCGTCTCCACCAGGTTCATATGAAGTATTCCTTCTTTTCGCTCACGGCCTGGTTATTCTGCTGGTCGTCGGGGTCCTCGCCCGGAGCCGGCTCCCCCGTCGTCCTGTAGTCTCCTTTGTTGTGGCAGAGATACCGGTAAAGCAGGAAGCCCAAAGCAACTACTGTCAGCAGGATGACGACAACGACCACTGGGGGAAAATAAGGCAAAAATATTAGCTTTAAATGCCGCTTTCAAACATCACGACGAGAAAAAGTTCAGATTGAAGTGCGACCGATTACCTGCTACAACTGCGTCTGAGCTGGCGGGGGCTGCTGTTGTTACCACTGAGGAGGGGAAATTAAAAAAAACAGACGATGTATCAGAGTTAATTTGATTGTTTTACTTTGCAGGAGGGGAAGTAGTGCGATTCCAGGAGGAGGCTGGTTTGTGTGCCATTATTAGAAAATGAAATAAAATATAAAAGCGTAGGAGTTACCCTGAATCATGGTGGTGTCTGCATCCGGGGGAAGTGTTGTTAAAAGCCCCATATCTGATGCTGGACAAAACACAAGCATGACATGCATTGATAAAACAGCACAAAGTCTAAGGTCATCATAATCAGGATACTTGTGGGCTGCAACTCAAGAGATTTGAAGCCAAGTGAGTTCATATCATAAATAGAAAATAAAAAATAAAAAACTGTGTACTCACCCTTTGTCGCATTTGTGTTTATGTGTGTGGAGAGTGTTGTCGAAGGAGCCATAACGGAATCTGTAAGGTTAAAAGAATGTGTTAAAAATGTCACAGGGCGCTATCTTCAGCACACAGGCTGCTGGTAGAGAGTTGTGTAACCGCATAGCTGCCAGCCGAGTGGGGAATATGAAGTGTGGTGACAAGGTAATCTGGTTATTAACTACTGGCACTGGAACAAACCTGTCAATCTCTTTGTTTCCTCTCTGATGCAACGACTTAATCAGAGAGCACAGCGGTGATAGAACTACTGAGAGCATTTAAAATGAGTAAAAGTAACAATACAAAGCTATGAAACGCTCCAGAACAAGTCCTGCATTTTAAATGATACTACGGTGGAAGTACAAAAGTCTTTTCAGCAATAGGAGGTGGATTAATCAAAAGAAAATGAATCCCTTTTTTTGATAAAAAAAGGCTCTATAATGTGTGAATTTCCTGATTTTCTTGGCCATAAAGTAGTCTAAATGGATAGTTGGTCGAACAAAACAAGACGTCAGATGGCGTCACCTTTGGCTCGAGGATATTGTAAGGGGCAGTTGTCATTGTTTTATAGACTAAATGATTAGTTAGTTGCAGCCCTGATCAGCAAAAGTACTTAAAGTATCAAAAGTAAAAGTATGCTGCAGAAAGGCACTAATCAGAGTGTTAGGTTATATTATTGGATTATTATTACTGGCACATATTATTATATGTGGTCAGGGTGGAGCCGGTTTTAACTAAACAAACCGACAACATATCATTTCATAAGATGATCAACCACTTTGTTTGTAAGAACTGAATCTACAAAGTAACTACAGTATATCTCAGCTTTCAGAGGAATGTAGTGCTGGGCTGCAACTAGTGATTGTTTTATCAATTGAGCTGTAGATTCTTTTTGAGATTAGTAGATTAATCCTCAATCATCCAATGTCTTGTTTTTTTTAGTTCAAAACCCTAAAATATTTACTATATTTTACTATAAATGGAAGACCAAAACAGGAGTTACATTTGAGAAACAGAGCATCAAATGTCTGTCACTATTTCTTGAAAAATTCCTCTATGAAAATAGTTTTCCGATCAATTTATCGATTAACAGTTATCGTTAATCAAATGGTAGTATTAAGCAGCATGCAATTAAAAGACTACAGAAAAGTATAACAACCTCAATATGTTTACTCTAGTAAGCACAGCACTTTTATTGTTATTTTATTTTGAAAATATCTAGAAGAATCAATTTTGTCATAGCAGCACAGTCAAATTAAGAAGGCAGACATACAAGCACTTAAATAAAATTGATTTAAAAAAGTGGACTTACTATTCATGATTGGTGACAGTTAACTCACTGGCTGACTTTACCTGAAAAATAAACACATGGAATCAAACAAATAAACAACCACATGTCTCACTAACATTTCCGCAAACGTCAAGAAACCATGTCGGACATCTGCTTAACTCACATGGAAACTAACCGGTCAACACCTACTCGACCACAGTAACCGACGTGCTGACTCTTTGTCCAACAAAACTTCTCCGTCCTGATTAAGTTAGTTCACTTAACACAATGTCCCCTTAATGTCCCCTCGAAGAAGAAAACAGCTACACTTTCAGGGGACGTATATCTCACACACTCAACAATCAGACATTGTTCATCACAGCTGTTGAGTGAGATTACCTACCTGGCTGCTGTGGAGCAAATCGAAACAGCTGGTTTTAAAATCCGATTTTTGTTTTCCCCTCAAGTTGGAGAATACTAACGCACACTTTCTAACTTGAGTTTGACATTTAAACTGCCTGTGAGTCTGTTGAGGCGTCTGAAACTGCGTCTGTGAAATACAGTAAGCAGCTATACTTTTTCTCCCAGCACTCGTGAGTCATGCAGCACACTCTCTCGATTTCCGCCCCTCCCTTTCCTCCCCCTCTCCGCGTCAAAGATCGTCTAATAACAAGATGTGGGACTCCGAAGGTAAACACGCGAAAGAGAAGAGAGAAGTAGGAGCATGCTAGATAGATAGATAGATAGATAGATAGATAGATAGATAGATAGATAGATAGATAGATAGATAGACAGACAGACAGACAGACAGACAGACAGACAGACAGACAGACAGACAGACAGACAGGCAGATATATAGACAGACAGACAGACAGACAGACAGATAGATCGATAGACACAGACAGACAGACAGACACAGACAGATAGACACAGACAGACAGACAGACAGACAGATAGACAGATACTTTATTAATCCTGCAAGGGGAAATTTTGCCTATATATATATATATATATATATATATATATATATATAAAAGAGTTGTATTCATTATCATGGAAAACAAAATATATTCACATTTGAGAAGCTGCAACCAGTGAATCTTTTGGCATCTTTAAGAATCTTTAGACTATTGTTTGATTTATTGATTGTTCAAATAGTTGCTGATTAATTCGTCTAATCATTTTGGCTCAACTGGAATGTGTGGGGTAAAACAGTAAATCCTGATTAGCACAATATTTTTCCAAAAAGATCTGGTTGAATTCAAATTTAACTGAATGCGAAAAGTCACCTGTACTTCAGCGATTTAGTGTTGCACATTGAAGGACTTCCAGCGACTCTGAAATGGATAAGCGGTTACGGATGGTGGATGGATGGACATTGAAGGACTTGGGATTGACAGATTCTTTTCAAATGGTTCAAATCTGTGCAGCAGAGGGCGAGATACCGACTTTTGGTTCCTAGTGTGGGTCAAGCATACATACAAGTTTTGGCAACTTGGTAGCATCTTTCATTTGCTGTACTCCATTTTGCTGTGTCAGATTTCATATTTTTATTTTTTTCTTATATCTTTTTGAAAATATTAGCAGTGGGGTGGATTTTCTATTTGGATTCAGCCCCAACAAGCCATGTGAACTAAGTCTATATGAGACTCTTTTGTTAACAGTCCTGTTTGGGAATGGGGTGTTTCTTTTTCCACACCAAACTGGCTCAAACTGGCACTGGGCTGGTCGGATTTCAAGTCGCACCCGACATCCTTCCTGCATGATAAACAACCACGTTTGTCAGAGTTGACTAAAATCTCCCTTTAGAGCTACAGGGGACACTAACAGTGTTTCCACATGCAGAGTGATACTCCTCAAAAATGGGTAAAATAACCATAATAAGTCACAAAGTCAGTCACATAAGATAAAAGGATGCATAGATGTATATTAATACTGCTCAGTCATAACACAAAGCAGCCTGTCAATCAAGACAATCACTAAGTGGTTTCTGTGTCCTGATTCTGACTACCAAAATAAAACTCCATTCCTATTCAGGAAGTGAGAGACACCCGGGTCAGCTGACCATAACAAATTTGAGGAAACTCGCATCTAATGTCTTTTTCTTAGAATGAATTAAGCAAAAAAACACATTTTCTTTCATTGAACTAATCTGGTAAAGACTGGCCGATGATGGCCGGACTATTCTCCACATTTTAGCTCTGGAATTCTGCTTTATTTTAGACATTTGTTTCAAATAAACTTTTAAATATTAAAGATGAATGACTCCTAAAGCAGGAAGACTCTCTTAGCTTTAATGCAAATAAATGAATGCAAACTATTGCAAATTATGTTGGGTTCACAATGACAAAAAGCTGAGAAATGTGGGCTGAGTGAGAACTCATTGTTTTTGAACCTATCATTTTATAACCTGTTGGCAGAGAAGCAACCACAGCAGATGACACCTTATATTCAATTTAAACAAGAGAGAAGGATTTATTGTGTACACATTTCATATTAATTTAGATATTTCATGAAATTAGTATAAACGTGATACAAAAAAAGATAATTGTTCAGAATTACGATTACGAATGATTCATCTTCACAGTGCACAACTACTTAACTGATTCCAGTTTTGTGAGTGAAAAAGATCAAATATACTATACTAATATAATAATTCAAGCTAAAATGGAAAATGAAATCCCCAGCACATGTACATTTGTATACAGTGACCATACTGTAGTCAGTAAGAAACGTTTCTAACAATGTAAACCTATTGGTGCATTTATGTTTGGTGCACATAAAATAACTCTTTTTCATTCATAATTTTTTCATTGATGGTGCAGAATATAATGAAACCTGTGGGGGAAAAAGTCTATGTATAATCTATACTTTTCAAAGGATACTTAAAATGAAACATGGCTGTTACAAAAAATATGACTTTACCCATAAAATTAACTGCACTGTATGTACAACTGAATTCAATGAAAGATAAATAAGAAAACTAACACCAACAAGTCGATGCACATGTCCACATGTTGAACATTTCAGCGCTGCTGTCTCCACTTTTTTTTTTCTTGTGCAGCTGTTGACTTCAATCTCCTCCGCTTCTCTGTTTAAATCAACACAGGGCAGACATGGACACATGAAGAAGGTAGATGGAAACAATAAGATTGATAATAATGCATGAATCATACAAACCTTAAGTCTGAATACTTTAAACCTCTGTGCTTTTTGGGTCTGGAGATGCCTGTTTTTCTGCAGGAGCATCCTGAAAAGTCATGTGAAATGTGAGTCGTGACAGAAACACAGTGGTGAATGGAGGTCTGTGTCGCCATTCCTCAGCTCATTAATTGACAAACCTTGTGAGGAAGGCTCGGGTCCTCGGTGTCAGAGTGCAACCCGGACACTTCACCATTCTCCACTCCATTTGGTTTAAGGGTGCTGAGCTCCACCGGGCTGTCTTCTCTCTCTTCAATGTGCAGCGGGCCGTCGTCTGCTGCAGACAGCTGAAGCTCCAAGCTCTCTGAATCCACGGAGTTGTTCAGTTCAGAGCTGCTCTCACTTGGTGGAGCTTTCTCACCGTCTCCCTTGTTATCAGATTCTGCGGGGGGCTTGGCCTCAGACTCCTCTTCTTTCGTGCCGTTCTCCTCTTCCACATCATTGCCATCCTCTCCAGACTTGTGCTCATTTCCAGCTGCAGCGTCTTCCTGTGCAGGAGAACTGTGGATCTCACTGTGGCTCGACCCCGCGTCCAGGTCCCTGGACTCGGAAGTGGGGCTCTCCGGAAGGGATGATTGGGATGAGACGGCGAGGGTGCTGCTCTCTCTGGACAAAGTGCTGTGGCGAGGCTTTTCCGGGGACTTGAAACTAAACCTCTGGCCAGGTCTAGGACTATAGCTCTTGTGAAACTCAGAGAAGCTGGCTTTCCAGGCCTTAGGGGACGTCAGAGTTCGTCTCTTCAGGGAGCCATACCTGAAATAGTTTGTATTATAAGACAAAAATCCCCAAATTCAGACATTAACTTATTAAAAGTATTCATCCCAAAAAAATGAATCAATCAGAAAGCACTTTGTCTCTATAAAAGATATTATAGTAAATATTGCAGGTTTGGGCCCATAATGCTGTTCAACCCCAAAACATGTGAAATATTGGCATTAAATACTTTTTGGAGCCGCAAAAAACAACCCTGTTAGCATCAGTAGTTTGTGATGCTGACAAGAGACTTTGTACATTTTGTGAAGTTTAGCAGAGCTTCAGTCGTTATGAGTAGATGATATAACTTTTTATTGTCACTCAAAATGTTTTCAAAACGTCTTCAAATTTCAAAGCTGAAAAGAAAAACTTACCGTTGCATTCCCTTCAAAGCAAACATTTTGTCCGGGTGCTGAGCCTGCAGCTCCTTTATCACATTCAGCAGATCAAGGTTGAGCTGAAAGAGGACAGAACTGGTCAAATAAAAATAAAAAAAAACATAACAATATAATAATAACAGTATATAGTTTGCCTACTGACTTAAGAAAAACGTACCGCGTTCGTTTCTTTGTAGAAGATGTCTCTTAAATTGGCTACAGCTGAGAAGACTGTCACAAAGCATCCAACACGGCTGAGAAAGACAAATAAAACCATAATGTAAAACGTGTGTATACGCTTACATTTCATATGATGATAAACAAAGAAATATTCTAGCAAACCTGTCAAAGAGCAGCGGCAGCTCTTCTTTTAACTCAAAGTTGATCCCTTCGTAGACACTTTTAGCAGCATTCATCTCTTCGCTTGCCTTCAGAGTGAAAACAATGTAAGTATATTTTTGGGCAAATGAAGGTTGAAATGCACAGTTCAAAAAGAGATATCCATGTTATTATCAATAACCTTGTTGATCTTGACATCGTCCCTCTTCTTTGCAGTCTGCAGTGCCTCCAGGTGGTGAAGGGTAGAGTCGTAGTCGACCAATTTTCTTCCTCTCTTGGCTACTTTCTCCTACAGATTGGAAAAGATTGAGACTGCGTTTCAAATCGCATGCTTTTACTATTAATACATACTGCAGCTGCCCTTAAAAAGCACGTACTGTTGCATGCAGTAGATATTTAATGTAGGATGTACTACGTTATAACATTGCACCTGTAACTTTGACGCCCTTGCTCATATATCAGCTACATGAAGGATTGTGGGTCAGGCTGCAGGCTTGCATACTGCACAATACTTTTGGCATAGACATACTTTGTATTGGGACTTACTAAATATTTTTCTGGCATACTAAGTAGTATGGTAGTATGGGTATTGGAACGCACAGATGGTGTGTGTGTGTGTGTGTGTGTGTGTGTGTCTGTGTACTTGTGTGTCTTTGTAGGGTTTTGCGTGTTTTGCTCTCAGGCCTTTTGTCTGTCTGTGTATTCACTTCGGTTTGCTTGCATGCTTGCTTTCTCTCGTCTTACCCGGACATCTGGGAATTGGCTCACGTAGGACTCCATGGTGCGTACAGCCTGATCTAATAGCTTCACCTCGAGGTCATTCCACAGGAGGTCCTCCCCCTTATTAAAAGGCATAGCATAAATATTGCATTAATTATGTATGAAGAGAGGGAGAAAGAAGGGGTTTTGGTTCCCCTAGCTATGTGTGAATCCTGTTGCTTTTGTCCTTGTAAAACACAGACGTGCAGTGGTAGAGCTGTATTTCATCACTGATGAGTGTACTGACCTCTACAATGGCTCCTAAGTCTTCCTCTCCAGCCCAGTCAGTTTCGTAAGCATCAAACAGAGACTGGGAAAGGCGTCTTGAAGCTTCGCGCATGTCTGTAAAAAGCAAACTCGTCCATGTGAGACCTGCAGAGGACACAAATCTACAACATATACAAGTAAAAAAGCATCTTCACCTCGAACTGAATTAATGTAGTTCCTCAGGTCCTTGTACATTCGGTTCCCATCAGTCTGCGAATAGACAAGAGGTTTGCATAACTGTCAGTCTTTAGATTTATGAATTCCATTGTGTTTGGTTCTCAGGGTATAAGTCATCGCAGTGTTTACACAGTAGAGACAGCAGTGGAAATATATTTGTGTTGAACTGAAAGTCTTTTTTTTTTTTCAATTGTTCAAACATTGTTTATCTACTTTATTGTCCAAAACAAACACGGAAAGTAACTCAAGGTTTCCTTTATCTCATTAAGCAGGGGAATGATTACCTGCTGGTCATTAAACTGTTGGAGACAATGTTCAAAGTGGTCATCTCTGCTCTCCACCGTCTTCCCCAACTTTTGCAGTACCTGTAGAAAAAAAGCACGTACCTCAAAGCAACAGCTACCGCATGGTAATACCTTCTTTCTCTTGCTATTCGGGAAACAGAAATGTGCAGACCGTTACCTTTTCTTTGCTTCTGCTCAGCTGTCTTTGGACTTTTTTAGCAAAGTCACCAGTGCCCCCCTTTGGACTTGTGCTCTCGGCCATATTTTTACTTGGCTGTGTTTGTTCCTGAACGATGAAGGGAAACGGAGAAGAAAGAATTGTCATCTCATATTTAACCAAATTTCTTCACCCTCTCGGACCTCCAGAGCTCACTAGAGAGACTTTTGCATGTCGGACACATCAAGACCACTCATTTAATGTATAACAACATACCTGCACCATATACACAGTTATATTTAAATTATTATTATATACAATTATGTTTTTATAGTCCAAGATATTGTGAGTAATGTATATAGTTTTTTTTAATGCTATCACCTCACTCTACTTTATTAGTCTACCTCTGTGCTGCTGTAACACTTTACTCTTATGGGTTTTTCATAGGAGTATTTATAAGAGTATTTAAACTTAATGACATCAGATGAGGTGGAAAAAGGGAGAGTGAGGCATAACTGAATAACCTCTTTATATTCACCTCAGTGAGCAAAGCAGCAAGAGAAGTCTTCATGTCGCTGGGGCTCTGGAGGCCTCTCAGCAGTGTTGGAAAAAGTATTTAAATCCTATACTCAAGTAAAAGTACCACAATATAAGAATACTCCTTTACAAGTAATACAAAGTCCTGCATTGAAAGCTTTACTCCAGTATAACTTGGTTTTGTCAAAGTACTCATTATGCAGCAGAATTGCAAATTTCAGAGTTGTATCATATATTTTATGTTACTTCTCCTTTCATAATTTATGCATACATGTGTATAGCAGTAGTTACTTTTCAGATTAAGATTTTTACAAACAAAACACAATAATCTCATAAAATATGATTTATTAATACAGAGTATACTATCTAATAGTAGAGTCATTCAAATGAGCTCCACCTTGACCAACTACAACAATAAAATGCTGTTAACAAATCTATGCATAAGTAATAATCCAGTATTATTTTATTTAATATTAGGACAACGGCTATTTGTTTTGCTAATAATTACTCAAGTAACACTTTTAATGCAGGGCTTTTGCTTTTTACTTTTGATGGAGTATTTTTACATTGAGGTATTAATAATTTTGCTCCTGAATACCATCACTGAGTGAGTATAAAGTAGTGGACAATTTAAACCTCTGCCATTAAGTTATGGAGCGATGGAATTTAAAAAATCAAATAAATGACTTGATGAATTAATGAATATGCCAAAGGTAAATACATAAAGAACCAAATAAAAACAGAAATATCAATGTCACATTTTATAAATTAATCAATGCCCACATGTATTGTTGATATTGTTTTAGGTACATTTGATTGCATATTCATTTTTTAATCGAGTCGTTTAATTATATTTTGGTAGGTTCCATCCTCCATACTCTGACCCATGGACGCTCCCTCTGCCTCAACTGTGGAACCGCGTTAATCCTCTGATAACTACAATACCCAGAGTCCCCCGCGTTCAAGCCACTCCCAGGAGTAGAATGGCAGCGGTGAACTTTAATCAGAGTGTTTCTGTTGGTGTCGGAGGAGTGGCCCTATGATCAATTCCGACCAGATTCAAGCGCTGCTCGCCGACCTGCAGGACATGATCATGGGGAGCACGCTGCTCAAATGTGCCGCCACCGACCTGGGCATCCAGTGGGCCGGCTGGGCTCTGTCTGCAGCCTTCAAAACCGAGAAGTTTTATGATTTGGCAGGTAATGAAAAAGAAAATACCAACAACTGGCGAACATTTCCCCATTGTGAATGTTGATTTGTTGCCTTGTGCAGAGGTTTTGCAGCCTGACTTGTTATTCAGGACAGTCCAATTGGTTTAAACTCGACTCGACAGAGAAGCGAATCACATTTAAGCGGGCTATGCGTAGGTTAAACAACTATAATTCAGCTGTGTGAGTTGTAATTTAGTGTTTTGTCTGCACTTAAAAATTTAACTGTAACCATTATGAAAGCTGTGTTATCTAAAGCAGCTTTGTTGTGAAACAGCCCGAGAGCTCCTCCTTCATGTTAAGAAGCCACATGCATATCCAATCAGCTTAACTTAGCTGGTCCTGTGTCACTGCAGGGCCGTACAGAGACATCATGGGGCCCTCTTTATAAAACAAAAAGGGGGCCCCAATTGTTTTAAATTTTGTTATATGGGGCCCAATGAAAAATGGACACAGCCTGTCTTCCCACTAGTGATTACTGGTACCTGGTCTCACTTTTGCATTATTAAAAACTCAAAACATGAATCAAGTAAGAATTACTCATTCAATTCTTACCTTATTAATGTCCTCTCTAGAGCATTGGTTCCCAAAGATTTTCAAAAAATGTTTCCCACCACTGTTCTAGAACTGAAACCAGAAATCTATTAATTGATTTTTTTCAAGCACAGATTACCCAACATTTGGTCTACCTATAGTCCCAGTTTCTCAGTTGTGAGGATTTTCTGCTTTTTTTCAGTGACAGGGTGTCATCCTCCATAGATTTAGCCGATTATTCAATAATGGAAAAATGATAACTATAATCTGTAGTTATAGTCCTAGTTTTAATAAGGTGATTGTCACTCGTAACCGGTTCTTAGCTTAAAAAGTTAAGTGTACGAGCACTGACGAAGTTAGAGGTGACTGCAGGCTTCCAACCAGATAATTATCAAATAATTTGTTACGCGTAGAACAGTGCAGCTTACCTGTCAACAACAATGACTGATTTCTTTATAATTTCACAAATGAATCACCTTGACACTTGTCTTTGACTCGTCCTCTTCTTGTTCTCCGCTCTGCGCTGTGCTCCCGGATATTTTACCCTTGAACTTTGGAACCAATTGTCTGCAGTATCCTGGGTAAAAGATTTATCAAACACGCCTTACTGTGCAACAAGTAGAGCCATCCGCCATGCCCGTGTCCCAAACGCCCCGAGTCTGCAGCTTGTCCCTCTCTCTCTTTTCTCCCAGGATCTGGCACATTTATACTACTTGCCCACCTGAGTCGTGTCTGGGGAGGAGCCAGTCATGTCCGCCAGAAGGTGCAGACTGGGTTGGTGACAGCATGGGGACTCAGGTAAGTTAGGCAGCGTTGACCCCCATTGTTAAACAGTGTCACCCCCTGCATATTTGAATAACACTCAGAGGAATGCCTATATATTCTGTCATTATTACCTACAGAGTTTTGTGTAAGTTACGGAGGGTCCTTGGCGAGTTCAGAGGAGGAACTAATGAACGTGAAACCTTAGTCGGGTTAATGAATAATGCCTTTGGTTAATGTGCATGGACGTTAACCATGTCCTCTCTGCAGGCTGGGGACATTCCTCTTCATGCGGATCTTGAAGGACGGTCATGATCGCAGGTTCAACAATGTCAGAGACAGCCCAGGGACTTTCTTTGTATACTGGACTGTTCAAGGTACTTGAAGTGATGCAGAAGCATTCCTCTCATTGCCATAGTCCTTAACCAACTCAGCACCCAAGTTGCCTTGTATAAATCACTGTCTGGTTTCTAGCTCTCAGTATGCTTGTATTCTATGAAGGAGCTGTTTGTTGAATGCATTTAGTTCATGGTGGTATTAAGGCAAGGCTGGTTGAAGATTCATTCCCCCCCCCCCCCTCCCTCTCAGCCTTGTGGGTATTTATGACCCTCCTGCCCACCCTCATGCTGAACAGCGAGAAGCGGGACGTGCCTCTGGAAACGAGGGACTACATTGGCTGGACTGTATGGGGCCTCGGCTTTGCCACTGAAGCTATTGCTGACCAGCAGAAATGGCTTTTCAAGCGTAACCCAGATAATGCTGTAAGTTAACAGACCTGGTGTTGTGCAACCGTTAATGCATCGTTCACGGTGTGTAACTGCGGTGAAATTTTACTTTTTGTGACTCCAGGGGAAATTCATCCAGAGTGGACTATGGGCTTACAGCAGACATCCAAACTATTTTGGGGAGATCCTGCAGTGGTCGGGGCTCTGGCTCTCAGCCTCGTCAGTGATGGAGGGGCCCCAGTACCTGAGCGTGGTGTCGCCTCTCTTCGTCTGGTTCCTGCTAAGCTTCGTCAGCGGCATCCCCATCCTGGAGAAGCAGGCCGTGAGGAAGTGGGGCTCTGACCCGGGCTTCCAGGACTACGTCAAGAACACTCCGGTTCTCTGGCCATGGCCTAAATTTTGATATTACATTTTCTCAACTGCTGTACCAATAAATACCTCACAAAATGAACCGATATGCACATTTGTCATGAAGTGTCCGGTTATTTTTGAAAATAAACGCACACCTTTACATAACAGCCCTCTGTGTAAGATTTCTTTGTGGCGTGTCATGACTAAGAGCTAAATCAAAGATTCTCATGCAAGGGTCTTAAATTGGTAATTTGACAGTAAGGAGGCCATCTATGTCAAACTGAAACCACCAAGCTCTCTGCATGTTTAATCAAAACTGGAGTTAACCTGGATCATAGAAACTCTCTTTACACCCTCTAACTTCTGGATTCAGGAAGCTAGCGAACAGCACAAAGCATTTGACAAAAGGCACACGAGACATTTTTGTAAAGGTTAGAACTGTATTTTTAAAGCATGAACTTGTGTACAAAACGTGCACCAAAAGTGAACAAAATAATGCCACGACAACTTAACTGGCTAATCTTACAAAGTAATTGCCTCTTGCGTGGGACTGCTCATAAGCGTCCACCCAGAGTACAAACATTACACAGAGCAATAAACAGACGCAAAATGATTACAGCCTGTGACATAAAGCAGTAAATATTCCTGACGATCACTGGCCGTGTTAAACGTCTGCAAGCGAAGATATTAAAATGATGTCCCTGTTCTCAAGAGACTAATGCCAATTAACTACAAGCTCACAGAAGATCCATATTTACATCTTATAACTACTGGTTGTAGTATGAAAAGGGAAGAAACAATTACAATTCTCTGGAGGATGAAGACAATCAAAATGCAACAGAAATAGAATACAAACATCAAAAAACATAAAAGATAATGTTACTGGCAGTGACGCATTAAATTACAACCTCGAATGAAATGCTTGAGAATCAGTTATTCAACTTCTGAGTGACACATGAGTTGAAAAACTGTCTAAAGAAATGCCTGAATTTACAATAAAACTGTGCATATACAGTACATATTTTTACCTCTGTGCATATTTCTCACAAAGAGTAACAAACAGTACATTCTCATGTGTGAAGAGGTGAAAGTAGAATGCCGTGTTAAACAATTAGCTCTAAAGACACACGAGTGTGCATAGATAGGAAAACCGATTTGGTTAAAAAAAAAAAAAACGGTATCCTTTTACAAACACGTAAAATCACAGAAACACAACTCAGACTATTGTGAAACACTAAAAACGATTATAAGAAGACTTAGAGACTGGCGGAGCGGTACCATAATATATGTTCTGCAAAAAACAATATCTGTTGGTTGTTATCGTAGTATCAGGAAGTGTAGCGTAGCTGCTTTGGATTATTTAAGGAGTGGGGACGCAAAGAATTTCCCTTGACGAGAAAATCCGACTGCTGATTTGCTCTTGCTCCCAAATCTGCAACAAAGAGCACACATAATGTCATTTAATTGAATTAGGAGTAAATAAATCAGTCAATGGAGGATAATGAGATATTGTACAGCAGATTAAATTCTATACAAGATGTTCAAATGATGTTTTAATATCTTTGTTAAACAGTTGAACCAGCAGCACACAACAGTCGTTCTAGAGGTAATTGTAAGATAATTGGACCTCATGCAAGAACAATTTAGGTTTCATTTGCAATATTTTATAGTTTATATAATAAAAGATTGATACTTGGCATCAGTGTAACAATACAATATTTCCCCGCAAAAAAATATTGATAATATGCAGTATTCAAAATGATTGAATGCGGCAAGTTCTCCTAAATCACTCGTACGAGTGGTTCTTGCATGAGGCCCGTTGATGTGATGATGTGCTTGTGTGTTTACCTGGGTGTCAGACTGGACTTCATGCGCTGAGACAAGGAGCTGGAGGAGGGGGTTTTATTGAGCTGGTGCTCTGGAGTAGTCAGAGGTCCCAGCATGCTCACTGCAACAGTACAAATATTACAATGACACATCAACGAGCAAACGACTGTGCCCAGACTCCCAGGCAAACACTGCAGAAAAAAACAACCACACAAAGTCTAGTGAGCTCGTACTTCTCTCGGGGGTGGCATAGCAGTTTGCGTTCTCGATGATCAGGTGGTCCAAGTTAGTCGGATAGCTTTCCGCCATCACAAACTGGGCCCAGTAATCCACCGGCAGACCCAACAGGCGCTCCACAACCTGAACACGGAGAGATTAGCAAGAATGCAAAAGACCAGGGTTGTTTCAGTGTGTTGCCTCATCCTCTTCCAGCGCTAAGCTGAATGTGTGTGTAGATGCCCTGGGCAAGACAGAGGGGAATTACCGAAAGAGTTCATAGTACTGTGAGGATGTTCTGAAATGGAGGATTATTTAGTATTTAGCTTTTGGGTGGTCTCTGTATGTTGTTGTAGGTCAGCCACTTATTAAGGTGGGTTAAAAGAATGGATTCTTTGCCAATTAGTGTGATAATTAATAAACACAATAATTAGTTTTAATATGTATAAAAACAATCCTTTCAAAAATGATATATATATATATTTATATTAAAATCTCATCTAGACTTTGCAGCTTGAGTTTTTTCTCACAGTAAAAATTGTAATTGACAAAGAGTTATAATCCAAAAACGTTTCAGGAAATTAGACCGCATTTGCTGTTTAAGCAGCAGCCATTGAATTAATTTACTTTCTGTAATTAGCTCACTAATCTAACTTGTTAATAATTGTCGGTGGCAGAGTCTGACATTCCTGCATTGCATTTAATTGCAGGAAACGATGGATGTGTGTACAGCCACAGTGAGCCGTTAGATGGAGAGCTGAGCTCACAGCATGACATCAGACAGCGGTTGCTCGTGACATGATGGAAAAAGGGGCAGTTATTGGCTGGTTATTTTCCTATTTCTGACAAAGAAGCTGCTTAATAAGAGTTTGCTGCCCCCTGGGATTCTGGGACATGTAGTACTGAACCACACTTGCTGTTACAATCAGAACATTAAAGTTCTACATTATTATACGACTAAAGAAGAAACATGATGTGCAACAGACATGATGCATCACTCGGGCTTACCCCGGGTTGTCGTTTGGTATCCTGCAGCATCGTCATGGGATCAGGGTTGGGAACGGCATGACCCACAATAGTTGGTCCAAACACTCGAGCCAAGTTACTGATGTTCATCTTAGTGTCCAAGCTGTCAGCAACTCTGAAAGATTTGAATAGACTCAATTATGTCTTCTTGGTAGATATGAAATACATTTAAAAGTGTATATTAGGTTAAATCAGGCGTAGACAAACGTAGGCATACGATAGCTTAACCAACAGCAGCGAGTGGCGTCTGATTGGCTGGTACTAGTTGCCTTCTTCACAGAATTCATTACGTTTATTCGTGATGAAAAGGATTGGCCGAAGGTCGGTAGGGTTAATGATTTCCACTTAGGCGTGGATGTTTTCATAAGGATGGCAGCCTTCTTGTGTAGTGCTCTAATATATAATCACAATGTCCTAATTATGGGAGAAAAATGTTTCTGAAAAATGATGCTATGCACATTGCCTATGTGGGCGGAATAAAATTGCAGATCTGAGATTAAAATCTTTGATGTGGTGTCATAATCCTAATGCTGAAATAGCACACTGATTAACAAGAACATTTTGAAATGGCACCGTAAATCAAGAAGGTTTCAGACCCCTGGGTTAAATAAACAGAATAATTGCCCCGTGTAAAGTAAGTTAATGAGACCGACGCACATCTTTGCCGAAAGCAATTCAACCCAATTAAATTCGGAGGATAGAGTAAAATAAAATAGAAAAGGTCAGTTACAGAGACTTCTGTGAATATCAGCAAGTTTCAGCAATGAGCTTGTAGCAGGACCAACAAGGCATCAAAGCACAATGAATGCTTTTTTAATCAGATGCTTTTGGATATGCATAACTCTAATTAGGTATATTAGTATTATATTCAGTACTAACCTCTGAAGGTGAAGGACTAGGAAAGCCAGTGTGTCTCTGTTGGGCTGCGGCAGGTCACTGATGGTTTGGTACATCAGCGCTATGCTGTTGTCATCGTCTGAAACCTCTGAAAGGGAACAAAGGAAACTGTTTTTGTTAGCAGAGAGGGAGGCTGTCTGGATTAATGAACAACTTGAAAGCAAATGTATCGGACTCCAGTAAAAATAAATTAAAATACGACCAACAAACTAGAAGATCAATCTCTTTTGTTCGTTCCAGGCAAATACATGCCTGCGGTTTCCATCACTTCTCAAAACAAATTGCAAAAACAAAATAGAGGCACTTATGTTGGGTACATTTCTGCCATCCATTAAAAAGTTACACAAAGTTTTCAACAACAGCATCTTTTCTACCACCAGTCACACACACACACACACATACCGGCTGCCTCCATGAAAGTACGGTTGAGGCGGAAAGTGAGAAGAGGCTCCTTGAGGTTCCTCAGGAAGTCCTTGAGGAGGCCAGTGATGGCATTGATGTCGTCCACCTTGCTGAGCACAGGAACCGTTTTGCTGCGTAGGAACTTCTCCTTCAGGTCCTTCACTGTGCGATCCGCACCGGACAGACGGTACAGTCCGGCCTGAGAGGAAGAAACACAATTATTCAATCGGTGGGCATCGTTTTGGACAGAGCCAGGCCTGCTGGTTCCCTCTGCTTCCAGTTTTTGTGCTAAGATAATTGTCTCCTGTCTCTAGCTTTGTAGCTGGTATCAATCTTGAGAAAGTGAGACAGAAGCTAAACACAAGATAGAAAGAAGAGACCATCAGCCCAGTCATAAAGCAATCAAGAGATTTGGAGCAATTGGGAATTCAATCTCTCAGGAACAGATTGTCAAATCTTAGTTACAGCTGTCTGTAGCAGCTTGAGGGAAAAACATTAAAAAGGTAACTACTGGGGTGTGAGGCTTTACTAACTTCTACATTTCTGCATGATATGAGGACAGGAAAACACCACTCACCTCATGCAGGCCCCTTTGCTCGATCTCACTGATACAGTGGACTACGAGAGGTGGAATCATAGGTGATAAGTCAGACACGTAGTCTGCAAGCACACCCTGGGAACAAACGAGAGATGGGGTAATCCGTCAGCACTGTGGATGAAATTCCAGAGTGGAAGCAAACAAGAGAGGAATCACTGAAAAATGTTCTCACACACACACACACACACACACACCTCTCCAATTTTGACCGGTGTGGCGCCCATGTTGGGGATGCATGGCAGAGGGCAACGCTCGCGACACTCGGGGTGAGAGACCACCCTGCAGTCACGGCACTTCAGCGCAATCTTGCCAAACTTGATCCTCTTTCCACAAGGTACGCACGATTCCGGCTTAATGACCTATAGAAAGACATTTAACATGATTTAGGACGCTGGTAAAGATTGTGGGTCAACAGCCACCTACATGTTCAGCTAAATCAAGAACGTACACTTTGTTTTGGCAAATAAACTCAAGTAAATGCATAAACATGTTTCTGTGCAGACAAAAAAAGTGTATAGAAGAGCAGATGATAACAAGCTTCAGCGCCAAGGTTGATCAAACGTATTGGCCTCAAGGCAAAAATAGATCCATAAAGTGCTAGAATGTGCTTTTCTAGTCTGATTAAATGGCATTCGTACAGTTTTGGAGACAAACTCGTGAAGACGGACACCCCCGTGGCTCTGCGGAGTGCTGGGCGCCACTTTCCTCTCTCCCTCGGGGTTGCCAGGCTGCTTAAAGACATCCTCAGACTGGACAGATTCAGAGTCCCACTCCATGGCAGCTGAGCAAGAGATAGAACATAAATACCAATGTGTTTGCTGCGGTTATGAGAAGACATACTGTTGAATCACTGCTGCTGCATATTCATATTCAAGACACCCATAAAAATAATGAGAACATTGCAAATAACAGGTTGATGAGCAGTTTCCTCTGATTCAATGTTATTTTGTATTTTGGCTGCAGCACAGCAGGGCCCTGTGCAGTTGGTGATTTGGTGAATGATGAGCCTAGATTAGTCAGTTATTCTAAAACAGCTTAAAATGTAAAGCATGCCTTTAATGGATTGTATCCAAGATTATCAAAAACATTTCAGGCAGAGTGAAGACAACATTTGACAACAAAAAAGAACAATATAATTGTCCCAAACTAATTACTCATATCAAGTTGTGTTTGAAGAATCAAGTTAGCTGGATGAAAATAAACTGGCTCAAATCATATTAGCCTGAAAAAGTTGGGCCACGTATGAAGAACGGGGCCCATCATAACCCAAGCTTACATAATCCTGTTGTAAAGAAATCTTACCAGTCTTTCTCCTGCTGCGAGTCCAATAAGGAACACTCTCAATGGTAGAAACGGCCTCAAGAGGTCCTCCGTTCCCAGGGACAGTCACTGTGGTCTTTGTAACAAGGGTCTCATTTCCCTGTCACAAATTAACAAAAAAAAACAGTAAGAATAACGACATACAACCAGACTATGCAAGGGCCCAACAGTACGTTTTAAGAGCTGGTTATAGGCTTGCAACAAAACATCTGCTTTTCCTTACCCTGTCTAAAGTTCTGCCTGTTGATCGAGACCGCTTGGAGGCAACTGGGGGACCATCGACATGATTTCTCGAGGAGCGCTGAAATCAAGACAGCAGACATGACATCTGTACCTCCAGCGAACATGAAGCCAATCTATCAAACACAAACGTTTAAAGAGAAATGGTGCACATGCACTCATCATACCCTCTTCTCTCTTTTCTTGAGTCGCACTGTCCTCACAGTGGAGGAGTCCCAATCCTGTCACAGATCAAGCACATCAGAATCATTGATACTGAATATGATGTTAATTTAACTCTACATGATACTGAGAAGGGAAGTACTTACGAGAGAGTCATCTGTTTTGTCGTAGCTGATATCCGACAAGATGGAGGCGGACTCATCTATCGTAGTCAGTCTATCAGGAGCAAATAAAGTACAACAGAAAGTATGTGTCAAGCCAGTCAGCATCATTTTATTTGTTATTTCGTCTTTAAAAAAAATCTAAATGGGAGTGCATTTGAAAGTTAGAGTGGGTTGAAAGTGTGCTGGAAAGGTGCATTCATGTGATAAATAGATGACCAGGAACATTGTACTTCAGCAACAGGTAACGGGGTTTATTACCTTCGGCTGGTATTCAGGCTGGCTGCTGCCTGGCAGTTTGTGTTCAGGAAGGCAAGAGCTGAGCGCTGCTCTGCACTCAGCTGGAGGCTGTTGGAGGATCCCTCACTAATCAGGAGGTCCCGGATCAGCTGGATTTGACGGTCCTGTAATATGAAAATGCAAGCAAAGCACAAATGAGACACTCCTTAAACCAGGTGAATTAACAGCGGACTAAATCAACATGTGTCAACAAAAACAAGGGTCTGCGTTTGATCCAACGTACCAACTTCTCACAGTCGGCCTCGGCCTTCTGTCTGCGCCTGATCTCGATATCGACTTGGTTGCGGGCGTGTTTCAGTTTGACCTCCAAGGCTCCCCTCTCCGTCTCTGCTTTGGTGAGCACCTCCTTGCAGGAGCCCAGGTCTTGCTCTGCCCTCAGCCATTTGCGACGACAGTCATCAAAGTTTTGTGCCAGCTGGATGAAGTCTGGGAAAGGAGGATGCACATAGTACTGTGACAGGCATCTGTGTAGGATCCTATGTCTCAAAGGATAGATAGTAAAGATAAACCCAATAATCATAAAGTACTCACTTGGTTCAATATTCTCGTTGAGAAGGTCAACTTGCGTCCTCAGCTTATCGTATAAACTCTGGAGGCCCTCCACAGCAGTCTGCATGATGGTCTATAACTGAAGACCCTTCAAAGAGACACATTAAGTACAGTTCATTCATAGAACAGGGGTTGCGGTTCTGTTTAGATTGGGCTGGTGTGTGACTCATTTTCAACGTAGCAAGCGTTCAATTAAGACATCAGAGGTTAAGAGGAAATGGGAGTTATTCTCAAACATAATGGCAACGATAACAATGCATACAAATATAAATTAGCCGCCACAGGCTCATTTAAGTTAAGTACCACATGTTATTCCTCATTTGTCAATGAGTTTAGTGCAGCTGTTTTCTTTTGTTTCTGTTCTAGCTAGTTTAGCATTTCCAACTGTAACGTTAATACTGAAAAACAACACGGCGGTTATTTTTAGCTCACATGTTAGCAAAGATTAGCTAGCAACAGTTACCTACCGATTCGGTACTGGAGAAATGTTGAGTCGCAAAACCCTGTCGGTGGTGTTTAACGCAGAAATGTGGTTTATTTTTCGTTTTTAGCGACCACCTCGTCGTACCTTTGTCCACATTCTTCCGCAGCCACAACTGCAATGAGCGCTTTGCATTTCAAATTTCGCCGCTAGCCAATGAGCGACGACCACTGCGCGGATGTCAAGAACTTCCGTGGGCGTATTTTTCGAAATAAAAGAGCCGTAACGGTCGCTCGTTAGCACCACAGAAAAGGCACAAACATACAGAATAAAGAGAATCAGAAATATTACGAATATTAAATACTATGTTATAAATCAGCCAACAATCAAAGAAACAAGCTGATACAAAATCAAAAAGCACGAATCAATGAGAAGAATAACGTCAGACTTCCGGTCACAACTTTCAAAATACGTTCCAAACCGGCAAATAAACGGTTATTTCTGTGGAAAAATAACGACTTTGCAGAAGCAGTTGGCTATTACGCATAGTTACGTTGACAATGACTGCATGCTGTGGCTGAGAGGTAATGTGCTGCATCTGTAGCACTGAAGGAGCCTTAAAAACTTTATCATAAAAACGTTATCATAATTATCACCATATTACTATTTTTGGTCAATCCATCAGCTACATGACAAGACATTAACAGAAGTGATCCATGTTTGAACAATTTCTTTATAATAAAAAAAAAACATGATGTATTATACCATGGGTATAATATAGGCGACGTATAACTGGAAATGTGCATGACTATATATGTTGTATTAAAATGTTTCCAGCATGTCATTAAAGGTTCTTTAGGCACTGGGAATTAAGGCACTGCAGCATTGCTCCTCCTCCTAATTAATATACTTACGTATATTATTGTGCTATTGCATACACCAGAAAGTAGGCTATATTATTGTACTTTTACACTATGATACGTTTCTGATTATTATATCAATGGAATTAAAATATTGCACTTTTCAATCATAGCACCAAAATAGAAATACTTACGGGTAAAAGTGGCTATTTGTAAATATTTAGTTTATTGTATTTGTCTATTTTGATTATCTCTAGGAATTCTGGAACAATTTATGTCGCCTGTGGCTACCAAGCCGCCTGTCTGAGCCAATCAATAGTTTATAACAGATTGGAAATAGGTGATGACTGAACGAGAGTCACCCGTGCAGAGAGAGAGAGAGAGAGAGAGAGAGAGAGAGAGAGAGAGAGAGAGAGAGAGAGAGAGAGAGAGAGAGAGAGAGAGAGAGAGAGAGAGAGAGAGAGAGAGAGAGAGAGAGAGAGAGAGAGAGAGAGAGAGAGAGAGAGAGAGAGAGACCACCAGCCCACCGAGCACAAACTTGCAAGAAGCAGAGCATGCAGAAAAAGCTCCGCAAGATAACAGTGCAGCTGCTCGACGGGTTTTGAAGCTACAGAGGCAGCAGAGCTTGTTGCGGATTACAATGATTGCCACAACTCAACAAAACATGACCACGGAGCTGGTATGTGTGTGTTTTTTTTCATTTTTCTATCCCTACTTAGTTTTTCCTCATATTTAGACCAGTGTGTGTGCGTGTGTGTATATGTGTGTCGTCTCTGATGTGCAGTGGGGAATTCCTCATCTATACTCACGAAACGATGATTATCAATTAGTGTTTTAGACCATTTCGCCCACTCAGACTTTTCCGTCAACATTCATCTCCTGGACAGCATTGACTCTGTGCACTGCGGTGCAAGGCTGGTGTGGTAACTCGACGTCCACAGCCTCTCACTCTTATTGTCGCTCTGTCCCGTAGAGACTTTTATACCATGATATCTGCATCAATACATTTTTTTCCCGGTATAATTATCACATATAAAAATTTGTCCCAGCAGAAAAATGTCCCCTCCAGCCAGGACGACGAGGCTCAAACCTACAGCCTGCACTGTATGATTGATTATCCCTCTGCTGTGTCGGTGTATTGTCATTGAACAAAGACTATGAGCCAATACATCCTCTGTTTGTGTTTTTGCTCACACTATTAACACTCATTGATTATGCCAAATGCTGGCTTTAGTGAAATATCTATAATGCAAATTATTCTTTAATGCAGTTCTCCCATTTAATTGTAATTGACATGCACACCTGCTCCAATGCGACTTCTCCAGGTGTATTTAAGACAGTTCATCTCTGTTTATCACTATGTCACACTTTGTTTTTAATTGGATTTACATGACTTACGTAACTACTCTAACATGCAGTGCTTCCTTCTTCGAATCAAACTTTCCTCTGCTGCATCAGTCATTGTACAACAATTTTACTCTGGTGCTACACTTTCTCTACAGTGCTGTGCAACAATTTAAAACCTTGCCAACTGAGCTCTCCTAAATAACAGATCATTCATCATTCTTCGTCATTCTTCTTGGGAAAAATTTAAATCATGAGCTGATTCGTGCACAGCTGCTCTGTTGGAGAAAGTGTTTGAGACTATGGAGCAGTTAAATTAGGTCTAATTGGTATGCAATGGTGAGCATGGTGATGTCTGGCATTAAGTGTCACACTAACCTTCAGTTTATTCTACTCTTGGTGAAACCTGCTTGAAGGGTCCGTGTGATAATACTGCAGCATTATTGTCTTCTTGAGAGGTGGCTACACAAGGCTGCGGGGCTTATAAACAATCCATTACCTGCAAATGTCGCAACATTTCATGTCACGATCTGTAATCAATGTTCTTTACACTGTGAAGCATTTAACTGGGTTACGATTTTCGGTCTCCATTTATGAGAAAATGCAATGATTTATGGCATAATGTGGGTTGCTACTTGTGTCATACATCTGTGTGTCACAGTATTAGACGTACCACGATACAATAGGAGCAAAGAGAATTGCAGAGTCAACATAAATGACTTGTGTCACTCTATGTCAAATATGAACGCCACATCAGAAATACCATGCCAGGAATACATAATTCGTTGGTTCAGTTAATCCCTGGCATTCAGGAGGAAAATTATACTAATGATGTAATTAGTTTTTTTTCAAAGTCAATATTGTTTTAACATTCATCCTCAGCACTGATGATATGATGATATGATGATATGACAAAGTGTATTGTTTTAGTGTATAATGAGCATATTATAAGCCTATTCCTGGGGAGTCTCAGCCCAGTGACAAATGCCATATCTTTCATCATATTTCACTGAAACACTACATCATGTCAACTGCAGCTCTCCCACATGGATTTAACTGATGCTGCTTGTTTCCTAAAGGCAGGAACTCAGTCACTGTGAGTGGCTGGACATACTGAGGAAAAGCATATACTCACACATACTCATACCCCTTTGTAGAGTCATTTTCTTATGCGTGATGGGGAGCGTGAAAAGAATAAGACAGCGCGGCCTTGCAGTGCTAGAGGCTAAAGCAGCAGGTCTTTCATTTCACAAAGGCTTGTGCTGCATTGTCTGGCAATAGCCTCGAGGGCAAAAAAATTTGCCCAGTTAGTCTCATATGGTGTCTATACCACCCACTTTTTATTTTTTAATAAACACAAACAGAGAAAGGGTGGCACAGTGAGTGGGAGCACAGAAATGTGTCTGGATGTGATGAAAGATAGCCTATAGATATGAATCAATATTGATCTTATCTCATTGCTACAGCACATTGGTTACCATTCATCCCAACCACACTAAAGTTACAGCCTGCTAATGATGACTTTAATTTTAAATGAGGCAGTGAGAGATATTGACAAGGCCATACACGTAGGTTGCTAATCTACAGCTTTCCATTGAGAGCAATTACAGCGTATCATTAAATTAAGGAGCACATAGGTTATATTGAGGTGCTGTATGTCTGCCAATAGATCTCCCCTTTTTTATGGTGCTGGTTATGCCATTGATGCGTCTGCCAATGTCATGTAAGTAATAAACATCATTGCCTGATGTTAAAAGGGGCTTTAGAGGTATGCAAATCCAGAACCAGAAGCCCCAAACAGCCTGCAATGGCTCCCTCATTCCTCTGCCTATATGATTTATTGTCGGATTCTTCATGCCTCAAAGACACAGAAGATGGAGTTAAGGAGGTCTCCAGAGCCTAATTTATGAATTCTCCACACTGCCTTGATTCTGCACAACCTAGTTGTATTGCTCGCTGTGCAGATTGAGAAATTGTGTTTAAGTGTGGCTTGCTTTTTTTTCGAGCGCAAACTCAATCAATACAGTTGGAATTGTTTGATTTTGTGTGCAGTGCTCAGAAGAAGGCAGTTATCTGGAATCTGTTTGTAAGCAGTTTAATTTACGCTTCCAGTCCGATAATTGTGATTCCTAAATTGAAATGATAGAAAGGTCAGAATAGGTCTGCGTGTTCCACATAGAGGTGTCATATTTGGCAAGAAACAGTGTTCAACAGAGGTTGTCTTCCTAAAAGTCTCCTTCGTAGCTGTATTCCCACTATTAATTGTTTCCCTCTGGACCATGTACCACTGTACACCTTATTGATTCTCTCATTTGGTTGAGTTAAAAATCCCCTCGCTCCGCTGGCAAACAGAAGAGCTCTCTCTCTTCTCTAATGCAGTTTTGCATGGTTTGCCAAAAAATCCTCTCAAGGTGATCCCTTCAGGAGAGTTATCCGTAAACATAACCTTTGATTAACATTCTCGCACTCTTTGGTGTTTGACTGACATCTCATCTACTCCTGTGGGATTTCAGAGGCTGAATAAATGAGATGGCTCTCTTAGATTCATATTTGATCTTGCTCTGAAGAAAACCTGATTAACAGAAGCCTGCCCTTCACACAGCCCAGCTCGTCATCTGTTTACCTGTGCCTGCAGTTTGTGCTGCACTAGATTCCCTCATGCATTGGGATCAGCGACCAGTCTGCACTAGCAGCTTCGCCAATGTTCTCTCTGGGGATTCCGCTCGGCACATCTCGCAAGTTTGACAAAACTCCTCATTCGCCCAAATGTGGGATTTCCCGGTCTGTCACAACGACGATGTGACCTTAATTGGAAGTATGGTCTAATGTCTGGGCTCAGGGGAATGATAGGAGCTGGGCATCCCATTAGGATGACGACTTGGGATTGAAAATACTGTGTGATGGAATCAGTCAAGAGGAGGAATTTAATTTAAAATGTCCTTTTCTACTATGAGATCCTGGAATATAATTATTTATATGTTTTATGTAACCATGAGTCTTCACCATTGCTATTCATGGTTTGCAATTTTACGCAACATATACCCAGTTTGGACGTTAAGAGACATTCAGTTCTCAATTTAACAATCTAACAGTTCAGTCAAACAGAAAGTGCTGAAGATATAGTATGAGTCAGTGTTGACTGTATACTACTCCCAAAGCCTTCATAGACTGCTGTAGGTTTCTTTATCTGACGGGAGGATAATAGTGGAGAGATTCTGTGCTGAGAGGCCAGTAGAATGAGACAAAACAGAGTGTTAGAGAGACCAGTATAGATACACAGGCATGGACATCAGTCACCCAGCTCTGGCCTTCCCTGAAGGTTCAAACATTACTAGCCCTCTCTTGCATTTCAGTCAATGAGCTTGTAGATAGCTTAAATTCTAAAGTTAAAAGTGTTATTGATGCCATTGCACCCACTAAAGTGAAGGTTGTCTCGGGTAAACAAAGATCTCCTTGGAGAAATGCCACGCTGGTCAGAATAGAGAAACGAGAGTGTCGGAAAGCTGAGCGCAGGTGGCGAAAAACAAATCTCCAGGTTCACTGTGACATCTATAAAGAGAGACTTCGCAATTATAATTTGGAACTTAGAAATGCAAGGTAGTCCTTCTTCTCTGACATGATAACCAAAAACAATAACAATACACGCGCCTTATTTGCTACCGTCGACAGGCTAACAAACCCACCAGTGTCAGTAGCTGCTGAACTCCAATCCACCTGGGCATGCAATCAATTTGCCTCCTTTTTTACTGACAAAATTCTGAAAATTAGACAAGCAGTCAGTGCCTCCACACCAACCACAGGATATGTGTTGTCCCCATCTCTGAATAACATCCATTCAAATATCATGACACAATTTCATTCAATTGACCATAGAAGCCTAGAAGACATTATACAACATCTGAAGTCATCCTCCTGCTGCTTGGATATTCTACCAACACACTTTTTAAAAAATATTTCAAACTGCATGACCACTGATCTTTTACAAATTGTAAACACATCCCTTCTCTCAGGTGTCTTCCCACAAGCCCTAAAAACTGCAGTTATTAAACCACTCCTAAAGAAGGCTAATTTAGACTCCACAACAATGAAAAATTATAGGCCAATATCAAACCTCCCATTTTTAAGTAAAATAATTGAAAAAGCGTTTTTTCAACAGCGGAACAACTTCTTGGCCGCAAATAACTGTTTTGATGTCTTCCAGTCAGGCTTTCGACAGCACCACAGTACTGAAACTGCTCTTGTTAAGGTTTTCAACGACATCCACTTAAACACAGACAATGGCAGAATTTCAGTCTTAGTATTACTGGATCTCAGTGCTGCATTCGACACGGTCGACCATGACATAGAAAGACAAAAAATCTGGGTAGGACTCTCTGGCACAGCACTCAACTGGTTTGAATCCTACTTGAAGGACCGAGAATACTTTGTGTCTGTAACTAATTACACATCAGAGCTGACTAAAATGACATGTGGTGTTCCCCAAGGTTCAATACTGGGGCCTCTTCTGTTCAACATCTACATGCTTCCACTAGCTCAGATTATGGAAAACAAGTGTGTTATCATAATTATGCAGACGACACACAAATCTACATAACTATATCACCAGGGGACTATAATCCCATACAAATGCTGGGTAAATGCATTGAACAAATCAACAACTGGATGTGCCAGAATTTTCTTCAATTAAACAAAGTAATTGTTTTTGGTACCAAGGACGAACGATTGAAAGTCAGCGCTCAGCTTCAATCACTGATGTTAAAAACCACAAACCAAGCCAGAAATCTAGGTGTAGTTATGGATTCAGACCTCAACCTGAACAGCCATATCAAGACAATTACAAAATCAGCCTACTATCACCTGAAGAATATATCAAGGATTAGAGGATTTATGTCTCAACAGGATTTGGAAAAACTTGTCCATGCATTTATCTTCAGTAGACTGGACTACTGTAACGGTGTGTTTACAGGTCTCTGTAAAAAGTCAATCAGAAAGCTGCAGCTGATTCAGAACGCTGCAGCTTGAGTCCTCACTAAGACAAAGAAAGTGGATCACATCACTCCAGTTCTGAGGTCTTTGCACTGGCTTCCTGTCCAACAAAGAATTGACTTTAAAATCCTGCTGGTTTATAAAGCACTGAATGGTTTAGGGCCAAAATACATCTCTGATCTGCTGCTACCTTATGAATCATCCCGACCCCTTAGGTTGTCTGGGACTGGTCTACTTTCTGTTCCCAGAGTCAGAACTAAACATGGAGAAGCAGCGTTCAGTTTCTCTGCTCCACATATCTGGAACAAAGTCCCAGAAAGCTGCAGGTCTGCTGAGACCCTCGGCTCCTTTAAATCAAGATTGAAGACTTTTCTGTTTGCTGCTGCCTTTAATTGAACCATATTCAAGGATATTAATACATTGTTCTGCATTTCTGCATTTTACTACTGTATTTTATTTCTTACACTGCTTTTTAGTGTTTTAATGACTGTTTTTAATGTTTCAATGAATGTTCTTAATTGTTTTTAAATCTCCTTTTCTTTTGCCTTATGTTTTGATGCTTTTAATGGTTTTATGTGAAGCACTTTGAATTACCTTGTTGTTGAAATGTGCTATACAAATAAACTTGCCTTGCCTTGCTTAAAAGTTGTCCCTACAGGTGCAATTGGTAGTGGTTTTAATTTGAACATGCTATGATACTGCAGCCAAGGAGATCTATTAAAGATGAGACCTTGGCAGGAGTTCTGTGCTGGCAACCAGTCGCAATAGAACAGGCCGTGTTTGTCTTCCATTCATCATGGATATAAAGTAAAACTGCTTCCTTATGATAAGAGAGAGAGAGACAAATTCTCAAAGGTGTTTTTAAAAAAAACATTGTGAATGCAGGATTTTTATCTTATCAAAATAAATGGCACACAGAGGCATGAAGACAATTTAGAAACCTCTCTGCTTCTGGTTCAACTGCATTGACCTTTACGCCTCAGTCCCTGCTGAATTCACCATCTTTCACTTTTCAGAAATGGATTTTTAAGACATTTTGACTCCAGTTAAGTGAGTGCATTCTCAGTTTTCAGCACTTTAATACACTATATGCCAGCGGCTTTAAGTCAGATGGTCAATGGGGGTAGAGAAGTGTATGTTTGTGGAGAGGATATGTTAGGTGTGACCAATAAAACTAATTCAGGGACAGCTGGTGTCACCCAGGGAGGAGCAGCAATCTGGAGGAGCAATCTGTTGACCAGCAGGCCAAAATGCCTTCCTTCAGCTGCCCGCCTCCCTAATGCCTGGAGGAAGGTGATCTGGACAGGCGAGGCTGTGAAGGTTAAGCCAAAGGGTGGGGCAGCCATAATGAGGACTGAAATGTTGTACCTTCTGTGTGATTGAACTCTCACACTCCAGCGGCTATATGGCTCCAGCAGTGCCAGCCACTCGTTATGAGGGAATGGAGTGCAGCTTGGGAACAGCATGCAATTGTGTTTAATTGTAACTGATACTGATGCCGGCTCCTTCCATCAGCTCTCCCTGATCACATACAGAGGATATACACAGAATCCTTTTCTCTCTTGATAACTGAAGCTTTGTGTATAATTTATTGTATATTTATGTAGTCCCAACTACTTCTTCTCATTTTCATTGCCTCGTTAACAACTTCATCCAGTGCTGTAGAATAAATTCTGATCCACCGAAGCAGATGAAATAGGTAGCAGCTTTTCCTATAAAAAGCACTCAGGCACCACATATTTCATTATAACTTCCACCACCTCCTTATTTTTTTTTTTAGCCAAACCACATAGCCCATCAGTCATGTAACAAGTGAAATGAGGCGATGATAAAGAAAAATTAAAGTGCGGCCAAAATTGCTGCCTCAATCAAAGTCTGATCTGCCATATATGCCACAATTGTATGCATTTCTCATACGGAAAATTAGTGTAATTCAGCGAAGTCTCAGTCCCCCCCCCCTGGGGCTCGCTGTGTTGATGTGCCTGTCGGGGGGGCAATTTCTGTGAGAGCGTGGAGACGAAGCAGCACTAATGTCCTCCTCCACTGCTGTGCTCGCATTCATCACCGTGTTTGTGTGTGTTCTTTTCATATCAGGACCTGGGGAGTTCAGATGGTCCCCCGCGGAACTGGAAGGGCATAGGAATAGCCATGGTGGTGATCCTGGCTGTTATGTCTCTGGTCATTCTCTCTGTCATCGTCCTCACGCCCGGTAAGAAGAGCTGTATGGAGGAGAAAAGGCAGCAAAGCAGAGATGTGTTGTAATTTAGGGAATTAAAGGGATAGTGTGATATTTTGGGAAATTTGTTATTTTATAGAGAGTTAGATGAGAAGAGTATGAAGCTATAGCTTGCAGCTGGTTAGCTTAGCATAACACAAAGACTGACAACAAGGGGGAACAGCTAGCCTGGCTCTGTCCAAAAGTAACAACATAGTTCTACCAACACCTCAAAAGCTCTCAAATTGACATATTATATCTTGTTCATTTTATCTGATAGAAAAGTAAATTCCCCCTTTTTTTGTTCCATAGACTGTATAGAATTTGGAAGTAGCGCTGCTTGACATATAGGTTATATTGTGGGCTGTATGTGTCTGCTAATAGATCTCACCCATTTTTATGGTGGTTTATGTATCTTCCAAAGTCATGTAAGTAATAAACACCTGCCTGACGTTAAAGGGGGCTTTAGAGGTATGCAAATCCCCAACCAGAATCCCCAAACCTGCAATGGACAAGAGGTTTCATATTTTTGTATTGTTTGACAGAGCCAGGCTAGCGGCTTCCCTCTGCTTCCAGTCTTTATGACAAGCTAAGATAGCTGGCTGCTGGCTGTAGCCTTATATTTATTGCACAGTTAAACTTATGAGAGTGGTATCCATCTTGCGATCTCCAGTTAGTAGCCAGAGAGCGAATAAGCGTATTTCCCAAAATGTCGAACTTGCACTTGTGTGGACAAGCATTTTACAGATGTTTCAAATGTTTCAAACACGGAAGCGTAACACCCACCCTTCGGTTCCCCCCTCAGGTAAACACTGTTAGCTCTGTCAGCAGGTTTGCCATAGTTTTTGTACTGTTAGCGCTGTTAGCTACAAGCCGCCGGCGCAGGAGTAGCCATGTTGTAAGTCGTTGAGAGGCAATAGAAATGCTCCCAATCTCGTCTCTTTCCAGTCTTCTCTGCAATCTGTCAAATAAAGGCAAAAATGTGAAAAATGAATCCAAAACCGAAGCAGACATAGTCCAGGCTCCAACACGCTCAGGCTTTACTGTAAACATACTTTTTGATGAACTAATTAACTCTTGTCTCTTTGCCTCTGAAGATGAATCTCACTTATTGGTCCGTTCCCATCTCACTATGGAGGATCTGGAGAGTGAAGAGTTCAAAGTTCATGACCCCTGTGTGGCATGGTTGAACGGTAAGGATCCCTGTTCTGTCTCGCAAATTACTCCTAAATGACAAAGTGTTCATGTCAGTTTAATACCACTTAATCGATCTCACCTGAAACTGAGATACTGGTTTGCAGACCTAGAGGCTGTTTCTGCCTCTGTAAATTTAAGCCATCACTGTAATAACACAGGATCCTCTTCCCTGAACTGTCTTGACCCTGTCAGAAAACGAAGTGGCTCTCCGCACTAGAGAAGGACAGGTCCTGTCGTTTAGCCTCAACAGCAACCTCACCTCGACTCTGGTGGACAACAGCTCCCTGGTGAGTTACAGCAACACAGCTTTTGAGGGCAGGGGACAGATTTCAGTATTGATTGGCTTATATCCACAGACAGCTGGACAAATCGACTGGCCAATAGAGTTTCCAGATCGAGAGAGAGAGAAGCTGTAGAGTGCCACTTTTCCGAATCCCACACTTGAGACAAAAAAAGAATTCGCAGAGTGACAGTATCAGCTCATTTCCCCCCAAAATCTGGCTGCTCTTTGAGCCCTCTCAACATGTGGCTTCAAAGAGAATTTCCCAAGCAAGGGCATCATTTTGAACACCGCCTCTGCACGACACTGACAGCCTTATATGGGTCATCGCCGAGGAGCTTAAAGCAGGGTTGTGTTGTCAGGTTGAAGACAAGTCTCTCCTCGGTGCTATGATATGATTTTTTTTATCTCTGCTGCTCTTACTAATTCCAGAAAAATATGTATTCCTGTATGAATACCAAGATGCACATGGCGTTTCCCCTAAATAAATGAATGGCTGACACAATTTTAGCTCCATATAGTGTCAAAGATTGACATTAGAATTCATAGTAATTCATGAAACTTTTTTAGGTAACACTTTTTAGACCAGAAAAATACTTTGCACATCTATTTTATGAGACAGGTGCGTGGGAAAGAGGGACGAGTAGATCATATTTATTCATTATGGAAGTTTGTATTTATTTATTAATGCTGAATTTCCATTTTCCATGTAAATGTATTCCTTATGAGTCATCAAAAAAATATTTTCTGTATCTGTAGAAATATTCAAATTGGAGACAAGCAAAAATGGCTGAAGAATAAGAACAAATGAAGGCAAGGACGCTTTAAAAACATGTCTTTGAGAATAAACAGAGATTTAGCAAAAGCCAACATTGAGGTAATATGAGAACGCTATGGAGTTTTGTAAACACACAGCAGAAAGTCCTGCCAGAACTTTTTGGCTTAAACAAGAATTAAATGCATTACAGTAGTCAAGACATGATGAGACTGACGAATGGATGATTTGTTCGAGCTGGTAGAAGGATAAACAGGGGCATATTTGTTTCTTAATTGAAAATAACAGGACAATAGAACCGACCTTAAATGTTTCTCTAGGTTCAACTGGGAATCCAAAATGACCCCAACTTTGAGTATAAGCCAGGAAACCGGAGTGCTGTTGTAAAATTTCTAATTCTGAAGAAAAATATTGAATTATATTATACCTACAACCGCTTTCTCCACCAGCCCTGTCTTGATCCCATACAACAAAACTGCATTGTTCGTTTCCAGGGAAATGTATTTTGATGTGGATTGTTCGCTTTTGACTTATCACAAATAAGTTTAAAACGAGTCCCCACAAGTACTTTTGTTGCGTTTTATTTTTTTAAATTTTGTGGTCATTTCAATCCAAATCATGATATTTTTTACTAAACCTAAGAAAGAATTTTTTTGGCTTTTTTCCATTTCTAACATTAACCTCGTGTTTCAAACTGTTTAAAAGTACGGCTGTAATCCAGGAGAAAATATGTGCGTTCTAATACCCATATAACCATATTATTTAGACTGCAAGGAAAAGATTTAGTATGTCCCAATACATAGTTTGTCAAATGCAGTATGCCAAAAATATCAGGATGTCCTACTGCATCTGGTCGCATTTTGCAGTATTTTAGCCAGCATGCTGTTCTCGCAGTGGATATGAGCAAGAGGGTCAAATTTCAACGTGCAATGTTAGGACAAAGTAGTATGTCCCAAATGAATGCATACTGCATGCAACAGTATGTACTTTGTACTAAATAAATAAATAAAAAGTATGCAAATTGGAACGCAGTGAACATTTCCCTCCAAACGTAATTGAGAGAGCAGTTTAGTTTTATGGGAATGCCATTTTGAAGGAGACAGGGTTGTCTTCCCCGAAAAACAAATGGAAGTTGCTGATGATGTGTTGTCTAATCTTTCAACAGGACCTGACTGCTACTAAATTTCAAGTGTCTGCAGACAAGACGTCTGTCCTCTTGGCGTATAACATTCGACCGGTAAGTTTTCTCCGAATGCCAAGTTGACTCAGAGTTATTCCAGAATAAGCTCCGTTAAGCTCTTTACCTTCAGAAGACATCCGGAGTCATACATTGTCCTTAATATTAAATACTGTTACCGCTCACACGGCTCAACGGGTCTGGTAGGCCACCGGTTGCTGCAAAACCACGCTGAAATGCATCCTAATCAGAGCCCCGAAGAAACAACGGAGATAAGGAGTGAGAACATGAAGGAGGAGGTTTGTGTGTGTGTGTGTGCGTGTGTGTGTGCGTGTGCGTGTGCGTGTGCGTGCATGCTGATTCTGCTACTGCAGCACTCATAAGCTCCATAACACCGCCCGCCACATGACTGGGATAACATATGGGGAGTTGAATATTTAAACTGGCTGATGGCAGAAGGTGCAGGGGCCTGAGGAAAGCTTAGTGAGTGATCCATGTCATAGTGGGGGGAACGGGGGAAGGGGAGATGAAGGAGGTGGAGGGGTAAAGTTGGAGCTGCAGTAGTGAAATCGCCCTGCTAGTTCGGTGGGGAATATTAATGAGAAGCTGACGAGAATCACAATCGCAGGTGGTTTCGGATAGGCGTCGGGGTAGACACAAAACAGATCTTTTTGCTCCCTTTACTTTAACACCACATAGCTCAGTCCCTCCAGCCACCTCGCTCTGCAAATACCCGCACCATTAATAAATAGTCGGGTTTTTCCGCAAAGGGCATGCAAGCTGTGTTATTTGCAAGTAATCAGCAATGGAAGGGAAACAGAATTGAGATAAAATGAAATCCCTCAGCACATTTTCCCCCACATTTTTATTAAAAACCTGAAAGCAGGTTTTGCTGCTCTCTCGCACTCTCATTTGTTCAGTCACTTCTTTTCTGGGGGGGGGGGGAGGGGGATCCTGTTGCTGTGTTACAGTATTCATCTCTGCATCCATTCTAACTGCATTATTCAGTGATTAACATACGTTCAATCACTTTTCAGATATCTCTGTAGAGAAAGGGCTCAGATCTGTGTCCAATCTGTGGGTTGCTTTAGATTTATATCATTAGCATACTTTCTCTGATGTCAGCAGGAATTGTCTATTCTCATCTGTATGCTCAGTGTGTATTCACACAGGAAGAAATCAGAGGCAGTGGGCACGCCACCTGGAATCATTTGTATATTTAGAAATGTGTATGTTTGCGTGAACATGGTTGGCATTTTGTGTGCATGGGGGGCTATTCCTCCATTCTCCTCGTCTTTCCAGCTCCATCCCTCTCTCTTCACTCCTTCTTCCTCACTCTCTGCCACTTTTTTTTTCCTTGTCTCTGGAGGGGATTTGTGCTGACTGAAGCAGTTTGCGCCAGGCACCAGCTTTGCTGTTCAAAAAGAGGAGCAGCACGCTGCCGAGAGTGGCAAAGAACGAGAGAGAAAAACAGAGAGAGCGGTGGGGGAGGCCACTTGTGAAGGAGGGGAGTTGGGCAGAAAAATAGGACATGCACCATTTGCCCTCAAATACACTGCCCAGTTGAAATCAATCAGAAGGGTTATCTAAGAGATGCTAAAAGGAGAAAGCTGCAGTGGAGAGAAATGGATGAGCAGGCTGTGGTTAAAGTTAAAAGGCATCTCTGGATTTTATGTTAGCTCTGGAGGCTTTAGGGAGGGTGTTGTGCCTAGTGGGGGAAAATAAATGGATTTTGATAAGAGGGTGTACATATAAGTGGGGATTTAGCCACATAGGAACACGAGAGAGCCGATTTCCTGTATACAGGAAAATGTCTTTCTTTAAAGCCTGTTTGAATTGAATGGGTTCAAAAACAAGAAAGAGAAGTCCCACATGTTTTTATAAAAAGAGTGATGGCGAGATACCATCCTGCCAAGACAGTGCAGTTTAGGGACAAATAAGATGCCAACGGAGTCGTGTCTACACTCTGCAGCAAACGCTGATGGGTGCTGGTATCCAAGGCAGCGCATAGTGGGGCTGCAAAAAAACGCTTGTGAGGCAGGAACAACGTTGAGAGGGAAGGATGCTATTATGTCTGTATTGTGTATCATGCAGTGTACAATATATATTACAGCTGTGCTCCTGCAAAAGGTGTTGTAATACCTATAAGTTTCCTTTAACACGTTATTAATAAGCTATTTTATGAATGTTTAATCTGTGTTTTATTCCCCCACCCCCATTTTGTAGACGTGGATTGGGTAGGAGGCGGGTAGTAAAGTGTGTGTGTGCGGGGGGGCAGAGCAATCCGTAGGATTTATGATATGTGACTGGAAGCCACATTAGAATTCACTCTTCCTTTCCAAGACAGATGCTCTCACTGTCTCTGTCTGTTTATCACACTGAAACACACAAACACACAATAAAGTACAGCCTCTGCCACCAGCCCCATGATGTTAAATCATGAGCAGAATCTCTGGGTTAATTTACAAATCATAAACAGCTTATTGAACGTGGTGCACATGGCTAAGCCCCCCCCCCCCCCCGTGGTCTCCTAGAGTTATACTCCCTGTGACGACCAAGATCGGTCCTTGTCTCTGCATCCTTTCCTCCATTCCTGTCCTTGTTTCTTTCTCTCCATCTCCCTCCCTCACTTTTTCCGTTAGTGTTGGACCAATTCATCCCTTCCTCTTCATGTCCTCGCAGTTATTTTCTGTTGTAATTATAACAGCTGTACACCCTGTTCCACCCTCATGCTCAGACTTTATCCTGCAATCAGATTTGCAGGGTAAAGTCTTTAATTTATTTCTCTTTCTTTATCGCTGCGTTTTTCCATCCATGCATTTTCTAGCAACAGACAAACAACACGGAGAAAAAAAAAAAATCCAATTTCACCGCTAACTGTGCTGTATAGAGGATGTGACATTTAATTTCTTTGGGGACTGGTTATTCGGAAGGGTCAGGCTTTCAGAGGCCAGTGGGCAAATAGCTTGTTTCCAACCCTTTGCATGAGAGGAAAAAAAGAATAATACAAATCAATACATTACCGAGAATTCATCAGGTAACGCTGTGGTCAATTGCGGTTTAACACACACACACATACGCATGCACACATTCATTGATTCTGGTCCCTTGGTCTTCTTCAGCGTGTTAATTTAATTATTCATCGAGCTGCTGATGCCTGTGTCAGGGTTGCCAGCCACAATAGATCTCAGTGGAAAAGATATTAGCTGTAACGATACTATTTGATAAGATTGTTTCACTTAGTTTCTGTCTTAACACCACCTACATAAATAATTCCTATATATTATTTCCACGGTTCTTTCTTTGTGAACATGAGTTCATGAGTATTCCAAAGACAATGAATGGGAGATTTTTTTGGACCCACAGGACGTTTCTTTTTTCTTTCTTTTTTTACCAAAAGAGCTTTGTTCTATTATAGTGTTTTGAGTTCTGAAACAGAAAATGTGCCCATATACTTGGAACATTCCCCTGAATGCTCTTATGCTGCCTTCAAATGGGGTCATGTTTACCGTGTTCACGAGAACGTCCCCCCTCTTGTGGTATTCACGACCTCGTAAGTGGAAATTTTCTGAAAACTCGAGTTCTCGGCTGATGGTATCAGAAATGGCATAATAGCTTAATATGATGTAATTTCAGTCGTATAGCGTTTCTTATTATGCCTTTGCATCTCCTGCACTATCTTTCACGCTTGCTATCTTGCTTAATTGTTAGCCTCGGTAATATTGCCACACTATTTGCTTCTACTGCTTATTTTAGGTGAAAGAATAACATTAAATTGTTATTAAACTACTATTAATAAAATAATTTAGGGTTTCTAAATTTTGTAGCATAATGTTGCTGCCCTTTTAATAAGCAGTAAGCCACTTGATGCAGTGCTTTGCAGTGATTTTAGAAAAATAATTAAAGGATACAAACCTATCTTCCTGATGCCTATTGTTTAATTGTAAGGTGGGCCTCGGCAGGGCCCTCCCTAACCTTTGTTTCATTTGTATTTAACTTTCTTTATACATGTGTATGAGCATGTGTGAGCACTAAAATACGTATGTGTTGTCATCTAAGTGCGGCACACCTGTGTGCATGATATCCTCTACCTCTTTCAGGTGTTCTCTCAGTCCTTCACAGCCTCCTATGCTATCTACAATGTGGCTAATGGGTAGGTGGAATCATGAATGCTAATGCATGGGCTGCACTGGGCATGAGCGTCACCAATGCAAGCAGACCTGCGGATTAAACAACTTCCCCAAATGAGTGTGTCTCATCGAATCAGAGCCTCATGTTTCTGTCAGACATGCATTCATTCTTCAGTGGTCTTTCCAGGTTCCATATCCTAACGTAAGGTTTGTATTGTACTTCAGATTTCACTGCCTGATATTCATATTCAGTGGTAGCTGTGGATGATCCCTGGAGCTTCTGAGGAATGGTTATGATAAAGGAATTCAGGAGGACCTGCAGTATTGATCATTGCCTGAGTATGCCTTGGAGGAAAATGTTTGCCTGTCCTTAAAAAGAAAATAAGTGCAGCTAGGAATATGTAACAAGAAACGTTGCACTCTTGCATGTACCAACTCCATTCTCTGTTTTGTTTTTCCCTGTCTGCATCTTGCTCCTTTGTCCTCACAAGTGCAGTGTCTCTCTCAAGCAAAGCTCAAGGACAGGGCATGGATGGACCTCAGAGGGCTCTAAACAGGACACTCGTCCCTAACAGAGGGCTTACGTCCCTGTATTTGTGTGTGTTCCAGGGAGCTGCTGGAGCTTAATCCTCCGGAGAGGGAGAAGGCAGTGCTCCAATACGCTTCCTGGGGGCCTCAGGGGAGCCAGCTGGTAAGCCAGGGGCTCTCTCATTTACCTGATCAATGTGCTGTCTGTGTCGTCTAAATCAGCTACACCTGCCAATATGATAAGGAGATTTTTTCAACCTCAACAATCCATAAAAACAAAGTCCTTTGACATCATTTTCATGATGATAACATCAATAGTATCATGTCTCTGTCATTATGAGATGAACTCCATCTCAGGGGTTATTGCTCAGACTGTGTTGCTATAATTGAGTTGTTTTACACTCAAAATATCATTCATCTACCTTCCCTGTAATGTAATTGGCTTTTTGCTGCTATGTCTGCAGCATATTAACAAGTAAAGATGTATTAGCTCTCACTTGTGCTGGCCGATGATTCATTTACTCTTGGACGGCGTCCGACCGGCGCTCGATTCAGGCAGCCAGCGATGAAGCCTTCAACCGTTCTGTCTTTGATATTGGATTTGCCCTGTCTGTCTGCGCCGCTCATGCCAGGCCTATGTGTTTGACGGAGATATCTACTACAAGCCGAGTGTGACCAGCAAAGCCCTGCGTCTCACAACCACTGACCTGGAGCAGAATGTGGTGAACGGGCTCTCTGACTGGACTTATGAAGGTAGGATGTATTCTTGCACTTAAACTTACAGAGTGAAAAATCTGCAAAACCTGATATAACAACTTACACTGTCTTTTAAAACAGAGGAAGTGCTCTTGACATATGTTGCCCACTGGTGGTCTGTGGACGGGGCCCGGCTGGCGTACCTCACCATCAACAACTCTGCCACACCTGTGATGGAAATACCTCACTTCTTAGGTGGTCTCTACCCCTCCAATGTGCTCTTCCCCTACCCCAAGGTAAAATTGATTAAAACAAAAAGTTTATAGTCACACTGGCAGCTCTGTGAGGCTGAACTTAACATTCTGCTGTTTAGCAGGTGTAATCAGGTGGCAACCACTGGTTCTGAAAAGTGACACCAATGGTGAAGTGCCCTTAACGTGCATTCTTTGAAATTACCAGTAGGGGGCGACTCCTCTGTTTGTTTACATTACATTACATTACAGTCATTTAGCAGACGCTTTTATCCAAAGCGACTTACAATAAGTGTTTAGAAGTATGTGAGAAAATGACCCTACTTCTAACTTGATTTATTACCTCAGTTAACTATTTATAA
Source organism: Leptoclinus maculatus (assembly GCA_032191485.1). NCBI lineage: Eukaryota > Metazoa > Chordata > Actinopteri > Perciformes > Stichaeidae > Leptoclinus > Leptoclinus maculatus. The sequence continues at coordinate 462,308 of JAVDOI010000108.1, read as the reverse complement.
TCTCAATCTCTTGTTTCAAGTCTTCTTCAATACAGTATGATGTTCATTTAGTTAAGTTATGGTCCCATTTATTATGAGTCACTTCTGGTTCCAAAAAACAAGATAGTGACGGCCAAAAACTAAGATGGCAACGGCGACGTAGAGAATGGCCACTTTTTTTAGGGTGGCTAAAAATATTTGCCTGTGCGTACACTTTCTAATGAGTATATTTGATCTTTTTTATGTGTTTTCTTTGTTGTGCTCACAGGCTGGCTCAAGTATCCCATCAGTCAGTCTGTTTGTGGTGAATCTGTATGGTCCAGCTCACACTCTGGAGATGATGCCTCCGGACTCCCTCAGGGCCAGGTACTACATCTATCTGAATGTAAGAACTAGAGATGCACCGCTACTGACTCAAATTGCTGGATAGGGTATCAGCGACAATACGCCAATCTGGTATCAGATACCATTATTTTAATAAGGCATACAGCTTATTACCTAAACACTGTTATTGGTATAGTACCTTGTATCGGCTGATACCCAAAGCCCAGGTATTGGGGCTGAAATAGACGGAATGGTGCATCCCTAGTAAAAACAGAATAAACCTTAAAGTCTTTGGACATCACCTGTCAGATATTATTACTCATGTGTCAAAATTCCTCTCCACTGTTTTTTCTTTGTCATTCCTTTGCAACACTTTCCAATCACTTTCCCCGTGTATCATTTTCTGCATCGCCTCTTCAGAGACAACTACATCTCCATGGTGACTTGGATCAGCAGCACTCGACTCGCGGTGCGTTGGCTGAATCGTGCCCAGAACCAATCAGTGCTCTGTGTGTGCGAGGCCACCACGGGGGCTTGCTCAGAGGTGAGCGATCATCAGTCATTCAGCATTCGTAATCCACAAACGGCCTCTGCTGCAATATACGGCTTTAATATAATTTTTGCTTCTTTTACACTGTGTTGGGAGTTGGGATTGATTTCCTTAAGCTCTCAAACATCTACTGGCTGGATTAATATTTAAGGTCATTTGCTGCATGAGAGGAATCCTCAGTGATGTAGCGCAGTATTATATTGCTTGTTCCCTTTCGGTAAATCCTCACATATTCCATGTTACCCATTGCCAATAGTATATTATTTTTATATTTTAATAATTAATATATATAATAAGCTTTATTTACACAATGGTACTTTGCTTTCGCTTTGTAAATAGTGTGATTAATACATTTCTCTATATTGTGTGATTCTAAAACAAAAGAAGCACAAAATGGCCATGGACATAATGCAAAACAAACGACAGGTATGTATTGCTCATGTTTCATGTTTTATTATACCTGTTGACCACTACTGTCTGTCTTCTTGACTCAATACTTTTCCTCAACAGGATGTGCCGTTGTTTTCAGCAGACGGCTCTGTGTTTTATACAATCTTGCCAGCAAAACAGGGCGCTCGTGGAGAATTTCACCATATCGCTGGTCTTTCTGCCCAGGTCAGTTTTTTTCTGACAAAATTGGTCGTTAACATTTCAACAGTAGTCACATAAAACACTGTGATTACAGATATCAGCGGCACAGACCTTTAAAGTCTGGTTTGCTTAAAATCCCCTCCTCTCTTATTAATTAGAGCAATTTGTTTGTATTTGTTTTTGTCCCTAATTACTAAAACACCACCTTTATCTGAGGAGTAATTTCACTTATTATTACTTTAATGACCGTTTTGCCCTTTACATCATGGAAGGAAGTTCAGTCAATTTCAAATTGGCAATTAATGCATGTCCAAAAAGGCAATTAAAAAGGTTTTATGATGCTGTTTTTTTGTTGTTGCCATTTTGCCATTAGTGGACAGATTAAGAGTGTAGTAGCATATGTTACGTAGCTGTTGGGTCTCTTGGCACAGAACAGGTGAGGAGTCACATCACTACTCGAAATGCACACAGGTAAAGTCCAAAATCCGAGAGACTTATTCCAAGCAAGTGGGATCAAAAAAGGGAAAGGGAAGCAATCAGAACAGGGCAAACTAACAAGGCAGGGAGTATAGTAAACGGGCTCAGAACCAGAATCAGTTAACAGATGCTGGCGTAATTGGCTATCACATGAAATCAGTGAAATGAGAAGCAGGTGAGCTAGAGGGAGGAACAGGTCAGGTGGTAGAACTGGTGGAAAGGGGTAACCAGAGGACAGGTAAGCAAGGCTGGGCCTGAAATTACAAGGCAGTTAGTGACATGGACAACCAGGCAGAATATTGAACAAATAATACTGAGAGATCTGAGAGGTGTCGTGACACCTTTGGGCTCATGCAAATCATTAGTGGCTTTGGCTCAAATCACAAGTTTGCTTTTTTGCGTCTCGCTCACTTCAGTCATTAAAACATACTGTTCCTGAACACTCATAACCGTCAGTGCCTTCATTTGGTTTAACTTTATGAACTTTATCTTTGCTTCCCCCCCACCCCCATCCTCTGACACACAATTGCTGTATCGCACCTATTTTTATTCTGTGTATCAGCTGGCTTCCACATTGCTCTTCGTCTCTGTTTCTCTGTGTAACGCAGCCTGTCATCCCCTCCGTCCCGCCTCGCTTCTTGACATCAGGGAGCTGGGACGTCACCTTGCTCTGTGCCCTCGACGAGACGGCTGGAAAAATGTATGTGAGAGTCACAGTGTGTGGAGATGGGTTTAATCACCTTTCAGCGCTTTAACAGCTTGCGGCTCCTTATTATGAATTGGGGTTAGAGTGGGGTTAGAGTAGAGTAGTGGCCATCATTAAAATGATCATCTCTCGCTGTAAGCTGAGAGCAATTTCTAGACGTGTCAGCTACTGAAGAGCAAACTCCTTTGTTAGACAGACACTGGGTGAATGGTACACATACGATTTTTTATTCAAAAATAACTCAAAGTGTAATTTTTACATGTAGCATTGATCTCTGTGAAAAAGCGCCAAAAGGAACTTCTTTAACCTTGACTTTGCTTGTGGCAATGCTTTGCCACTGAAGAGGGTAAATAATTACTTACATTTGAACGGAGCAGGTTATCACTTAAATCTGTCTTTATCCTGCTGGGGGCAGAAACCCCTCATGAACTACCTGACTGAGGTATGAGCATCAAAGACAATCCAACAAAGTGAATTGAGGATCTAGTCAGTTGTTTGCAGTCCCGAAGCCCACGGGTTGATACTAAATAACTAAATAAGTGTTTCTGTCTCACAGTACTCTACTTACATAGAGGCGGATAGTTGACATATGATGCTTTGATGCACAGCCACTTCACATTTGATTTATTTAATTCACCGTCCCTAATGGTGCTTTACAAAGTAAGTGTGATTTAACATGCTGAAGTATGTAAATCTGTGTATTCTCGTCATGAATAATTGATATCCAGAATAATTATGATGAAGTTAAGATGCCCAAAGGTGATCAGTGTTGATATAACTTGCTGTATCTGTGGTTTGTTTTTCTCATTATCAGCTATTTCCTGAGCGCAGAGGAATCCAGACAAAGTAGACACCTTTACAGGTAAACATGCTTCCCTCTGAAACGGCGGCACAGTACACATTCTGTTCAAAGCTATTTAAACAGACACATTATTGACATTATAATGTATACGATATAAGACATAAGATATATGTGTTGTTAGTTGAAAAGTAGCTATGCTAGCATGTCTCCTTATTAACGTAGAACTAGAGTCTACAGCACAGTGGTGCTTTGAGATAAATGCTAACGTCAGCCGGCTAACATGCTCACAATGACGATGCTAACATGCTGATGTAGCCGGTATGATATTTACCATGTTCACCGTTTTGAATGTTAGCGTTTGATAATTAGCACCAAACACAACGTATTGCTGATGCTGATGGGAATGTCATCGGTTTAGCAGGTATTTGGTTATAAATAAAAGTATTGCACACATAACACAATATGACCTAATGGTGGCGCTAGATGAAAAGTAATAGGAAGTTAATTTAATAACAATCCATCCAATAGTAGCATTTTCAAGATGCATCCTCTGGGGACCATGAATGTCTGTACACATTGTATGCCAATCCATCTTGTAGATATTGAGATTTTTCAGTGGATAAGTGAAAGTTTTGACCTTATGGTGGTGCTAGATGAAAAGTCAGAGGATGACGAAAATCACATGGGTTCATCCTCTGGTCATTATGAATATCCTTAAATAAAATTGATTACTAAAAATTCATCCCATGGATTTTTGTTTGGACCAAAGTAGGTGGGCAACATTGCCATCCCTGAAACAACGCTTGCATGGTTGAACAAGCATTCAGAAGAGTAACTGCACATTAGTGTGTTGACATTTGAATCGTTATTCTTGTGAGCTGTACATGCTCAAGGCCAACAGCTGTAATTACACATTCATAAAAGAAATAACTCCTCTGAGTGGACTAGGACCCTGACACACTTGTCTGTTCCCTCATCAGCCTCTCATCTTTTTATTACCTTACATGGCTTTGGGCTTTAGGAGATGGCACAACATTATGTAGGAGGGACTGTGGCTTGTTTGAATTTGGCCTGTGATTAATCTTGTATGGAATCTGTAGGCAGCAGAGTGGAGAGGGTCATTGAGAGACTCGACACAGAGCAATCTGTATGACCGCTTTTATGTCTAGTCTTAACGAACACGCATTTGTTTCTTAAAAGTCAACTGCTTAGTTTGTCTCAAGACACTGACACTTTTTCCTTAATACCTTGGCAATTAATTGACCCTCTCCTGGCACTAATAAAACCACTTTAGACTCTCCTATTCTTCTATCGTGTGGTCAATAACCCCTTTTCTCTTGTGTCCAAGTGTGGACCTGGATGGAGTGTTTCAGCGCCGGTGCATCTCCTGCAACCTCATAGATGGATGTCGCTTCTTTAAAGCTGAATTCAGCCCCAATCAAACCCACTTCATCCTCTATTGTCTAGGTAAATGAGAAACACAAAAGCAAGGAGTATGCTTTCAAGCTTCACGCTGCTCAGACAACTGGTTTTAGAATGTTTTCTTTTGAAAAATCCCCAGGCCCAGGAATACCTAAAGTGACGGTTCACAGTACAAAGGACCCCTCCAGTGAGTGTTACATCTGCTTGTCTGACTTATTGTATAATGACGTGCACACACAGGCTTGTCTGCAGTTTCTTGCTACAGCCTGCAGAGGAAGCTATATTCAAGCACCAAACACAACACACCAGAAAGTAGATTCTTTAATCCCAGGCTTGTGAACACTGCCCTCTGTCTGTGGCTCTCAGTTTGAGCTGTTTGCATGGAGATCATGAGGATTTGGCAACCTGATGGCTTAGTGTGTCTGTTTTGATATTTAGTATTAATAATCTGACACACTGGTGTTTAATCTCCTGTAGGATACGTCGTCTTGGAGGATAACAGCCCTCTATCTGATGCTCTGGAGGACAAGAGGCTTCCTGAGACTCTGTTCAGGGTTCTCCCAGCAGACAACCATGGTACAACAAAGAAAACATTGGCTCTATTTTACATGGTTTGATATTTAGGATATTGGCCACACAAATACAAGCATTCACAGATCACCTTGAGTGCCCTTCTCAAGCAGTCAGACTATATTAAGCACTGGCTGCAAAGGGTCTCAGCCTGGAAGGGACAAATATACCTCTGCTCATGGGCCAGTGCCAGTTATTCTCTTACTATGATTGTGCATGCTTGTTCATGTTTTGTTCAGATTAAGGATTAACTATTTTTTTAAAGATTATTTTGATGTGCTTCAGAGGTTCAAATGCCAGACAGAGCCTACAAATGTAGCAGCAATAACATGTCTGTGGACAGTTGACTTTATTTGACTCTTTGATTTCCTTAGATCTACACCTGAAGCTATCTCTACCTCAGGGTTACGAGGCAAACCTGCACCCTCTCCTCGTCATTGTGTAAGAATCCCTGAACAAGCAGCAGCTGAGAGTTATTTAGTCACCTGTTTTGCAACCTATGATCCCTCGCCTTTTCTTCACTCTTTCATCTCCAGCATCTGTCCCCGTTCTTGCTGTTCCTGTTTGTCTTGTCGCTCAGGGATGGCGTGCCTGGCAGTCAGTCGGTGACAGAGGAATTTTCCCTGGACTGGCCTCAGGTCCTCTCCGGCACTCACAATGTGGCCTTGGCCTGGGTGGACGGGAGGAGTGGGGTCGGCCGTGGACAGAAGACCACCACCGTGGATCCGCGCAAGCTTGGCTCAGTTAGAGTCAAAGATTATCTGGGAGTTGTAGAGTAAGTTTAGTTATGCAAACAAAAGCTATATAATTGACATGTGAGAAGACTGCCTGTAAACTGGTTAACTAATAGGATGTAATATATATATATATATATATCCACAGGCTGTTGATGCAACTGCCTTACATTGACGATCGTCGGATGATCCTCTATGGCAAGGTTACAGCATTTTTTTAGATTTATGAACTCAATTCTCCTATTGAAGCCAGTAAAGCTATTGCATGCTTTGTTTGTTTTACCCCTTTTCGGTTTCTCCTTGCAGGCATTTGGCGGATATTTAACTCTCAAGATGCTAGCTGCAACAGATAAGCTCTTTCAATGCACGGCTGCTGTGGCACCAATAACTGACTTCAGGCTTTATAGTGAGTTGAGCTCATGTCATTAACTATTCAAACACTAAGTCCATGGGAATTGTGATGAAACCGAGACGCAACTCATGTATTTGAGTTATATTTCAGGTGCTGCATTCTCAGAGAGGTATCTAGGCCTTCCAGCTAAGGAGGAGCATGCTTACTCGGTGAGGCTGTGGATATATTCTCAGTTGCAGTTTGTTTTTGCCCCAAAACAAATGCAATCTTAAAAGTTTCAACAAAAGCTGAACATTTAACATGTAAATGTGTATGAAGATGGGATTTAACGGGCTGTTGTGTTAGACTGGATTAGTTTCAGCTATTTGTACCTAATAAAACACTTTTTGTTTTCAGACTGCCTCTTTGCTGGAGGAGGTTAACAAGCTCAAAAATGAGAATTTCCTTATTCTTCATGGAACTGCAGATGGTGAGATTTTGTTTCATTTTATGTTTTTAATTCTATTTTCTCGCCTCTAATTTCGATATGTGTGTGTATATTTGGCCAAAGCGAGAGTACACTTCCAGCACAGCGCGGAGCTCCTGAGCCGACTGGTGAAGGTGGAAGCCAATTACTCACTGCAGCTGTATCCAGATGAGGGCCATGTTCTGAGGGAGACGCACAGCATCCAGCACTTCCAGCGGACGGTGGTGAACTACCTCCAATCCTGCTTGAAGCACGGTATCCTCCTAGATCCCGTAGAGGATGACGAGGAGGAAGATGACTGAGCCCAGAGCCCCTTCCCTCCTTCTGGAAGGACTATCTTTGGACTGAATGCCATTTTATGCATTACCTTGGGTCGGATTACCAGGCACAAGAGCAGAGGAGTGGGGACCAAACACATTAGATCACCTCCTACAACTTCTGGAAAAATTGATGTACTGTATATCTTGTTGCACATAGTTATTTTTGCTGTTATACTGTATGTTTGAGGCAGTTTGTTTACAAAATTAACTTTAGATGGTGTGGACTAGAAAAATACTGATTCTGCCAAAGGTTTACAAAGATTTTAAAACATGCATGTCATAATGGCTGCATGATGTGGATTAGTTTACATTGCATTTTCTGTGTTTTGCAGATCTCAATTTCACCCATCAGGGTTAAAAGTATAAAATCTGCCAACAGCCGGGAACACATTGGAAAAAATCCTTATTTCTGGACTACGGGATCATATTCCGATTCCCACAGATTCCATTCCTACAATATTAAAAATGTACAATACACACAAAATATTTTAATCCTAAACTCTAAAATAACATGCAATCTGGCCCTACTGGTCACTGTCCTGGTCAGACTCTCCACAAGCTCTAAGATAACATTGTAAAATCTAGGTATTTTGCACAATGTATTCCCTGCTTAAATAAAGTTAAATGACCCATTTGGATAATTCTTAATGTGCCAAATACATTTTGTGGACTTTTTGCATCACTTGCATTTTGTGATGAAGAATGCGTATGCAACTGTGACTATTTACACCACAAGCTCTGGTTCAAGGATGATTGCAAGAACGTCTATGTGGGACTGTCTTTTTACTGTATTTGGAAGTAGGGTATTTTTCTGTTTTGGTACATCTTAGCATTTTAAACATTTCTCGTGTATTGCAGAATAAAATTATTTCTTTGAACAATTTGTTGAGCCATTACCTTACAGTCTACAAAGGAAGTTGACCGGAGTCTTGACCATTAAACTATCAACCGAACCATAATGGTAAACTGCATGCAGTAGGTTTGAAAACGAATGCCCTTGAATCTACACAATCGGCTACTTCTATTTTCCAACAATCATTGACAATAAAGTTTGAACTTCTTGTTTTACAGCAAAAATCTAGTTTGTTTCCTTCTCTAAACATAACTGTCTAACATAGCCATTTGGATAGATAATTATGAAAGAAATCCTATCATGTGCTAACACTTGGTAATTACTGACTTTGATCTCTGCAAAGTGGCATTCACAGCAAATATTATCAGCTATTACTGCTTTAAATGCCTACATAGACAATGGCCACTGATATTAGGTGAGAATGCCGAAAATATCACACTACATAATATATAAAAAAAAACACCATACATAGGCATATAGAACAGTATAACATTATTTCCCCTATAATTAAATTCAGGCAACCCCATATCTTCAGTTTAATGTTCCTCATTGATCTTGACCTCAGGGGTAAAGCGCAGAGTCCATTGTATTGGAGTCACATCCAAGATGCCCTCTGGTTGCACCTGTACATACGTAGCACTGGTACTACTCAAACTTGATGAATGAAAATAAGTGTGGAGGAGAATCCTTGTCACATTATCCAGGTTAAGGGTCGTTACAACGGGTGCTTCATTAACTGTATTCAGTATCGCGGTATTTTTTCCTCAAATGGATAGATAGGTGGAGAGACTAAATAATACCTCGTTCTCGAACAGACCCTGATATGCAGCTATCGTCACAGAACAGAGGAAGAGCCGTTATCCAATCAGCGTAAGCCCAACTGCCCCCTAGCCAATCAAATCCCTTTACGCTGTTGTGCCTGATCCAGCCCATCGTCCAATCAACGTTGCTGCTACTACGGGCCTGAATCCCCCAACAACCTTCTGCTTTCTGGAGGGGCACCTTCAACCAGCTCCGTGGTGCACTGGCAGCGGCTTCCTTACTTTTAAAGAACAATTGGAAATAACAGATTAACACAGACACAATGTCTTTTCTGACTGTCAGTAGGTTAGCACCTAAACTGCTCAATTCAAAGGTAAGAGGACTTGAAACGGCCGTAATGCCACTTTAGAAGTCAAAGTTGTTGATGCTATCTACAGAAGCTAACCGTAGTTTAGCGGGCTAGCGAGGTAATAGCAAGCTAGCTATCATTAGCTAGCTTAGCCAACCACATTGTGAAATGCTGTTAACTAAGAGCGTGGCTAATAATTGTGAAAACGGTGTAACGGCTTTTAGGAGTATCCTCAATTTCTTGGTGTTTTTGTATCTGGGTGCTGTAACGTTTATGTTGTACTGTTTGTGAACTCTGGTTAGCTAACGTGCTGCATGTACTGGCCTGGTATCGTCCCCGCCTGTCTGAACATGTTTCTTTAACCAGACGTTAGTGACTTACACCGTGTTAAGTGGGCACGATTAAGCACGTACCGTTTATTTTGTTATAAGTAAATAGCTGTTATTGATCGCCTACAGACACGGATTAAACTTCGTCTAACACAACCCCCGGTCGACCTTCAGGTTAACATTTCAGCCAATTATCTAACGTCACATCATTTGATGATGAGAAAAGTTCCACAGCACTGTGGGAACAACGTGTTTTAGTCTGGATTCAGACATCCAATGTCAGTTTTTAAGTGTATAATCTCAGTTGTCGGTATTTTATCGTGTGATTAAAATATTGCTTTAATAATTAACGTGGCATGTCATGATGTTACCACAAGGCTTTGCATGCTCAGGCCAGCCCTATGAAACACTTCCAATCATTGATTAAAGGTAGTTGCCCCCACGTGCTGACTGTAACCTTCCAGTGACTGAAATCTGGTGTTTTACTCCACTGACCTCTCAGCCTAGATTGCTGACACTGAACGAATGACCCTACAATGTGCCCCCCCCCCATTCAGCAATCAAATGGTGTCCTTCCTTGATCCTGTCACTGTTATCAGTCTTGTAATTAGGAATATGTAGATATAACTGTGATATAACTCTCACCCTTTCTCTCTTATCAGCTGTAATCTTTGCTCAGTAGTTTTATTAGTGAGCTGTTGTGTAGCGGCATATTATTCTTGGCCTTAAAATGTTTGGTTTCTGAACTATTTATGATAAAAAATTATGTGATTCTTGCTCTGAGAGCAGCATGAATGGTGGTGTCAATGTGGTTTCTTGCCTCAGGTGATTCCAGTTTTGTGTTTTTGCTTACTATCAACAGATCTTCAACCAGGTTTTCTGTTCAGTTTAGTTTACATAAGAGTCACAGCCTCTGGGTTGACTCCTATACCCTTCTGAGCAGTGTAGTTGCTCTAACCTTTCTCCCAGACAGGACGGTGGGAGTGACTGAGTGAAACTGCTGCTCTATATTTAAGGCCCTGAGCTGTTACATAATCTCTCTCTCAGCTTTGTAGTGTGTGTGTGCACGCTGACGCAAGAGCCTACCTTTTGTTGGTCCTTTACCAGTTGTAGTACAAGGAGGGGATCCCATTGTGAGCAGAGCCAGCTGTGCCCTGTCGCAGAGGCTCAGACTCCTCCCCCTTTCCCCCCATTGATAATTTTGACAAGCTGACAGAGGAGTCTTGTTTCAGTGGTGAGCAGCAGCAAGCTCACCTTCTCACCACTGAGCTGTCAATGAGATTACCAGCCTCCAAACACTTTCAGAAACAGGGCCAGTAGTTTTTTTTTAAATCCCTCGTACATCCCTGAGTCTTGTTCCAGCAACATTCCAAGGCTTAAGAACCCAAGCACCAATTATCATAGAAACATTTTTGATCTCTGTGTAATGAGTCATTAATGAGTCATTTTTTTTCCCTGTCACATAGCTCTTGTTGGCAAATGTATGCCGGCCCATCCTTAATGCTCAGCTAGATGGGGAAACATTGTGTGTTTCCGGACTTAACTTACTCATGGAAAAATTAGCTCATAAATTGTCTGTATTGACCTTGCTTGTTTATCATTTGTTTGGTAGGTCACAGTGCAGAATGTTAGTATGTGTGGTAGTCCATTACAATGCCCTGCTTGTGTGGCATTGGGGTTTTATTTATTGACACACATTGTGATGTTTGATAGAAGTAGAGCAATAGTTGTATGCTGTCAAAGAGTAGTCCTCACCAGCACTTACTCGTTGCAGCTGTTTGTATTAATCTGCCGAGCCACCTCATCTCAATTGATCTGAATCAACTGGAGGAGAAAGTAACTAACAGCCAACTCAATTCAAAAGGGATGAAAATGGAAATAGTTAAACACTCAATGTATTTTTAGAGAGGAAGTGCTTGTCAATGTAAGGGAGGGTTGAAGGATTTATAATTTAGACCCTACCATGTTTAATTGGTAGCGTTGTACTGCAGGGTAAGTGGTCGTAAATAATCTGAAATTATAAATTGAAGAACTAGAAAATGTTTGTTTTAAAGTCTCTTTGTTTATTTAGTTCATGGAGGACCATCAATAAAAAAGAACTGTAGTTCTCTATGTGGTCTGAAAATATGTGTCTTATGACAAGGTTGTCTAGGTTCATGTGTTAGGAGCCTAGAGATGCTGCTGTGGCCCTTACTTTTTTTTTATTATTAGGATTTGTGATTGTGCTACTAATACTCAAAGTCCTTTTATTTTGTTGTCCACTCCGCAGAATGCCACCTACTTCCTTGTGGCTGCCAGAAATGCCAGCGCAACAACAACAGTAAGTACACTACGTTCACTGCAGGGTAGTCTGCTTGCTTCATATTATCACCTGGTTATTATGCTGTAGTGTAAGACACTTGTTTGTGTTCTCTTGAGTATTGATGGAACACGTTGATCTTTGTGGATCTACAGATATTATTTTACTAAAGTGTAAACATGAAGTCCGTTTGATTAACCCCAGTTCACATTGGAGGAATGTGTTTTATTTGAAGACAAGATGTTTGTTCAAGGCCTTGACTGATTGAACATTGTGTTTTTTACAGAATCTGAAGGATGTTCTGGCAGACCTCATCCCCAAAGAACAGACCAGGATCAAGAACTTTAAACAACAGTATGGCAAAACCAACATAGGACAGGTTAATGTTGACATGGTGAGTGACTCTGGAGGTGTTAGACGGTTAAATGGGTCAAGGGATCAGAATGAACTGAGAACGACAAAGCCAAGATTCTTCTGATCCACTCTCAATGAAGGAAGGAGCATCTAGGCCGTCTACACTGATGTGGATTAGACACAGGCATGTTGGCGTCACCTAATCCGTCTAGGCCTGCACAGCCTCATTTACTGTGTCAGGTATCACTGATCGGTCATCTCCCTCAGAGTTCACAGTATGAAGCTATACTTATACATTACCAAAATACATCCATTTGTACAGCGCGTGTCGGTACATCGCAAGAATGACTGTGCCCGGTCAAAGCATGCATGCCTCCTTTAAAACAAAACAAAAACCTCAATCATCATTAGTGTGGAAGTATTTTAGACGGAGACCCAACAATGTGGTGTTCTGAAAGCTCTCCAAATTGGACACGGCTTATCACAGCCGCACGAACCGATAGTCAAAGCATCCCGGAGCGCTTTGTCAAGGCGTCTCCATGTCCGGTTTTCTCTTGGTCGTGACCAAAGCAGGACATCCACAAGCGGAACGTGTTTCTTTAAGCAGTAGTCACTCAAAAATGTTTCTTCATCGTCCCCATGTTAAGTCATTTCTGCACCACTGCTGTTGTAGTAGCGTAACGTGTCATCCAACAGTGTGAGTCTCCCGTTTGATATTTTTGGTTTACTTTAACGGCCATGTAAGAGTGAGAAAATGACTAAAACTTGGGTAACAAACTATCGTTAGTGTGTAAATCTCTTCCATTATTTCCCTTATCCCACACTGATTATCTTAACTGCATATTCCGCTAGTGATGAAATACATCCATGTCCAAACCATGTAAGGGAGGTACTTAAGTAAATATACTGATTCTCCAGTTCAGAGAAAGTGTTGTTGTAACATACAGTGATTAAATTAATCGATGCTTCACAGCAATCCTTTTGAATTTGAGGTCCAGTCAGGCATCTGACAAATAGGCTCTATATTCTCCTTACATTTGTTTGTTTTTAAGAGAAGATGATAAAATACAATATAAAAATATGAATTACACAAGATAGTTATTTGGGGTAAATTGTTATGCTAATCTCGAATGTAAAAAATAATCTTTGTAATGATTAATAAATTCGTCGTGAGATTAATTTCCTAGTCAAAAAAATAATTGTTGAATTAATCAATAACAAAATAATAATTTGTAAAAGACAGAATTGGCTGTTGAGCTTCATTTAGAGGATTTTGGCTTTAAAGGTCCAATGTTGCATAACTGTTGTTACTGCAAACACACAACTGTGTACATGGTGATAACAAGACGGGTTTCAATATGTAATGCCACTATATGCTTGTGTTTTCATCCACAGATCTATGGAGGTATGAGGGGCATGAAGGGTCTGGTGTACGAGACCTCCGTGTTGGATCCTGATGAGGTCAGTTTGAATACTCTTGTGTTTTTGGAGATTAGCCTGCCCCAAAGGCTCTTATCTTGATTTCTTTTTTTAATTAAGCTGAGAGCTTTCAGTGGCAGAGCCATATATCTTGTTAAAGACTTGGTTTGTCAACTGTAAAAACTACAGTACCCTGGATTTAAAAAATGTCTGTCAGAGCATGTGATTCATTGATTGCTGCCGGGGTGTAATTAGAATTTTAACCAAAAAAAGATTTTTGAGGAATATTACCAACCCTACCTTTGTAACAGGCCACCACATGGAATAACATATTCAATGGTAGAGTTAGGGCTCATGTTGGCAGCTTGTCATCACTCACTTGATGGTGCGTTTCAGGATCATTTATTTATTTATTTCTCTCTCTCCCTCTCTCCATTGATGCACAGGGCATCCGTTTCCGGGGCTACAGCATTCCCGAGTGTCAGCAGTTGCTGCCTAAAGCTCCAGGAGGTGAAGAGCCGCTGCCTGAGGGCCTCTTCTGGCTGCTGATCACGGGACAGGTGCCCACTGAGGAGCAGGTGAGTGACAGACGAGCGCTGGAGCTTCAGAGATAAACCTGCCAGAGTTGTAATGAGGGAGGACTTTGCAGCTGTTCGTTCGCTCCATCCATCCAATGTTTCAGCATTTTCTAAATGACATATTCCTGCAGAATCATGAATATTAGATGAAGGTGACCGATGTTCGATCAGTTCAAAGAGTAACTTGATATAATGTGAGTGCCAACATGATTACTGTTGCCTTGCCTAAACGACTTTGTCAATTATGTACGACTCCAGAAAATCATCTCGTATATACTCAAGATTGTTTAATAGCTGGGGAACACGACACTTTCATTACCTTTCTTAAATAGGCATTTTATTGCTGCCAGCGATGTCTTTGAAGAGTGATATGAGGGTAACCTGACTGATAAGCCTTCACCTCTTAACCCCTTTGTTCTTTGATATTCTATATTTTAATGCATCTGCAGGATAAGTTAGATCTTTCTTTTTCTCCCTAACAAACTATTTTCCTTCTACTTGTAAAAGAACCATTGCACCGCTTCATTGGCTCTGTGGTTGCCGTTAAAATTTAATTCATGCACATGTAGCACACATTGTTATCTTATCTCGACGTTGAAAGAGCAGAGAGAGTGAACTATATTGCGTGCTCCTGTTCCTCCAGGTGAGCTGGGTGTCCAAAGAGTGGGCTAAGAGAGCAGCCCTCCCCTCTCACGTTGTCACCATGTTGGATAATTTCCCCACAAATCTGCACCCCATGTCTCAGTTCAGTGCCGCCATCACGGCGCTGAACAGCGAGAGCAGCTTTGCCCGGGCGTACTCTGAGGGCGTCCACAAGTCCAAGTACTGGGAGGTGAGTTTACAGGAAATCCCTTCTCAAACCGGTGTGGTGGCTTGTTTGCCGTTTGCTTTAGTACATCCCTTCTGTGTTTGTTCTCTTAGTTTGTCTATGAAGACTCCATGGACTTGATCGCCAAGCTGCCCTGCATTGCCGCCAAGATCTACCGCAACCTGTACCGCGAAGGCAGCAGCATCGGAGCCATCGACTCGAACCTGGACTGGTCCCACAACTTCAGCAACATGCTGGGCTACAGCGATGCCCAGTTCACTGAGCTGATGAGGCTCTACCTCACCATCCACAGGTGCAACTTCAAGCGTACCTGTCGCATTATAAACAAGCTTTGATTTTCTAGGTTTTTGTTGGAGGAGCATGGGGGGGGGGGGGGGGAACAATACAGCAGGTTGGGCTGGATAATGCTTTCATAAAGCAAGCAACTGAAATACCTGTCTAATATTCTACTTAAATAACATTTGATACTAAAGTAATGAGTGTTATTTGACTCGAGTAACCCTTGTGTCGCTAAAGCCTGTCGTCTCTAGAGCTACGCTGTAAAAACATCTAAATTTAGACCATTAAACGTTCAGTTTATCTCAAGGTGCCTTACATCAAGGTTACACTGGTCTTGTTCAGCCATGCCGTGCATGGGCCTGTCAGTCAAAGTTTGTGTAATGCAACTTCTGTTATCTAAGTAATAAATACTGGGTGATACCATTTTACACAACCTGTAGTTTTATTAGGCATCAAACCTATCTGATAGAAAACAGTTTTCCACTCAGTGATGAAATGTCGTGGATGCCAGTTTAATCTCAGACAAAATGTCTCTTGTTTTTTGTTTTGATGTACATTTTTTTTAATTTGAATGTATATATTTGTTTTGTAACGTTCCAGTGACCATGAAGGAGGGAATGTCAGTGCACATACCAGCCACCTGGTGGGCAGTGCGCTGTCTGACCCCTACCTTTCCTTCAGCGCTGCCATGAACGGTCTGGCCGGTCCTCTGCATGGCCTCGCTAATCAGGTTCGTACCGAGCAAACCATTGTTTTCACGTTCACAAAATGCAATTCTGCTGAAGGCCGTGTTTATCTAGTCTCCCAGTAGGCATTTATTTCACAGGGGACATTTTTGCTGCTTTGGTTTCATGGTTTTCGTGTCTTACTGGGACACTTGAACATATCTTTAGTATTATTATGAGAGAAGCATTTCCCTGCTGTGGTATTTCTTACTGAAATACAGCACAAGCTCGTATAATATCATGGAAAAGTCAGAATCGTGTACATTCTGTTATTAAGAGTTCATGTTTATTGTGTATAATGACTGTTTATTATATTCTGCATCTCACAGGAGGTACTGGTGTGGCTGACTGCCCTGCAGAAGGAGTTGGGCGGAGAGGTGTCTGATGAGAAGATGAGGGATTACATCTGGAACACTCTGAAGTCTGGAAGGGTAAAGACACCAGTTCTTCTACCAACTCTAAAAGTGTTGTAATGTACAGTTGTTGATCCACGATCAGTACGGATCCGGATCCCCCCCCCCTCTCGGTTCTGCACACATGATTAATTACACAGTTTAACCATGAAATTGAAGAGCTAGTAACGGTGGCAGCACCTTTAACGGCTAACAAACGTAGGTTCCGTTCAGTTACATTATGGTGCGTTCAGGCTCTGTTCAGTGAAAATGAGTAGTGAGTTGCACAGTTCAGAAGTTGAGGAAAATGTCGTTGTCTCTCTTCGTAGGTTGTGCCAGGCTATGGCCACGCTGTCCTGAGGAAGACTGACCCACGTTACACATGTCAGCGCGAGTTCGCCCTGAAGCACTTGCCCAACGACCCCATGTTCAAGATGGTGGCCCAGCTGTACAAGATCGTGCCCAACGTGCTCCTGGAGCAGGGCAAGGCCAAGAACCCCTGGCCCAATGTGGACGCCCACAGCGGAGTGCTGCTGCAGGTAAGAGACATGTGGTAGATCACGCACCCGTCATCCTGTGGCGGCAACTACAGACCCCCGACGGGCCTGACTCTCTCTCTCTCTCTCTCCTCTGTCTGCAGTACTACGGAATGACCGAGATGAACTACTACACCGTGCTGTTCGGCGTGTCCCGAGCCCTCGGCGTGCTGGCTCAGCTGGTGTGGAGTAGAGCCCTGGGCTTCCCCTTGGAGCGCCCCAAGTCCATGAGCACAGACGGACTGATGACACTGGTGGGAGCCAAGTCCGGCTGAAGAACCACCTGGAGAAGAGCTGGGGGGTTAGTGTGAAGGGTGGGGAGGAGGTGGGAACATCAAAAGGCAGACAAGTGTTTGACCCCCTGTCATTTCCAACCCCAGGGATTCAAAGAGACAGTACGCTTTTAATGTCATTTCACAAAAGAAGGGCCTTTTTTTTAACCGTCGCACTATTTAGTGTTTGAGTGCGTTTAGTTTAAAAGACAAGTTTTCCCGTAAGGTCTCCAAAACGTCAGACACATAAATGTAACCTATAGTAGGCTCAAACGATGTACCGTTATAAGTCTGCTAGCATCCCTTGTGCAGCGCCTGTGTGTTCGTCACTGGGCACCGGGTCTGAACTATGACTAGGCAGTGGCATCCAAAGGGAATTGTGGAAGTAAATAAACGCTTCCTTTGTATTTGTTTAAAGATCTAAAGTTAAATACGTGACTCGACCTTTTCCTTTTTTTGGCTAATGCAGTCATTTTGTTTTAGAGGATATCAACAAGCAAAAGACCCTTTTCCTCCAATTAAGGCTCCCCGCTTAGTTTCTTCTATGCAACGTTCCCAGATGTCCCTCCCAGTCTATCCATGTGTTTCACTCCCATTTATGAACACTCCAGCTTACAATTAAGGTCCTCACCAATAAAATTAACCAGCTGTTCAAGATAGATATTCAAAAATCGTGAAAATCTGTTAAAAGATACTGCCCCTTTAAATCGTTGGTCCCTCCTTTTTATCCAACTTGTAGTTTCCTTTTCTTTTTTTTAATGATGACCTGTATTACCTCTATGATCAAAATAACTGACTTGTCTATACAGAAATTCTTCTTCCTGTTTTTTAATGGTTCTCTGCTCTGCTGACTGGTGGAGGATAGAGAATGTACAGTCGCAGTAAAGACAAAGGGTGTTGTAACCGGCAGCCTGTAGTAAATCCTTAAGAGCAAGCTTGAATACAATGAAGTGAGATCCGGGGGGGGGGGGGCTGGGGGGCTTTGTATTTGAGTGTATGTTTGTGACTATCCCCACAAGAGAGCGCTTTAAACATCAACTACTCCAAAATGAGCACTTGCTTGATTTTCTTAATTTGTAGTAGTAGAGAAACACCCCCCCCCAGGTTGATTGTGTCCCTTTTACAGAGTTTTTTTTTTGGTGTTGAAAATGTATAAAACTATAATCTTTGGGTTCTCATTTAGTGGTTTTATTTATACTTTGTGTACATAGGTATATATATGTATAGCTTGAATGTATGAGCTCTGTGCGATCACTTGCTTGTAATGACCACAATGATTACCATAGTTTACCAACAATGTAGTGTCCAGCCTCACTGTGACATTCTGACAACGAACAAAGAGACAACCTGCAGCTATCTTGTATATACACGATTTCTTGCCTTGCTCTGTGGGCTTAGCCGGTGCTGTTCTTCAGGTGTTTCACTTGAATGTGTCAAGCTTGCTCTTAAGTTCTGGGTTTGTCAACACTCCATTTTTGTGTAGTTTAAATTCTTGCATCCTTTCTTAATTTTTTTTTTTCTGGCCGTGCGCGTCAGTAATTCACTCTGATGTTTGGATCTCTGCTCTGCTACCTCCTTCCTTCTGGCTTTTATCAGGCGTGTTTGTTTTTCCTTGTGGGTTGTACAAGAGACGTGGTTATTTTGATCGTAGAGGAACGGTTGTACATAATTGGGAGCATTGGGTGCAGGTGGATTCATCAGAGAAGCACTTTGGGATTGGGGCTGGATGTGACAAAAGGGCAAGATAAACTTGAGGAAAACCTAACACAAAAAATAAGAAAAAGAATAAAGGTTTTTATTAACGTTTTTGGGGTTTCTCATTTTCTTTAAAGTATAGAAAGGGAGCCTGTAAAATAAGTCCTTTGCTCTCACTTTAAGGAGACGATTCCAATTATGTGCCATTTCTAACTGATCTGCATACACAACCACTGAAGTGAGGTCAGGGTCGTGCCCATCATGTCTAAATATAAGGTAGACGATGCATTTACTTTGTAAACTTTGCGTCACTCCTGTTGATGCATCACACAATAACATTTTGGAAACAATCTTTTGAATGCCCAGAGACACAAATCTGTATTTCTGGTACGCCATTAGCACTCATTTATTCAGTAATGCAGCTTCCTCTGTGAGCAGAGAAGTTTGTTTAGGCCTGTAATAATATAATTATTACAATTGACATGATTGAGAAAGAAGATAGCGCCGAACACCGAGCTCTACTATTTGCTGTTATTAATAACTGTCCCAAATACCATCACCCTGCTCTGGTTTCTCGTGCCAGTCAGCTGCCTTTTGAAGAGCCGTGTCCGCCCTCTGACACGGTTTGTGGTGTTGAAGTTCAGCAGTGCTTCTTCTAAATGTCTTTGACTCTACAAATTAAAAATAAACTGCACACACGGGAACAAATTACACCTTTTTTTATTTAAACAAAGCTCTGAAATACACACAGTATTTACAAGGATACACTTAAGCTTGCAACAGAAAGAAAGTGCACGCTTTAGAGTATGCAAAGTGGTAATATATTCTCTTGTAGCAACTCTTCAGCCAGTGACAGTGATGTGCCTCCATCCTTGTATACATACTAGACTGCTACGGTTAGACCAATGGTCAGTCACACAGTTACTATTACTGTGGAGATGGAGAGCTGAGGTGATCATATTATACTCTTTGATTTATATTTAAATATTTTTTTTTATGTTTTGGCAACTACAAAAATAAAACTTGGCAAGAAATTCAATCTTTCGGCAACATACTGAAAATAAAAGATGTCTAGCGAAAAGAAAAACAAACTTAAAGGGAGTTCAAATGCATTCTTACAAGATGCAACATTACTGACGATATAAGCTCCATGCTTTAATATAATTATAATATGGCATTAAATAGACTTAGTCTATATTAATTCATAAAGATACAACACTCGTAGCATTTTACAATCTTTAAAAGTTGGACTGTGATTTTTCTTTTTTAAGTCAGATTCACAGAACGATTTTGATTTAATTAACATTCTTCATGCATTGATGATTAACAGAACATAAAACACGTCAGCGTTGAGGACAAAACACAGCTTTGAAAATACTCAAATGTTCTATTGGGGTACGAGACTTGGAGAATGTGGACATAACGTTCTGCCTATTATGAGGAAGGTCACACTGACTTCAGTTGACATTTTGCTACTTGAACATGGTCAACTCTTAAAAATAGCAGATATACAATCAATGACCTTAAGGAGCCCTTCATCGTGGAATAAAGCCACGGGCTGCTCATACATGAACGATAAATCACAACTTAATTAAGTCACGCACGAATAATGCAACCCATAAACTATCTTTGCCTCTGTTAGTTAGATCAATGCATCATAATGTATACAAGTAAAAGCTGAACTTTCCAGAAAATAAGCATGAAACCCATAGACAATGATCAATGATAATGTTTTATTCTGCAGCCCTCGAGTATATTTTAAAGCAACAATGTACACGATAGAAATGTAACACCCTCCTGATGACCTTTTGTGAACTAAAATACAAAAAGCAGAGTCGGGAAACGTTTACAGCATGTTTTACATATTGATGTTAACGCGGCAGTTATATAACTCAGCTCATCAAAAGAATGGCTATGATCAATTAGTGATAACCTGGAAAAGATAGAAGATCTAGATTTGCAGTATTTCACAGTACTCTCCAGTTTATAAGGTGCATAGTTAAGACCCCCCCCGCCTCTGTTTATCACCTAATAGTTACTTGTTCTGGGGCTGTAAAATAAGACATTAAAAGTGGCAGGCCAAATCTCAATGTCCAAAAACACAATTCTCACAGCACATCAGCGTCCAAGTTAAAGCAAAATGTCCCAAAACTCAAGTGAATCGAGGGCACAGCGGACCAATGAAGAAATGTTGCACTTCAATGATATTGTCCCAACACTCAACGCCCCAACATGGCGCATTAATGTGAACCCCAATAAAACAATAAGCAAATTCTGATGAATAAATTGAAAAGGATGAAATGAATACGTACTATATGTCAAACAATATACTTAGAAATGAATGCGAATGGTAAAAGCAGAGGCAAAGATTACGCTCTCCTCGTACGGTATGAGCAGCTGAAGCCAACTAAAGAGTGAACACACTGAGATGTCAGTGTGGAATAGAACCGTGAGATCACAGTGAACGACAACACTGGATCCCCGTCCAGAGCAAAAGTCTGTGCCCTTTTCTAAAAAATAAAAAAGGCGGTTTTGTTCAGCGTCACTGTGATTTTCTTTTTAAATAATAGTCCAGTCTACCATCATGTTGTTGCAATGATTTACGGTTTCGTTCACACAAATGCAGCTTGTAACTGCCATGGAAGCGAGAGCAAAGGTGGGTTCCTTCTGATAAACAAGCATCCTTTAAGTGGACAGACTCAACACACGGAGGAGATAAACTAGAGTGTGTTGAGGCAGGAATTCCAATGTTAACGCTTACTAGAGTTGGCCAGGATGTCTATGTGGCCCTGGGGGGGGTCTTGAAGGGATGGGCGACTAAGAAGCATCATGCAGGTTTGTGTTGATAAAGGGGCTAAAGGTTGGTATGGTTTAAGGCCAGATGAGAACAGACGGCTGCTGAGATCACGTCTGATGCACCTCGTGAAACATCAGCTCTCGTGGGATCCGAGTCTCTGGCCCGTAGAGCTTACCGGCTCGCCGCTCGAACGCAGCGACATTCTGCTTTACGACCTCATCGAAGAACATGGTGGCTAACTGGGAGTGCAGCAAAGAGCGGAACTCAAAGGATATCTGGTAAAGATACAAAAAAAAATCTCTTTAGGATATGACAGGGAGTAGACAAGTCATAAAATATGGCAACTATACAATAGTTTGAATAGGAATAGTTCAACATTTTGGAAAATATGTTTATTTACTTTCTCGTTCAGCGATATCACTCATGTGAAGCTTCGACTAGCAGACTTCCTGGTGTCTCGCCACGGAGAGGAGACTCCAGAAAAGCCACAGCTCACGAAAAAGAAATAGTCCCACACATAACCACCCGAAAAACCAGAAGGAGCCGTTTGGACATGTCTAGGCAGGCTAGCTGTCTCCCTCTGCTTACAGTCTTTATGCAAAGCTAAGCTATGGCTTCTTATTCACCATATGGACTTGAGAACGGTAGTGAGCTCCTCATCTAACTTTTGGTAATCAAGTGTTTTCACCACAGGAATCAAGCTGCAGGCTACTTACAGAAAAGTCTACGGTGCAGGTGCGAGGGTAACCAGGAATACCAGGACTAAAGCGCCATATCGTCTCCAGGTGATTGAATAGCTTTCCATCCGTACACACTGCCTAAAAATCAACCCAGAGGAGACATTCTCTGATTAGAAATGAGAAATTTGGCATCACAAACATTACTCAAGACAGCTTCGCTTTCAGCCAGGTGCTGACATTTAAACTTACTCACATTGCAGCAATATCAAATACAACCATGCCATCCACAGATATCACGTTAAACATCAGATATAAAACTGACGAGACTCCGTGAAGGTACTGGCACTTACTTTGACTAGATGAGGCCGGACACAAGTGATCATAGACGTGTATCTCTCCACCATGGGAGGGAACCCGACTTCAAGCTGGGCTTTGGAGTGGCCCGCTCTTTTCATGATGGTCTGGGACTTCTTACACCACGGCACAAAGTTCTTGTAGTCGTCAATATTGGCTACCACATCATGCATTTCCTGCATAGAAAAGCTGTGACCAAAAAAAAAAAGAAAAAGCATTGCACGGTTGAGGAATGAAGAAAAAAACAACACATAAGTGATGGTTATTAGTAGCACATAGTGGATAATTACCCAAGTATCCTACGCTCGGAGTACTCCTTCCTTTTGTTGGTGAAACTGATGAAGTTTCTGTTTTGAGGAACAGCGGTCATGGTGTCCCAGTCTTGAAGGCAAAGCACTTTGGGAGTTCTTGTCATCAAAATGCCGCATGACGACAAGTGCCTAAAAGGTAAAAGAAATATTTTTTCTGTGAGTCACATTCTGGAAAGAGTGCCACAGGCACAATCCACAACATAAAAGGCCCACTACGTTCCCCTTTTTCTAGATACTAAAGTCAATGAGAACACATACTATGCTGAACCAGGAGGCAGTGGAAGGTCCCTGTGCTGCGACTGTGCTGGTGTTTTCTTAGTCCTTTTATGTGAATAGCAGTGTAATCTGACACCAACTCAGGCTACCTCTTAGCAATGTGTTTTCCAGTAGTTAGGTAACCTGTTTATTCTATACATTCAAATAAGTTGTTGCTCTCTCTTCACGTGACTTCTGACTCTCAATCAACTTGGTGAAATGCGGATAAAGTATGTTGTACCCGAACTTTTTTTGTTTGTTTTTAGTATGAAACAAGTACGTATTACATTACATAATACTTACATGAATTACAATAACATTGTAATAGTCTATTTATTTAGGAAAAACAATAAACCATCTTGTAATAGACATTTTCAAACTCGACAACTTCAACAGTGTAGGTGTCTTTCGCTTGAATATGTATGTATTATGAACTATGAACGGTGACATTAGCTACCAGGATATCAAAGTCCTTGCCTAAATGGAGAATTGTCACACTTTAGTGATAACATAAATACGTCAACCGTGATAACGTTAGCTCGTAACCTTCCCTCTCTTACACCCTTCGGTCCAAAAAGAGACGGTGTCATTGACTCTGTTTCGTAGGACTCGCTGTGTCTCGCTTACCTAATGCTCTGTCGCAGGCATCCTCTCTGCACCCCCGTGAGACACGAGCGAGGAGAGCCCACGGAGGCGATCTGGAGAAAGTCACTGAAAGTCCGCACACCCATGGGCAACCTCCGGGCACTGGCCGTGGCAGCCATCAAATCAGCGAAGATAGATCCTGGGATTCAAAGATCCAGTCCAAACACCCTGCTTCCGTGCGGGTAGTTGTAGCTAATTCTGACTGTCCCGAATAACTAGCTAGAATATACTGGCTAGTTGACTATTGTCAACAACACTCTCCTGCCGCTTTTAGAGCTGTCGGCGTAACTAACGTTAGTTTCGGTAACGTCAGTTAGCTGCCAACGTTAGCCACCGTTTGCTAACACTGTTTCATAACGAGCCCGGACGAGCTAAACGCGACCTAAAGCCGCGTTCCTCTTTTCCCCCCGGCAATACTCGCATCACTCCACGTTTAGATCCACACACTCGCAATACAATAAAATTATTTGGGCTAGTTTGGGTTTTAAATATCGTTTAA
The DNA here is from genome assembly GCA_032191485.1 of Leptoclinus maculatus. Classification (NCBI taxonomy): domain Eukaryota; kingdom Metazoa; phylum Chordata; class Actinopteri; order Perciformes; family Stichaeidae; genus Leptoclinus; species Leptoclinus maculatus. The sequence continues at coordinate 437,803 of JAVDOI010000108.1, read as the reverse complement.
ATACCGCCCAACAGCCAACGACCTTCTTGTGGCTAAAACGCCGGTGGGACAAGCTGTTCCTTTCTTCTTCTTCTTCTTCTTTTTCTTCTTCTCTAATTTGATTGGCGGATCGAAACCAACTTGAATAGGTGCAAACCGCCACCTACTGTACCGGAGTGTACCGGAGTAAAAGTTTCATCACTGTTCTAAAGGATATTAATATTAATAATGGGCTGGTCTTCTGTTTAGCCAAACGACTTTAAACATATAAGCTCAAAACAATAATTTGATTTTAGTTATAGGTCTATTTTATATCAATAACAAAAAAAATGTAAACGCTAAATCTTTGGTTAAATCTTTGCGCTACTGTTTAGTTAGTTAATTTATTATTATTATATTTCATTGTATATATTGTGCATTTTTTATATTTAATATTTTTTACTCTGCTATTTGTTATTGTATGTATTGTGCATTTTTATACTCAATATATTTGTATATATTATATATATTTGTTTTACTCTGTTACTTTGATTGCTTACCTATGGAAGCCCATTACCACCAGCAAAAAATAAATAAAATAAGATCACCAAAAAAAAAAATTTTTATAAAAAAAGTATATATATATATATATATATTTTTTTTTTTTTTACTTTTTCTCTGTCAGCAAAAAAGAAAAAAAAAAAAGATGTTTCCAGTTGCTGTTTATTGGTCGCCACCTCAGCCACATTGGTTTCATTCTTTATACTCCAGAGCTGGTTCTTGCTTAACATTCTATTCAAGGGTGCGTTTGCTCAGTACAATCCATGTGAAACATCATCTGTATTTCATCTGTTGTAAAGCCACGTTTAAAGAAGTCTTCAATGTACTCACAATCAATGTATATGTAAAATGTAGAGTAACCTATGAAGAGCTGCTTCTATGACTTGTGTTAAAGTATCTCAGAATTTCGACTTTCTATAGCAACTGGAAAAATCTGGTCAGTGTTATGGTTACAGATGGATGCACCAAAAGTTTTTTTTTTTTTGGGGGGTTTTTTTTGCTGGTGGAAAAAAAGTAAAATTAAAAAAAAAAAAAATATTAGAATTATTATTATTTATTTTGTGGGTGGATTTAATTTTTTTGTGAATTACATTTTCTTTTCTTTTTTTAAGTTACTATTTTTTTTTTTTTTTTTTTTTTGTGAATTACATTTTTTTTTTTTTTTTTTTAAGTTACTATTTTTTTTTTGTGATCTTATGTTTTTTAAATTTTTTTTTTTTTTAGTGATCTTTTTTAGTTTTTTTGCTGGCAGGAATGGGCTTCCATACATACCTGTATCATAATGCTGCTGTGGCGAACAAATTCCCCCTTGCAGGATTAATAAAGTATCTATCTATCTATCTATCTATCTATCTATCTATCTATCTATCTATCTATCTAAATAAAAGAGTCAGTTTACTATTAATTTTACCTGATGTGGCAACTTCTAAATTAAGGAACATAAAATTAAAAAAAAAAAAATTCTTAGAATTATTATTATTTATTTTGTGGGTGGATTTTTTTTTTTTTTGTGAAATACATTTTCTTTTCTTTTTTTAAGTTACTATTTTTTTTTTTTTTTTTTTGTGATCTCATTTTTTTTTTTTTTTGTGAATTACATTTTTTTTTTTTTTTGTGATCTTATGTTTGTTTTTTTTGTGACATTTTTTTTTTTTTTTTGCTGGCAGGAATGGGCTTCCATACTTACCTGTATCATAATGCTGCTGTGGCGAACAAATTCCCCCTTGCAGGATTAATAAAGTATCTATCTATCTATCTATCTATCTATCTATCTATCTATCTATCTAAATAAAAGAGTCAGTTTACTATTAATTTTACCTGATGTGGCAACTTCTAAATTAAGGAACATTTTCAAAAAAGTTCTTACATTTTAAAATATTATTAATAATATTATTATAACAATATTGTTATTATTATTATTATAACAATGTTTTTATTATAATAATAATATTATTATAATAACAATATTGTTATTATAATAATATTGGTATAATAATACTAATTATCAAAATATTATAAAATGTATTTAAATGATCAAAATACTATGAAATTAAATTATTTTTAATAATCAAAAATAATGTTCTCAAGCTACAACATATGTTCAATAACAACTAGGTTACATAACTTTGACTACAACTTCTTCAGTCTTTGTTGTGGTGTCCCTCCGACCCCTAAACGTTTCACTTGACCTCGCAGAAGTTAACTTAGAGCCCTCCATGTTGTCACCTCCAGTGAACGGATTTTACCGTTTTCTCTCACACGATGGCACCATTTCACCCGAGCAGGCCGAACACGGACCGCCACGCCTGTAGGCGGACCCAGCACGGTCGTAGCCTGTATCGTCAAACCAGACAACAACAGTGACAGATCGAGACCGCATTTCTGTTTGCAAACCAGCTATGGGTGTAGTCTGAAACAGTGGATACAGTAGCGCACCGCAATATACCTCGAAGTTTTATCCTCATGAAGGAGCTCCGTCCTGGCTGAGTTTGGGAGATGGGAGTACATAACATTGCAGACCAGGTACGACGAAAAGAAAGCGCTCCGTGTTTGTGCTGTGGCGCAGTCTATTTGCTGGGAAAAGCCCTGTTCTTGTGCGCAATGTACTGCGTCTTATCCGCGGAGCAAGTAGTTTCGTTTTTAGCTTATCGGCGGTGCATGTTTATTTGAGTGCATGTCGTAAACATAATGATATAATCACCTGTGATTAGCGATGATGTTCGGTGTTCATATGTCAGCACGTACGTTATACTGCTGCTCACATCTCGGCCCTGCTCTGGGTCGGGGCCAGCTATGTAGCATAATTAGCTACAGAGGCTAGCTGACGTAACTAAGTACTTAGACAAGGGCCTGCAGGCCTCAGCCAGGGCTCCGTCTATTTCCTGGAAGCAAACAAGAATCGCATTCGGTGCCCAACCAATGCACCAAATACAACATGTAACATCACGATAGCATATTTAACCCATTACACTGAATAGTGCGCAGAGAAAAACGCAGCCAGATGGGACATTACATGTTAGCTAACGAATCGTCGTTAATGTTGTGATGTGCAGGTAACTTAGCAGGTATTTCTGTGTTGCAGCCTCCTCTGGTCCAGGCCATCTTCAACCGTAATGCTGAAGAAGTTCAACAATTATTGCACAAAAAGGAGGATGTCAATGCACTGGTATGTATGACGTGCTTTCAGTTCCAATGCAAACGGGCTGTTATCATGAAGCACTTGGGTCCTGTTATCTATATCCGTTAAACATGACGGTTTAACGTCACATTCCCCTTAATTGATTATTATACCCACAGGACCAAGAGCGCCGCACGCCACTTCATGCTGCTGCCTGTGTGGGTGACGTCCATATATTGGACCTCCTCATTGAATCAGGTGAGTGTGTGCACCACTGCTACATGGCTATGTGTTCATTTCGAGTCTTCTGCGTTAATGAAAAGTGGTGCATACTCAAATATTTTTCACCACTCCAATAAACATTGCCCTCATTGTCAGTTCACCGTGCTGTTTCTTTTTTGCTCTTTCTACATCTTCTTAAAATGTGTTATTTTTTTTCTGTCTGCCAGGTGCCACTGTAAATGCTAAAGACCATGTATGGTTGACCCCGTTGCACAGGGCGGCTGCTTCCAGGAATGAGGTAAGCAATAAACTCATATCCAGGAGTCCAGGTATCTCTTGTCAGATGACTTCATCCTCTAATGCCATTATGTATTCACCGACCGAGATTATAGAACTCTTTTAGATTTATGCACCAAATATATTGTGCTGACTGAAGGAAATGCAGCAAACTGCAGATATAATATATGCTTTAAGCTCTTGTGATGGTTTTCCTTTCTCCCCAGAGGGCAGTGGGTCTGCTGCTGAGGCGCGGAGCGGAGGCAAATGCACGAGACAAGTTCTGGCAGACACCGCTGCATGTGGCTACTGCCAACCGGGCCACTCGCTGCGCAGAGGCCCTGCTGACCCAGCTGAGCAACCTGAACATGGCAGATCGCACTGGCAGAACTGCCCTGCACCACGCAGCTCAGAGTGGGTTCCAGGAGGTGAGTCTTGAGTCATTGGCTTCCTATTTTGAGAACCTATGAGTTGTTGTTTTTTTTCCTTCAATTTTATTTTATTTGTCTCACAGATGGTGAAGCTGCTGCTGAACAAAGGGGCCAACCTGAGTGCCATCGATAAGAAGGAAAGACAGCCTATCCATTGTGCTGCTTACTTGGGTAAGCAAGTTTCAATTTCTTGCCAATTCTGCACACACGGCACACATTTTCACTGTCACATAGCAGTAAAAAGCTCCTATTGTTCATGACAAGTTTCACTCAAATGATGAGCAATAACATTGCCAAGTCCTTACGTCATTATCTATCTACAATCGCTGATTGTTGTGTCTCATACTTGGACCTCTCTGTTTGTGGCCATTATTGCTCTGAATCCTTCAAAGATTTGTGTTAAAGATGATACTGAAATGTTTTCTCCCTTTTTTTTTTGTGTTTCCCGTAGGGCATTCAGAGATTGTGAAGTTGCTGGTGTCCCGCAGTGCAGACAAGAGCTGCAAGGATAAGCAGGGCTACACACCTCTCCATGCTGCAGCTGCAAGTGGTCACCTCGAAATTGTAAAGTACCTACTGAGGATGGGGACAGAGGTGAGCGATTCTCATATCATATAGTATATATATAAATAAATAAATTAGTTTAGCTGCCATGTTGTCTGATCACAGCGTTTAACCAATAATCTCTCATCATCTGCGGGAATGTGTCACTTATTTTAAGATTTCTCGGACTCCTGCCTTTCAGGCTCTTGGCTCAGACTGATCCGGTGTTTGTGTTTTGCTGTCAGATTGATGAGCCCAACAGCTTTGGAAACACTGCGCTCCACGTGGCTTGCTACACGGGACAGGAGGCTGTGGCTACCGAGCTGGTGAACCACGGAGCTAATGTTAACCAGCCCAACAAGTGCGGCTACACCCCTCTGCACCTGGCCGCTGTCTCCACCAATGGTGCCCTCTGTCTGGAGTTGCTGGTCAACAATGGGGCAGATGTCAACCAGCAGGTATGAAATGGGTTCACTTTACTTTACCTACTGTTCCCTATATGTTGTGGTGATAATGTTGTGTTAAGATGTGGCAGTGCACTACATTTTGTTTGGTTTTGGCCATTGTCAAAGATTTTTACACTAAATTTCAAATTGGAGATGTAAAGAAAAGCGTGTTTGGTTTGATGCTCTGGTCCAAAGTCATTAAATGAACATAAAGGAATGGATATGGAGATAATACACAGTTTATTCCTACCTATGTAAACTCTTTTTCTGTAAATGTGCAGGGGTGGAACATTTATCTCGCATGTATTTAGCCGCTAGAAAAGAGAACATTCCATAGTATGTGTGGAAAAGGACTGCAGAAAGAAAATGTCCTGATATAAATCATGTTATTAATCAATCATCTTTTTATAGCTTATAAGACCGTATACATTATACTGTGAGAAAGTGAGACCTGTCACATTATAATTTATTATATTTATATGAATTTATGACGGTTTGGAAACTCCTTGTTAGCTACTGCTCCCTGCAGAAACGTGCTTAGAACTTGTCAAAACATGCATGCTAAGTTATACTAAACTGTGAACTGTTATTATCTCTGAACTACACTCCAGATGAAATAATGTGATTTTTTTTATTTGTTTGTTTTTTTTAGAGCAAAGAAGGGAAGAGCCCCCTGCACATGGCAGCCATTCATGGACGCTTCACACGCTCTCAGATCCTCATCCAGAACGGTAGCGATGAACTTGTCTGACTGATCTGTGAGAAGAAGTTTGTCCCAATGAGCCTTGTATTCACTCCCTCTTCCCTTCTTTACATCAGGTGGGGAAATTGATTGCGTGGATAAGTTTGGCAATACTCCTCTCCACGTTGCTGCTAAGTACGGCCATGAACTGCTGATCAGCACGCTCATGACCAACGGAGCAGACACGGCCAGGTATCAGAAACGCCTTAAGTTGTACTACAGATGGGTATAATGAGGTTGTAAAAACACAGTAAAGTATAAAGTACAGCCCGTGATACGAAGAAGCATTACTGTATACATGCTGTAAAACAGTTGGTTACATTTAAAGGATGCACCGATATCAGATATCAAGCAAATACTGACATGTTTATTTAATATTTACGTTATATGCTGGAATTTTAATACATTTTGACCAATTTGTTGGTCAGAATTGCATTAAAGTTTTACACTTAAATTGTAATTCCTGTCAAAGGTCTATTTATTATTTACATTTTTTAAAGTAATGTTTAAGTCAAGGCTTACACGTGAAACAATGCTGTAGAGCTCATTCATTAAACACCGGTATCGGATCAGTGCTCCATATCGGCCGATACCTAAATCCCAGGTATCGGTATCAGGACTGGAAAAGTCGTACCGGTGCATCCCTAGTTCCATTTTAACATTTCTAATATTCTGTTTGTATGTTTTTGTCATTTCCAGGCGTGGAATAAATGGAATGTTTCCCTTGCACTTAGCGGTGCTGTACGGGTTTTCAGACTGTTGTCGCAAGTTACTCTCCTCAGGTTTGTCTTTGTTCCACGAAAAATGTGCCCTCCGATGAACAAAATCGTTCTATTTTTGTACGCTTTGACGTTGCTGTTAACGCCATCGTGTTCCTTCATTACCCTACAGGTCAGCTGTACAGTATAGTTTCATCCATGAGTAAGGAGCACGTACTTTCGGCTGGGTTTGACATAAACACCCCTGACAACTTTGGGAGGACCTGTCTACACGCTGCTGCCTCTGGAGGGTAAGATGCAGAATCTGCTTTGTCACATTTTAAATGACCAAAACATTTTCCGGCCGCACACGTCTGTAACATCTGTAACTTAATTCCCTTTCCATGATCATCTTCCTTTACAGAAATGTTGAATGTCTGAACTTGCTCTTAAGTAGCGGTACCGACTTGAATAAGAGGGACATAATGGGAAGGTGAGTTTCTCCTCCTCAGATGTTTTCATGCTGCCGTGACAGTAATTGAAGTGCCAGCTGATACATGTAACTAGTCTTGAGTGATGATTCTCTCCCCTCTCATCCTCCCTGTAGGACCCCGTTGCACTATGCGGCTGCTAATGGGAGGTACCAGTGCACTGTGACCCTGGTGAGCGCTGGCGCTGAGGTCAACGAGCCTGACCAGACAGGCTGTACTCCCCTGCACTACTCTGCCGCCTCCCAAGCCTTCAGCAGGTTAGAAAACGTTTCCCTCTCCTTCTGTGTCGAACTGTCAAATTGCTTCTTTCTTTTTTTTTCTTGACTTTCTCGGCTTTATTTCCTCGTTACTCATACGTATGCAGTTCAAGCAGTTTGCTGAATGTTTGGTTTCATCGTCAAATTGCATTCACGTGTGAGCAACATCAAGCTTTATTAGATATCAGTGTAACCATCTGAACAACACACAGAGGAATGTGTGGTTTTGCAATGATGTGCGTGTTATACCGATATCAAGAGAGTTTATTGAATCGAAGCATTTCTTGTTCTTTTCAGAGTTGATCGTCATTTTTCTGGGAACCATCAGAATGATGAGGATGAGGCGAAGGAGTCGTACTTGTGAGTTTATTTTTTTTCCTTGGGCTTTCCTCTCCATCGAACTATGATGAATGTGATCAAGGCTTAAGATTTAATAAACGGACATCAAGTTTGTTTGTGGAAAAGATTTGTGCCTAAAGGCCGCTGAAGGAAATGATTGTCAAGGCTCGACAGTATGGGTTGTTAGTGATGTTGGTGCTGAGACCGGCTCTGTTCTTTATCCCCTCTCTACATGTTTCGTCGTCTTCTAATAACAGCTGCTTGGAGCATCTTTTGGACAACGGTGCTGATCCATCGATGGTCAACTCAAAGGGTTACAGCGCTGTTCACTATGCAGCTTATCATGGCAACAAACAGAACCTGGAGCTGGTGAGTTTTTCTGTTTTTAATCTGAAACTTTGCACTTGCTTTAATACTCAACTGTCACACATTACATGCACTCGTACTCCTATTCCACTCAAGCAAATGGCACAGATCTGGTCCATAAGACTGAGGTCAACACAATATTTTATTCTGTTGAGTGAAATATATTTCCAGTCGTGTTGCTTAGCCAAAACCATTAATTAATGGGATCGTTTTTGCAGGCTGTGCATGATGAAAACATGTTCGGGTGTAACTTTTGATTGATAACAATATGTGTAGCATGTTTATCTATTTCCTCAGTAAATTAAATGAAATCCACTCTTGTGGTTTATTTCTCAGCTCCTGGAGATGTCCTTTAATGCACTAGGAGACATAGAGAGCAGTATTCCAGTCAGTCCTCTGCATCTTGCTGTGAGTGTTTCTCATTTAACCAACTCTGGTCGAAGCCGGTTTTAATCGACCGCTTAATGCTGACCACATGCAAAGTTGTGACCGCCCGTCTCTGCTCCCTCAGGCTGATAAGGGCCACTGGCAGGCGCTGCGTGTGCTGACGGAGACCGCAGCCTATGTGGACATGCAGGATGCCGCAGGGCGTTCTGTGCTCTACTTGGCTGCCCAGAAAGGCTACGCCCGCTGTGTGGAGGTGCTGTTGGCTCAGGGGGCCTCCTGTCTCCTCAATGACAACCGCCTCATGTGGACTCCAATTCATGTTGCAGGTATACGGCTCTCTGCTGGAAGATCTCATGACAATGTTTCTGATTGTTACTAATCTGAATGGTCTAAATTTGAAGTTACAGAGAATAGTTTTTTTTTTTAATTCTCTCCTGTTCTTTATTTTATTCCAGCTTCCAACGGTCACTCGGACTGCCTGCGTATGATGATTGACTATGGGGAGGAGGGAGATCTCACCAATGTCGCAGACAAATTTGGCCAGTGAGTTGTTCTCTTTGAAAAGCACGGCTTCAGTTTTGTACATTCAGCTTTCAAAAACAGTTTAATGCCTAAAGCAAATCTGACCAATCGGCACTCGGTAAAACATGTCTTCATTGTTCCTTCTGTCCCCTTCAGGACCCCTTTGATGCTAGCTGTTCTGGGAGGTCACACCGACTGTGTCCACTTCCTGTTGGAGAAGGGTGCCTTGCCAGATGCCAAGGACAAGAGGGGCAGCACATCTTTGCACAGAGGGGTAGGTCAAACAAATAAAACACTACAGCAGAGCGTCAGCTGCACCACAAAAACTCATACAAGTGAAAAGCTTTACATTGTTAATGTTGACTTCTGTTTTATTATTTAATACTTAAATACAAAAAAATAGTCGTTTAGATCATATAGCTAAACGGGCACCTGCCTGATGAAAAGGTTAAGCTGCATCCAGCAGTGTTTCCACATTTCCCTGTTGACAAAAGAGTGAAATATTAACATAAAGATGATGGTTAAAGCTCCTCCCTTTTTTAAAGTCTTACTAGCACCATCTGTCAAGGAGTCATAAGGATAAAAGCAACAGAGCCCAGGCATACTAGGTGGCCAGTTTCCTGGACAGGTATTTATATTAGTCATGGATTAAAAACCTTTTTTAAAATGAGATGTCTATAAATAAACATTCAAATACAGACCTCAGAATAAGAGATCCCTGTCCATGAAAGTAGCTAAAATACCTAAGAGCGAAATGTGAGCAGGAAATGATGTCTTATCTATAACGTAAAGATGTTATAATTGTTATTTTTCTCAGTCCAAGTTGTTTGTCTCAATGGAGATTGTCTGGTCTTTTGTTCAGGCGGTGTTGGGCCATGATGACTGTGTGACAGCCCTGCTGGAGCACAAAGCATCTGCACTGTGTCGGGACGTTCAGGGTAGGACACCGCTGCACTACGCTGCATCCAGAGGCCATACGGAGATCCTGGCCAGTCTGGTGCAGGCCGCCGTGGCCACAGACCAACAAGATAAACTGCTGGACAACAAACAATACACCCCATTGCACTGGGCTGCTTACAAAGGTTTGCTTAGTTTGATCGATTGGAAATGGCTAATCCCTAAATGTTGCCATAAATCCCTGTCACGTCTGTTGTCCATAATGCTGAGTGTGTTTGTTCTTAGGGCATGAAGACTGTTTGGAGGTTTTACTTGAATTTAAAACATTTGTCCATGAAGAGGGAAACCCTTTCACCCCCCTGCACTGTGCTCTGTGAGTATTCAGTTGGCATGTGCTTTTGCCGCATGTCTTACTTTGTCAAAACTAATTCCTCAAAAGAAGCAACACGATGAGTAGGTTTAGATGAAATCATTTCATTAACACTCCGGTCTTGCTTGTAGGATGAATGGCCACAGCGGTGCTGCAGAGAGGCTGCTGGAGTCTGCTGGGGTCCACATGATTAACACCAGAGATGCCAAAGGAAGGTGAGGATGCAGAAAAAAGGACTCAAAGGTCCATTATTGTAATACATTTTTATTATAAAAGTACTAAATATATACTGTGAAAGTATTGATGCTCAATCCATGGAGAATGACACACACAGCCCGTATTCAGAAACTGTCTTTTAAACGAGTCGTCAGGATTTCTCTATGGTTGTGATGTAAAAACTACACAATGAGTAGACCATTTCACAGTTTTAAATGTAGACATTGTAAATGCCAATACCAAGACCTCCTCCTCCTTCTGTCTTATCGAGTAATTGGTCGTGAAGGCCTAGTGTGTTGTACTGCCACAGCCCCTGAATCCGTAACACTGATCAGACAGTAATAGTTTGGACTGTCTCTGTCTGCGCCTGTAGGACCCCACTGCATGCTGCTGCATTTGCTGAGGATGTCGCGGGACTTCAGCTGGTACTCCGCCATGGGACAGAGATCAACGCAGTGGACAACAGTGGATGCTCTGCTCTGATGGTAGCTGCTGACAAGGGACACAGTGGCACCGTGGGTAAGTCTTTGACCTGTTGTTCTTGTGGGGTTCTTAAAGAACTAGTTGTTTCCTTAAGAATAGCTGATTGTCACACTCAGGACATCTGTAGTAGCAGGAAAAAAATGTCTGTGTGTCTTGATGTCCCCCAGCCATCCTTCTTCACCGGGCCAAGGCTGATCTGACGCTGCTGGATGAGAACAACAACACTGCCCTGCACCTGGCCTGCAGCAAGGTACACAAAGCTCCACTGTGTTGTGCTGAGTATTAACACCAAGTAGTATGTCGACATATGCCCATGCAGTTATTTTCACTTTTCTTTTTGTTTTGTCCCTCAGGCCCATGAGATGTGTGCCCTGCTGATTCTGGGGGAAATCCACAGTCCCACACTTATAAATGCCACCAACAGCGCTCTGCAAATGTGAGAAAGCTAGCAATACTTTTACGCTATCAACAAAAAAGGGGACAAAGATCATGGAGTTTATTGGGATTTTCTGTAAATATTTGTGAGCCTACATTTCTACAAAAGCCCTATTAAGCCAATAACCTTGAAAAACTGTGTAGGCCATGTTTGTCATTTGTTTTAATCTGGCCACTACTCTGAGACTGGATGGAACCTTTAACTTTGATCTACTCTCAATGAGTACGCACATTGGGAGATTAAGGTACAAAGTCGCGTATTAGTCTGTTATTGGGGTCACATGGCTCCCAGCCACGATCTCTTTCTATTTATCAATGGGAAAATCCCATTGGCTTCAATGAAAATAAAATCCCATTGACTTCAATGAAAATCCCATTGGCTTCAATGAAAATCCCATTGGCTTCAATGAAAATCCCATTGGCTTCAATGAAAATCCCATTGGCTTCAATGAAAATAAAATCCCATTGGCTTCAATGAAAATAAAATCCCATTGACTCCAATGAAAATTCATATTGACTCCAATGAAGAAAAAAATTCCTTTGGCTCCAATGGAAAATCCCATTGACTTTAATGAAACATCCTGGTTTAAATTCCACACTAAACCCTCTAAAGCACATGGAGACTGTGACCAGTTTATGAGAGGTGAACAATAGAAATCGTGCATGTTTAGATTCAAAATGTAAATTTTTTTCATACGACTATGATGACTGATGAAGACAATATATCTAATTCCTACAGTTTGAGGTGTTCTTAACATGTTCTAATGTTAAAATTGCAGACTGAATAGTAGATGTGCCAGCTGTGTCTCACTCTCTTTCCCACACTCTGTTCCAGGCCCCTTCATCTTGCAGCACGTAATGGCCTGGCTACGGTGGTGCAGGCACTGCTGAGTAGAGGAGCCACTGTGCTGGCTGTGGATGAGGAAGGTGAGGCCTCTCGACGCTTGCTTAGCCATTAGAGCTCATCCAGTGTGATTTAGATGTAGTGTTACATTGAAGTGAGTTGGAGTCTTACTCTGTTTATAATGATTTAGCTTGTAAACTATAAATCATAAAAGCTTTTCTGACCGTTTTCCACAGCACACCATAGTGTCCGATTGCCCACTGGGGACAGATATCTGTAGCTGAAGTTGGTGTGGGCGAAGGGGTCAAACAAAGCCTTGATGCAAAGAATTTGCATCGATGATTTTTAGTCATCGATTTTCTCGAGGAATCGGTTCAGGTTTAATGTGAATGTGTTATCTGTCAATCAGGCCATACCCCGGCCCTGGCCTGTGCTCCCAACAAGGACGTGGCTGACTGCCTGGCTCTGATCCTCTCTACCATGAAGCCTTTCCCCCAGCGGGACCCTTCCTCCTGCTCCTGCCCTTCTCCCACCGTCTCCCCCTCCACGGGTCTCAACTTGCTGAAGCACTGCGGCATCACCGCCGCCTGCGCCCCCTTGCCCAGCAACGGCCTCCACAACGGCTACGTCAAAGACCGTCACGGTGCACCGGTTGGCCTGGACGGGTGTCTGTCTGAGTGAGGTCACGTGGCCCCCCTCAGTCAGCTGCTATCACCATCATCACCACCAGGGGGGGGGGGGGGGGGACAGACTCCCTTTAACATGGCCCAGAGGACCAGGAGAGCACCCACCCACATGTCTGTTCTCTGTGTACGTATGTGTTTGTGTGTGTGTGTGTGTGTGCGTGAGTGTTTGTTCTTCTCTTGAGGTGCAGTCAAACCTAATATGCAATTAGATCCCATTCCTCCATCTCCTGGTAGTGCTTAATATGTAGAGGCGGATTGCTCTACAAGGTCACTCAGATGAAGTGTGGCATCCAAAACAAACACTAGCAATCTGGCCATCTCTAAACCATTTAACCCTTTAAAACCATGTCGACATAATGATGTAACCGACGTCTAAGAGCATAGAAATCTCTGCATCCTCACCCGTCTTTCTCTTCATATCACTCAATATAAAATCATATCATGTTTAAATCACTTGTGGTGACCTTGTAGAGGAACATACAGCCTTCCCAAAAGAATGATCAAAGAGTTTCTTTGTTTGTTTTTTTTTAAATTATATTTTCTTTTCTTTTTTGTCCGTTAGCCTAGAATTTTTATGAAGGAACCACACAAGGGAAAAATAGAACTTTTTTGCTTAAGAGTGCAATGCTTGTGTACTACAGTACAATCCGAAATTTTGGAAAAGGGTCACAAAGATGTTAATTCCATAGTGTACTTTAAATGTACGGCCTAGAATTGTTTGGCATTTTAAGATAATTTGGTAATGCTGCTGAATACATTGGCATGTCTCCTTCCAAAGGAGAGCGATGTTCGGGTCGGCGTTTGTAACATTGATTTGTTCTTAATGCTGACTTCATGTTTTAAAGATGCTAAATAAGTGTTCGTTAAGCTAGAATGTTTCTAAGCATATAACTTATGACCAAAGTTGATCAACACTATTATGGCTATAAATTATTTATTTGAGATGAACTGTACTGTATAGAGAAAGACAATAGATCTCGATATACCTCGTCAACTCGTTTAGCAGCTGCTTCATCTTCACCCGGGGGTCCGTTGGCCTGACGTTCTCTCTTTGTAGGACTGGAGAACGACTGTAGGGTAGTGACTGACTGAGGCCTTGTTTATTTCTAGATGAAGGCTTTACTAGTAATATCTGCCAACAAACACCTCATCAAAGCATCATATATCTGAGCACATAAATGAACAAGCCATTTCAATTCATTTCCCATCTATTTAACAGTGTTTTTTCTTTTTTTGGAAAAGATTTTCCAAATTTGAAAGGCCTAATTATCGAAAAGAGAGCAATCAGTTTTGGTTTTTAGGCACTCGTGACGTTTGTTTGTTCTTTGTGTTCTCTGAAGTTGAACCGGCCATCAGCTTCTTTGTGGTGTTAACAAACTCACACTAAAAGAGTATTTCTTGGAGCTGGTGAACTAGTCTTAAACATCTAATCGCTTATATTTCAACTGCTCTGTGGTCGTCTCTGATCAATTAGAACAGTTAAAGAGTAATGTCTGCTATTTTTATTGGACAGTTTTCAAGCAATATTTTCTTTTGGCCTTTTTTTTTTTTTTTTTTTTTTAACGTTTTTGAATAGACAATCACTGTCACAAGGGCTTTTGTTTCCCTGGAATGTGTTTTGATTTTTTTTCGTTTTTTTTAATTTATTATTTCATGAAAAAAATTACCTAAAGACTAAACGAATGGCTCTGTGTGTGCCGGGCATTTTACTGTCAGTGTCAACACAAATGCACTGGATTGCCTTTATGGCATCTCATGAAATGCCTTTTGACCCATGCCTTCTGTAACACATCATTTCAGTTGGATTGCATAATGGCAGAATAAGATGAGCCCTGAGACTGATTATCTTTCCACCCAGAGCAACATTATTGAACCACAGTTGCACCCATAGTATCTTGTGGAGGGGGGTAATTGCCCGGCATATCTTTATATGTCCCGGCATTATCAATGACCAGGAAGTTGATATCCCTTGTAGAGGCAGATAGGGCTAAGAGGAAAATGAGGGGGATCTTTGCTTCGGCCAATACCTGTTGTTTAGATTTCAGGAATAGCAGAAATCCAAATATGTGCTTTTTTGGTGTTCATATTGTTGTCGTCTCATCCCATTTCTGGTACTAAAGATGATTGTATCGGACCACTAGAGCTGTTTGTGACTTTTAGATGTTATATCTATGCTATTTTGTCTGTTTTTATTTTATGTTTTTTAGACCAATCTGCTGGTGGTTAAATTACACTGAGTCGGATTGTTTTCCTCGGTGTGATATCTTCATATCCGTTGGTAATGAAGTGGCACAATTGCACACATTAGTTGACTGGATGAGCGATGAGGACCTAGACTGGGAGATGTCGTTAAATACCCCTGCGAAAAATCGTGAATTTTACATAATTAACAGAAACTGACGAAGTCCATTTCAGAGCAGTGATTTCTCAGTCGGTGTCATAGTTTCATAAGTTTGCGTTTCAATTGACCTCCATAACTGACTGAAATGAAATGGAGCTACTGTAATTGATGATCCCCAGCCTTTTGGTCTCTTGATCAATTTATAATTTACATGAGAAAAGTTCTATTATTAACATTAGGGAAAGGTACAACAAGTTTTGTAATCTCAGGATCTGTGCTGAAATAACAGCTGTCAGAATTTATTAATCCAATCAGATCTCAGCAGGATGATTATGTCTACATTTTTATTTTATTTTTTTTGGATGGGATGTTCCATAATTTAATTCCTTTTTAACCTTAATCCCACAGCACTTAATTAGATAGTCAAGCACGCACTTTAGTACGTTCAGGTTCAAAGTGTGCAAAATGGAGCAGATGTAATGTATGAACTTATGTTTACATGCATGTGTGTTGCTGCTGAATACAGGAAGGTTAGGGTGACGAGAGACAAGCAAAGGCTGCGACGAAATTGTACTCTAATAATGCATTATTTAAAAAAAAGAAGAGGAAAAAAGTGTCTCCAAGTACTTTCGGGACAGTGTCCACAGCCCACTGACTTCATTTTGTGTTATCTATTGCTGGGCAACCAGCCCAAAAAAAGTGACAAGGTTACACTACCCAGCCTACTGTTAATAATACAGACTCTGGCCTCAGTCACTTAAAGTCAGTCCAGTGATTCAACAGACACCTCAGGCAGGCTCCTCAAACACTCGACATACTCGCTCTGCCGTCGGTAGGTGCTGTCAGACCGCTGATTATTTTTTCTCTTGTGATGTCCTTATCTGACCAGTAAATGGAGCCATTGCCCCTACAACTATATACAAATTGTAACTGAATCCTTTTGTTGTACCACAGTATTCTTATACATGCTTTTTTTTTTATATATATTTTATTTGTGTGTACCAGTGATAATTGAGTGATTGTGCATGGAGCTAGATCACAATTTTGATATAGTAACAATTTAAGCGAGTGGAGCATATACAATATATCTGGTGTCCGAAACAGAAAAGCAATGAAAGGTCCAATTGTAGCAATAGAGTGTGTGTGCGTGTGTGTGTGTGCGTGTGTGTGTGTGTGTGTGTGTGTGTGTGTGTGTAATCGTGTGTAATCGTGTGCAGCACAAACATTGCACTGCCATCCATTTAGGCCAATTCAATAAATCATAGCATAAATGCCAGTGGAAGATTTAAATGCGGGTTGATGTTATAATCTTTGATCACAAATAAGGCCTAATTGCCAAACTGTGTGAGAGGCGAAAACCTCTTCGTAAAGCAGCAATGGATTTATGCATTTGTTCAAGCAGTTTACAGTCTGACCATCAAATCTGAGCCATGAATTTTTCTAACTGAAATGAATGTAGGGTCAGTTTAGAGCAGGACAATTTGCTTTCTCCCGACTTTAAACTGTTGCTCTTCATTTGTCTTGTGTAGATATGATTATACAGGTAGCATGTAATAACCTAATTCTCTACATATTATACAGTATGTATAGTAGTCTTCCTGCATTGAGGGTCTGGATAGGGGTTATTTTTTTGTGGCATTGTTGTAAAATAGGCCTGCTGTTGTGTAATATCACTCTTATTTCTCTATACATACACATATATATATATATATATATATATATATATATATATATATATATATATATATATATATATATATATATATTGTATATATATATATATATATATATATATATATATATTGTATATATATATATATATATATATATATATATATATATATATATATATTGTATATGTATATATTTGTGTGGAGTGTAGCCTACAAGGTAAACGGAAGATGAGAGTTCAGATGAATTTAACATTCATGTCCATCCATTCCATTGAGATTGCCTTACAGTACAGTAAAACAAGAGGGACAAAAAGGTCTACAGTAGATATGATCACACATACTCGTTAATAGCCTATATTTGACAAAAATGCACCTAAGCTACACCCATTTAGTGCCATAGAAACCTTTATTTGCCTTTAGACATAAATCATTATTACTTGGTAACTAATTCAGAAGTAGGCAGGATTATTACAGTTTTGTGTTTGGAGCTGCATGTCTTTTCACCAATTATATTAGTCAAAGGAAAAACTAGATATTTGCATGGGATACTAGTACTTAAGTGCAAGTATTCTGTTAAAATTTGGTGTTGGTTGAAGTCTATTGTATAATTGGACATTTCTGAAGAATATAGTTAGTCCCTTTGGTATTGGCAAAGCAATCCCATGGTTGTGCATTTTGTTTAACAAGAAGGTTTATAGTGTGTGTGTGTGTGTGTGTGTGTGTGTGTGTGTGTGTGTGTGTGTGTGTGTGTGTGTGTGTGTGTGTGTGTGTGTGTGTGTGTGTGTGTGTGTGTGTGTGTGTGTGTGTGTGTGTGTGTGTGTGTGTGTGTGTGTGTGTGTGTGCGTGTGTGCGTTACCTGGAGAGAAAAAAATGATGTCCAAAAAAAAAAGCATGGTATATACAGTATAGAATTGATTTGCCTCAATGGATGTCTCGGTTCTTACTTGAAGTAAATGGCAAATTTCAATTCAACTCTCTGATCCACTGTTGAGCCTTTTGCCTTAAAAGCTGAAAAAGGAAAATGATACCTGGCAGTACCTGATGAGTTGCGTCACCTGTAGAGTTATGCTGCTTGGTTGGATTGCTCAAAAACAAACATAATTATTGGCAAATTTTGGTCTTGCAGACATGTTTGGGTGTCGAGAAGCACATAAATCAATTGAAGGTAGCACATAGCTCAAGGTTGCCGTGGTGCAGAGATTGTCGTGGGAGGTTAGGATATCGCCATATTTGCCACTGTGAATGAACGAATTCAGAATTCACTCGTAAACAATCAACTTTGGCTTCTCCGTCATCCAGAGCCAAATGACCCTGGAGATAAAAGTGGTGTACCTCAAAAAAAAGAGTCGGATGGAAAGGAAATTCTTCTGAATTATGCTTGTACAGCTTTGCTAACAAAGAGTTAAAATCTTGTGGTCTATCTTGTTGTGTGGGTAGCGTAATTCTGCTTATTAAACCAGCCTAAAATCAGAGATGTATCGACGCGGAAGTGTTAGATTAGTGTTGGCCGATGTCTCATGTTTCCTACCTTACAAAGGGGCAGCCAACTGCACCTTGTACTTTTTATTGGACCTGCAGTTTTACCTCATCAGTGATCTTTTGTGTGACGACGCTGACATTTATCCTCTGTGATTTCTTCTCGTTTCTCCTGATGCCAGTCGTGTAGATTTCTCTCTTGTAGTTTGTGTGTGAGAGACTTTTCAATATATGCATGTCAAACCTAAACGTTCACAAACATACCCTTTTTAGAACAGGAAAGCAGTTTCAAACACGTTCTCTTCATTACAACCAACAGACGCGTCTGTTATCTGGTGCAAGTCATAAAGGGTCAAAGGGTTCAGTCTAATTTAAGGTGGGGAATGAAGGTAGCTATAAAACTTTACCTCTGAAAGTCAAAACAATACAATTTGACTGTATGACTAATGCTCGTTTGACCGCCTTCCCTGCCTGAACAGTTGGTTATTAATCCCCCCCCCCCCCCCCCCCCACCAATAGGACCTGTGTAATATCGAGCACAGTGGTGGCATGGTGCCTTTTATTTGTTACTACCGAAAGGTACGGTCTTCCATTTGTATTTCCCAGAAGCCTTATAACGGGGAAAAAAGAAATTACACTGAAAGTACACGACATGGCTCATTTTCCCTCCGAGCATGATTATTTCAACCCAATGTGATCTGAGAAAAACAAAAAATAAAACAGCCTAAACAGCTCCTTTTATTAGTCTGGATGTCATGATGCATTTCCAGTGACTGAGTGCTCCCTTTGGGTGGCAGAATAAATTGCACATTACTGTTGCGATTTCAGGCAAACATTGAATGGATGGGGATCAGTTGTACGAAAGCACAAATCCAAAGAAGGCACCTCGGGGCTCGGTTGGCTCCCCCAACACCAAGACGCGAAAGGAGCCTTTAGACCAAATTTAGGCAAAGATGAGAGGAGGAAACATTGGACTCCTCCTGGAGTTTTGATTGTCAGTAACACATTAACTGTAGAAAAGACCATTGTCTGGGAATTTCAGAGCTTCGTTCTGATTGTTTCTTCTCCACTTCTTTGGTATTCATCGACGATTAGTAACTTCACAATACGAACCAAAATTGTGAGACGACGCGGGTACCGGCATTCAAGATCAAGTTAAGGCAAACTGTTTGTTGTGACTGTGTTGCAAATTGATTGTAGAGATTGTTTTGTGTTATTTAGGGTAGACTGACGACGAGTAGGGTTGCAGTAGTAGCTGTGTGCAGTGTTAATAACAGTGTGATCATACTATAGACGTGACGTAACATTTGTTGTCTTACCACGACATTAAGGCATGAATCCTCTTCTCTCAAGCTGACCTCGTTTTGAAATAGACAAAAGATAAAAAAGTGCAATAACCTTTTGTTTATTATTATTATTGCTTCCTCAGTTGAAAAAAAAACAAACAACACATTATTTAATATGCCCTTTTTGTTAACACCAAAAGTCACTCATCTGTAGCAAATTAAGGATTTCAAGTCGTCCTTTTGTGTTCAGAGAGGTGGCGTTTGACAGTGTGAGTGTTTGATATTTCATTCTTAAAACTGTGATATCCGACTTTAAAAGCTGCCTGCTCAGAGAAAGAACCGTGCACAAGTTGACTGATAGATTTTGAGTAGGTGCGTATTTTTTATTTTTACTGATGGACTCTGATGGTATTCTAGTTTGGACTTCTGGTTTATAGCCGGTAGACATTTTCATTTGCATGTGTAGATGTGTATATGCATCCTCTTCCTCTTTGAGTGAAATGTTTTCTCAAAAAATATTTAGACCTGCTGTCAGTGATGTATGCGGATAAAAGGAAATATGAAATGCCTTATATTTGTTTTCAATGTTAAGCATTAAGGGTTCTTACGTGTCCCTCCCTTTTCAGCGTGTAGCCTAAAGCTTGTACAGTTAAGAAACTCATGAGATTTATATCTTCTGTACAGCCTGTGTGTTTTCAGAATTTGTTACTTGGAGGTCCTGTGATTGTGGTTTTAGAAAAACATTCCCCTTTGAAAGTGCCGTTTGTTTTCACCAGCAAGAGGATGTGTCTTCGGGGGAGGGGGAGGGGGGGGGGGGGGGGGATTTAATGAACACAAAAGGAAAACAAATGTACAGAAAACTTTCCCGTGTTTACTCTTGAACCTGAACTGAATGACACAAAGTATTTGCGCAGGTGAACTAAGGCAGCCATCTTTTGATGGAGCACCTTTATAGACTTCTGTGAGTCCCCGATGGAGGTAGTCTCACACCGAGCTTGATTACTCTAAAGCAGAGCCATATCAGAGAATTTGCCCATTAGGAGCCCCTTTGAATGTGCTATTAGGAATAGCCTACTGTATAGGAAAGGATGTAATACTGCATGTTCTGTGACATTTTGGTAGCGCCTAGTCCCTTTTTCATGTTTTTATGTTTAGTCCGCTTCACTGTAGACGTTGCCTATTCATTGCAACTCACAAGCTATTAACAATCCATTCACAGCTGGACTTAAAGCAGGCACTGATCTGCTGCTGAGGCAGCTTTATTTCATTGCAATTAAAAAGATGACGGATAAAGGGTTGCCTGTTTGCTTTGAGTGGCTTATCTGGGGGAAATGTGAGGGGAAGGACTCTGAATCAGGGCATGTGATGAGTAACAATCAAATAGTTTTACAGTGCACCTTCACAAAAAGATTTGAAAGAAAAGATAAGATTCAAAATGTCGGCTCGTCCATCCCAACATTCCAAAGTTGATTTCATTTTTCCAGAGTCCTGTCCCGCTGATTGAGGAAATCTTTTTGTTTGTTGCTGGTGAATGAAGTGGGCATGTGTGTCAATGACAGGGTTCCCTATTTAGCCTAACGCTGATTACCTCATTTACAAATCTGCAAATATACTATTCTACTGTGTGTGTAAAGGAGTCAATGCCATCACCAGCAGCGTGGTCTCTACACCTGTGATGACAACAGGACCAATGAAAGTTCCTCGGTTGAAATTAGCCAATTTAGAACATGACCAGTCTGAAAAGATAGGGATAAGACACGATTTAAAATGTTTGTAAGGCAGAATGGCCCTCTAAGATTTCTTCAGTTAGTAAATCACCACAACTGCTACACCAGTCTTCATCTGGAGCTATCAGGAGAGCGGCAATTTTTAGATTTCTGTGTGTTCATTTGGAAGTAAAAGGTGAAAATCTAACATTGAAGTTGTTAAACACTGACTGGAATAGCGACTGTTGGCACTAGCATAGTTCAAGAAGTCGAGCTGAAGCCTGGTGTATCTCTCAATTATTTAAGTGAAAGATCACATTAGCATCACTTGCTGTTTTTCAGTAGCATTTCTCCTACCTCCTTGTTTTGCAGCCTTGAGTATTGTTTGTCGCTCCACCTGTTCTGATTTAAGAAAAGAAGAAAAAAAAAAAAAAAGTCTATTCACAGTACAGGAATACAGATTTATCATAAGCAATGGTAGTTATACATAAAAAGCGTGCTTGGTTGTGCTGTATGTGTATATGTCTATTTGACGTTGGAAAAAAAATATTTATGAGAAGCATTTATACGACAAATTACCACTGGAATGTGAAGCCAGACAATGTTATGATGCAGATTATAAAGATAGTCTATCCCCTTTAACATTCAGTGGCGAATGGTCAGAGGATTCATCTTTTTTGAAAATAAGTAACCGTGCATTGGCTTTGTTTTTGTTTTTAACACCACCTATTTCTTTGGTTTCCTCTTGTATGTATACTTCCCAGTCTAGCCCTTTTAGTATGCATACTTTCAACGTTTACAGCTTCATTCTGGGTCAGCTATCCATTGCCCTGCAGTTGTAACGATACCACAGGTTGTCACAAAGAAGATAGTAGGGTGGATTTGTAATTCTGTACGGGGGCGAGTTTGAGCCCCTCGAGCCGTATGCCTTTGAATCCATTTGTCCACGCCGAACCAAATTCTGCTACATAGGCACCTGTCTCCACACTGCCCTGACATTTTACATTCAGTTTGACTATAAGGGGCACAGGACAAGGTGAAAGGTTTGAGGTTTACTGACCAGGGTCCCCCACACCAACCCATCCACCCACACCTAATCCAGGACAGGTCCGGCCCCACTCCCACTGTCACACCTAAACCTCAAGCCATTCATTTTTCTGTTTTTTTTTTGACAATGCAATCCTGAAAGCACTTTGCCTTGTTATTCCTTTGTGTAAACATGTGAATGATGATTTGTTACAAAAATGTGAAATATGTAAAAGATCATTCACTGTTTTGGAAAAACCTGCATCTGTCTTTCTGACGTAAAAAGAAAAAAAAACAATTTAGTGACATTAAACCTGAATCTATTTTATAAAATGTTTGCTGCAGCCAATTGGTCTTGTCATTCAGTATTGTGGCTTAGGGTTGTTTGTGTTCAATAAAGTGCTATTGCTAAATATTTCCTGAGTCTGGAGTTATTTCTTGACGATGAATCAATGTTTCGGATCACGTAGTTCTACTAGCATGATTCAGCCTGAATTAGCATTTCTGTTAAATTCACTGGAATAGCTCCCAGCTATGAAGCTGAATACAGTTGGGGGGGGGAACAAATGATTGTCTGAAAAAGTTTGAATCAAATCTTCATTTCAATGAGGAAATGTCACAACTGAACAAGGTTCTTCAGCGTTTAACGTTAATGTGTTCGGTCAGAAATCAACTTGCCCAAAGTCAATTTTTAAGTCAAAAAGACAGCAATGTAGATATAGCAGTAATCAGTTGCCTGTTAACTGTGCTAACATTACCATTGCCTGGGGCTAGATTTAATTTGAACACAGCCACATGCATTGTGAAGACACGAAACAACAGTAGTAGTGACTGATGATGACTCATCTTTTCAATGTGCTGCTCCTTCTGTTCAGCCATATCCTCACACACTGCATGCAGTGCACTTCCTCCCTGCAGGCTGGCTGCTCTTCATTTCCTTCCCGTTTACCTTCTGCTTCATACAGGGAATTGCAACAGTGAATGGCTGAGGAAAAGGGCACTTCATACCTAATGTGTCGGAAACTAATAAATGAATAAAGAAAATGCACTTTCACAAATTGAGAAGTTAATTAATTTAGAAATGAATTACACCGTTCATTCAGTCAGCATGGAGTTATATTAGTATTCCTCTGCTGATGCATGTCAGCGAGTGTAAAATATAATTCTTTGTTTATTTAGCATTTGTAATGTGAACACTTAAATTTCACTGCTTAATATATGTTATTTTATTATATGTCTGTTGTAGGAAATGTATTTTATTATATGGTCCTTTAAATAAATATTTTAACATTTTCAAGATTTCAGATAGATAGGTTCGTTGGTTGGTTGATTGATTAATTGATTGATTGATTGATTTTCTGGACCAATTAGAGGCTCCTGTTGTACGTCATGACGTATCCACTCGCCTGCGTATCGACGTCACAGAGGTGTAGGATGTAGCACAGGACGTGTCTAGCGCGCTACTAGCAACAGTAGGACGTCAGAAAATACATAAACATCGTGATTGGGATCTGTTTTATTACATTCTTCAAGTGAGTATATCAGTCAATTATACTGTTTTCTTCTAATGTGGCTGGTTGTAACGAGCCGTTTGTCGGTGTAGTTTGTCCAGACTGGGCTCTGTCTGGTTAGCTCAAATGCTAACATCCAGAGGAAACCAACGGGACCTTTGGCGCTGCCAGTGCTATCTGCTTTGCAAGCGTTAGCCTCATTTAATTCATGGCTGGCAAGCTATACTGACATCTGAACTCAAGCACTGGAGTGTTTACTCAACATGACAGCAGTTTAGCTCATTATAAACCCAAATGAAATAGTGGTTTTAGTGTAACATGTAACGGCGAAATAGCATCATACACGTAGGTTAGCTAACGTTAGCTTGGAGGGTTAGCTTGTGCATGCTGAGTGCGATTGGTGGAAAAAAAAGGGAATCTGTAAAGCGCCTGCGGACCGGTGTGTGCTGCTTTCACAGAAATTAGGTCAGACACAACAAGTCACCTGGGACAACAGGATGCTCTCCTCAGATGGTGCAGTTTCGCATGTTGAAAACCACACTAACGATACGGATCAAGGACGTCACTTTTTGGCTCAAACATGGCTGTGTACTCGCATGACGAGTCATTGTACTTTTATAGCTTTTATTGATTTTATAATAACACAATACATGTTTGTTAGGTAGCAAGATTCCTCTCGTTGTTACCTTTTGATCAGAATGCTTATTTAACAGCGTATCTAACACATCACCATCTCTAAATCAGGGTTCTTTAACGTAGTTGAAATATATCCGGAAATAAGCAGCAACTATTGTATTCATCATGTGATTTTTAGGACTTCAATAGTCTATTGAAAACCAAATAATCCGTGTGAATGTCATCATTTTTCTTGCAGGGAGTGTCTGTGTCTCTTTCACCAGATGTGATGTATCAGCTTTACATCAAGAGCTGAATGGAAGCATTTGAGTCCCTTTCGTGAGTGAGGTAGGCTCAAAGTATTTGTACATATTTATGGAGTATCTACAGTCGCATGATGCATTTTTATTTTTAATTTCCTTGGCTGTGTGTTGCCCAGGAGGTTGTGGATCCCAGTGATGTACCATGGGGTACGACATTACGAGGTTCCAAGGGGAGGTGGATGAAGACCTGCTGTGCCCTATATGTAGCGGAGTGCTCGAAGAACCGGTGCAGGCAAGTCCCTGTCTGAAAGATTACCCACTCTTCATATTGGCGTATTTCAAAGTTTTTATTTTTTGGGGCTCTCCTTTTCATTTCAGGCTCCACACTGCGAGCATGCCTTCTGCAATGCCTGTATAACGCAGTGGTTTGCCCAGCAGCAGATATGTCCTGTTGACCGCACGGTAGTGACTCTAGCTCACCTCCGGCCCGTGCCCCGCATCATGCGTAACATGCTGTCCAAACTTCAGATCAACTGTGACAATGCAGGTTTTGGCTGTACGGCCACTCTGCGGCTGGACCAGCTGCAATCACACCTCAAGGACTGCGAGCACAACCCCAAAAGGCCCGTCAACTGCGAGGAAGGATGTGGGTGAGTGGGCTTCACTTTGGCAGAAATGAACTCTGCATCGTAGCTGTTGGGTACATTGATTATGAGTGATTATCTCAAGAGACGTGTCAAGTGGCAGGTGTAGCTAATCAGAACATCAGTTGCTCAACCAAAATGAATAATAACTGTCACCAATATGTAAAATATAATAAATATATGATTTACAAAAATGTATGACCTGTCCTCTGTATGGTATTAATCCTCTTTTTTTTTTTTTTTTTTTTTTCTCTGGTTACTCTATCTCCCCCGACACTTGCAGGCATGAGATGCCCAAAGATGAAGTGCCCAACCATAACTGCATCAAACACTTGCGGAGCGTCGTCCAGCAGCAACGGACCAAGATTTCGGATCTGGAGAAAACAGTTGCAGAGCATAAACACCAGTTGGGGGAACAAGTAAGAACATTTTCCTGCTTATTTATGTGTTAGCCAAAAAAATACTGTATGAGCCAAGTTCTTAAAAATATTGGAGTCTGTGGAACAGGTTTTGAAATAGCCAAGAGCATATTTCTTTTCCATGATTACTTTATAATGACAGTGAGTTTTCTACTTCTATCTAATTCAGTTGCTGAATGAGACCTGAGAGTTTTGTCACGATAGTTATGTAACGAAGAAGCAGAATGTTAATATACAAATACTTAACCCTATAAGGCACTGCTATTACAGGGCTTTCCACAAGGATATGGAATAGTTAGTGGGAAAGAGTAGCCAGCTAGGGGGGTCATTTGGCTGTAAAAGCCCAAATTTGGTGGCCTCTGGCAAGTTCTAATGCTACTGTTCCATCATATACACTCATCTCAACTATTGCATATTTTATTGAGTTTGCCTACCAGATTGTAAACGTGTAGTGAATTATTGTAAAGGACAATCAGACTTCTTAGCCCACAGTCTGTAAATAGCTATTACTATTTAAAACCATGCCCGTTCATGACTAATCATAGCTTTTGCAATGAAGAATCATTAGACCTTGTTTTGTTATTTATTTTGTATTTAGTTATTATTTTCACCTTCATAGGCATATGTAGGCATAGGCCTGTTTCTTTGACTGTTTTAGTGTGTTTGCAGTGCATCTTAAAACTGTCTCCGCTATAAAAAGCACAATGGTAATAAAGATCATTCCTTCATTCATCAAGCATATAAACGTCTGTGTGGTGTAAATGGAAAATAAAGTGCTTTCAGTGGACGTTTTAATGCTTACTGCACGATCGTCAAGTTGAATTAGTAGTTTCGGGGCAGACGGTGTAATTAGGATGCCGCCTGTCTGTGCAATCAATGCAATTCTGAATGCGTTATGTCATCATTTGTTTTGCAAATATTTGTCAAACACTAAAAGACTACTCTGCGCCACTCAACCTCTCAGCTGAGCACGACACACACACACACGCACATTCATATAGAGCATCTGGGGCGGGACTGATATAGACCGATATGGACGTTTCTCTATCATCATGTTCGCATTGTTTTGAAGCAGAGGCTAGTGATAAAATGTACAGGCAACTTGTTCATTCATGTATATAATCTCGTAGCTCATGGAAAGCTCTGCTATTACTATGTATATATTCTTGATGGCTAGGTCGTGGTCTGACACAGCTGAAACTATTTAGGATTAGTAATATTACGAATAGTCCATTTATAAATTCCTGTTTATCTTTAGGAGTATTTTGTGGAATCAGTCACTGAAGATGATGCTTTTAATTTCCAGAAACGGGACATTCAGCTGCTAAAAGCCTACATGAGAGCAATCCGCAGTGCTAATCCTAATCTCCAAAACCTCGAGGAGAGCATCGAGTACAACGAGATCTTAGAGTAAGTTAAAATGTCATCCTCTCCAATGCTTGTATTCTAATATTAACTTTGTCTGAGAGCTGCAGCTCGGTCCCTAATTTTCTTCTTCTTTATCTAATCTCCAGGTGGGTGAACTCCATGCAACCTGCCAGAGTGACGCGCTGGGGTGGCATGATCTCCACTCCCGATGCCGTGCTTCAAGCAGTCATCAAGCGCTCCCTCATCGACAGCGGCTGCCCACTCTCGATCGTGAACGACCTGATCGAGAACGCCCACGAGCGAAACTGGCCGCAGGGACTGGCCACACTCGAGACGCGGCAGATGAACAGACGCTACTATGAGAACTACGTTGCCAAGCGCATCCCTGGCAAGCAGGCCGTGGTGGTGATGGCCTGTGAGAATCAGCATATGGGGGAGGACATGATCCTGGAGCCGGGCCTGGTCATGATCTTTGCACACGGAGTGGAGGAGATCTTATAACTTTACAGCGTACCGACCTGATCCAGAGACATGTGGGGAGGACGTTTTGCCTGGGGGGGGGGGGGGGGGGGTTGCTGTGACCAGTAGAGCTTTTTCTCGTTGGAGTGAAACCGTCTGATTTGAATCTGGCTTATTTCAAATAAAATCCTATAAGGGGCTCACTCCTAAACTTGATACCTATGCCTTAAAGTAAGGACAAAGATATTAGGAACCTGGCTAATAGTAACTTAATCTGACTGATATCTGAGATAAAAGTTGAGAAGTGATGTTTACAAGGTTTATATTTTGGTGCAGTATATGATCTGATTGTTCTGCTCCATGTCCTAATATAGTAATAAGCTTGAACCCCAGTTTAATGCGCTCAGTTGTATAAATGCTTGTAAATACAAATACTATATTGAATTATAAATGTCATTCTCTTATTTCGCTCACTGTAATTGGATTGTGATTATTCTTTTTTTATCTCAGTTCTGTTTTGTCAGTTTGTGTTGCTGTCTGCAGGGACTTTGACTCTGAAGATTGTTTTCATGTGCTTGCTTTAGTTTTTAGTTTGTTGTGAATATTTCACAAGACATTTGTGCTTCTGAGTTTTGATTGTCTAAACCTTCTGTGCCATTTGTTTTATTTATTGTGTTGCCTTTCACACAAACATGCTTGAAAATGTTACCATTTGATGTATGGAAATCTGCCTTTTTCGGTGCATTTGAAGTTCAGAAGAAAATAGTTTTTGTGTTTTCTTTGTTGCCTCAGTTGTAAATATAGTCTCTATGTTGGGTCCAGTTGAAGTGTTAAATTAGAAGTTTAACATTTTGGGATTTAACTATGTATAATGAGTTTTGTTTGACAAATCATAATGGTTCACTTGATATTTTAGGTAATTCTTGCGTCTGTTTCTGATGATTGAAATATAGGCATTGATCTTGTCATTCTTCACAGTAAGCAAACATCTGTTCACTGACATGTGACCACAAACCATAGCTTGGAGAATGTAAAAATATTTGTAAAGTCACTCTTATGGCTTTTGAGAGGTAAACTGTTTCACCATTAGTCGGTTATTGCTGTAGTAAGACAAACAATACTTCAACCATCCAGTATGAAAGCCAGAAGTGCAGAAGTGCAGTATACATACGTTTTAGATTGTGCCCTTCATTATTTTCCCTCTTCAATGTTTTTGTTTGTTTTGTGTCTGTTATGTACTGTGTTGTACAGACAAGAAAGTAATAAAAAATGTCAAACTTCATCCCGAAAGAATGTATTTTCTCACCGGGATAACACGATTTTATATTTAGCATTTTAATTGGGAAAAGAAAACGCAGTTCCTTACTTTACCACATCATGTCATCAGAGATCTGCAGGGTGGGACTTTTCTTAAGGGAGTCGGCTGATTAGATTACGGTATATATAGAAACATCAGTATAGAGAAAACTAGTGTTGCTTTTACAAATCTGGGTGGTGAGGTGAGATGTGGGATGTGACATGCTGTAGATCCAGGTCAAGATAATTAAAAGGAAAAAATTGTACAACAAAACTCCGTGGGACGAAGGTCTGACTGCTTTGACCTGTGTCACTCTCCTTTTCTCTGTCTGACCCAGACACCCACATGTTTCCCATGTCTGTTATCCTCTCTTGCCAGCCTCGTCCTCATTGTGGAGCCTAATCCCTCACCATTGTGGTCACTGGAATGTGAAATCATGTGCTTACCCAGTACCGTGGCTCTGTTGTCTACAAACATTATGTGATGTGGTTGGTGGCTGCAAGGCGTACAGCAGTCCCCTTACTAAGCCACATACTAAGTATTCCTCAGAATATGTTGATGAATATGTTTCAAAGAACATTTCTACAAAATGTACAGCACAAATACTTGAGGCCTGTAGAGGAAGTATTCAGATCCTTAAGTAAAAGTAGCAGTACCACACTGAAAATACTCCCATTCGTTTCAAGAGATTTTTGTCATGTTCAACAATTACAGAGAAGTAGTCAAAAGGCAATGACCATTTTGATGAGAATCTAAGACATAAAATAGTGCAGCAGTTAAAATATATGGATAGAATATTAAATAATATATTTGTGGTAGGCATTACATTACAAGTGCTGCATTGATAATGGTTGTGAAGTACGCCAGGGTTTTCAAGGTGTCCAGATATGAGAGAATAAAGGTGTCTTCATGCCCAGGACAACTGGTGCTACAACAAACCGCCAACGGCTAATGTTAGCTTAGCTAACGTTAACTAGCGCTATATGCTAACGTTACATTCCAAGAGTTTACGTTAAACGTTAAATTAAGCTTCAGTGAAAATACTTCACAACCATTCTCAATGCTAGTATTTATTTTAGTTGAAAGCAGTCATAGTAGACTAATTTGTAAGGTTATGTATTGTAACATTTATGTAAAGTATATTTTCCAATATATTTCACATATGCATTCATATTTTATTACGTTAGCTTGGTGGCATGTTATCACCAAATCATAGCCTAGCCTAGCATATAGCTACAAAATACATACTTGCACACTTTTGAGAAAGTTACTTTGCAAAGGAACTGTGGCTCCATATGGAAAATTGAGCTACTGTACTTATTAATTAGTTATTAGTATTATTTAAAAAAAATGCCTATAGTGTAAATTGCATTGATTTACTTTTAGCGTTAGAGGAATGATGTGATGTGACAGGTTAAACCTTTAACCTGCATTACTTTCGCAACTTTGCAGATGGAGGCACGCTGGTGCACCGATTGTGTATTGGCTTGCCAAGAAGAGGGCGCAGAGAAGCTGAGGCGGTGCTTGAGTTGACAGGAGGATCCGCTCACTCAGTCACTGCTCTGCATTAGTTCACTGCTTCCACTTCGCCGAACTGCTGCTGCCTCCATTTAAAGTTAACGGGCACTTGTGAAAGCAGGATTTTTCACCGGTTGTTGAACCGCACCACGACGGTCTCGTTGAAGGCGACGACAGAGAAGGTAAATGACTACCAACAACAAACAGTACAGAGGTCCGGGGACTCGACGTATTGATTGAAGTTTCTGTGCAGCCCTGAGCGGCTCGCTGCAGATGAACGAAGGTCTAATACAGTGTATCATTTTTAGCCTGTTTGTTTTTTGTGCTGCTGTCAACAATTTGCGCATTTAGTAATCGAAGGCTTTCCGCCCCGCGCATGTCAGCGAGTAGCCGTGTTAATTGTGGAGTCATTCACTCAGCCGGAACAACAGACAGGGCAGAACCTATTACATGTTAATGCACGGTCATATGTCGTCCTTTCTTTTTTAACTCATCATAATTGTAGTTCCCTTTGCAGCGTGTCATGACTGTTAATTCCAGGCTGCTTAAATTACATGCGGGAACCCTCCTCTCTCTGTCTATTTACAGAATAGAGCAATTCATATCTCAGATGGGGGATTGGTGGTGTCTGAGGCGGTAGGGGTGTCATGTCTGAAGATACTTTGGTGTAAAGGACTATACGTTTTATTTAAACACACATGCTACAGCGTGATGATATCACTAATGCATTGAGCAAGGACATTGATCGTGTTATTGCCCCATGATAGGGTCTTATCTGAGTGACTGAGATTATTTGTATTGCAGGATGGTGCTATTCCAATGCGGGACAGTGAAACCTCAGTCAAAAATAGACGTAAAAACCACCTCAGAGGGTTTTCACTGTGTTTTTGTCACTCGTAGGATAACTCAATTCTCCACAGTGTGAAGTAGATGATGGTGGGCACTCTCCCTGCTGTGTGGTCATTGTTTACTCAAAGCTCCCCTTTCATTGCCATTTGCAAATTGGGAAAAGTGCTCTAAGCTAACTGGTAAAACAAAACATACAGGAAAATCTCCTTTTTCTCCTGAACTCTCAGTTTCAACTGAGGCCACTTTATTTCCAGGTGACACTTTCCTGGTCGAGCTGTGTGTTTATTACCAGTTGTTGTTAGTTGAAAGCTGGGGAGTCTCTGTGTTTTTAGCTGCAAGAGAGTTTTTAGTCACAGTCAATCAATACTGTTGTCGGGACAGCTGTCCCATCATTACATCTGAGGCTAGAGGCTGTAAATGCACTAGAATTTAGCCCATTTTGCGAGCTGCAGTTTAGTGCATACAAATTAGCTGTTGCTGTGTGGCGGTAGCCAGTGTGACCAAAGCAATGGCATGACAACATTTTGTTTGTAGGCCATTTCACTTCTCTAAATTCAGTAGTTCTATCTTCCATTTAGCCTTCACTTCCTTCATTATAATATTCCCATGAGTCTGCCAGAGTCCTGTATTCATGACTATGATTTTAACCCCTTTTTCTTTCATGAGTCACTACTTTCTTGTCACGTGAAGTGATTAGAATTAGCCTTAGTGCAGCTCAAGTCTCAAATGCTGTAACTTATAAAATCACTTATTCGCTCCTAGTTAGGCTCATCCATTCATATTTCGAAAATAATTCACATGAGCAAATACAATCGGGTATACTGAAATCCCCTAAAGATCCCAGATCCCTGAATTACTGACATGATAGCGAAGAAGAGTAGGTGGCTGCATTTCAGGTGGAATCATTGAAAAAAGGGACATTTAATGTTTCATTTTCAGTCGTGGATAGATCTGTGGGCGAACCAGGTGAGACTCCCTGATATGTGCAAACAGTGGCTGCTGTATGACAGCATGCGCTCTCTCTCAAGTCTAGGCAGGTTTGAGGTTTTATTTTCTCCCAGCGCAGCGTGGTGTTCTGCAAGGCTGCCTCCACACAAAAAAAAAAAACGATTATATAAGTCACATTCAAGACTGAACCCAGAGTGATGGGCAGTCCTCACAGAGTGAGCAAAGCCTCGCCTACATTTCCCAAGAATCTGTGATTCATTCTGTGGTGAAAGTCTTTTGTTGTTTTCCATCTTGTGTTTTTGTCAGATTTACAACCCATGTTGATTGTGTTCAAGTTCTCCAGTGTTTCTACTAACTTTAGCCTGCTGTAGTTTGCATACCACTCAATTCTTCAAATATTACCATACGCAGTAAGACAAGGGAGATCCATGTTTTGCTCTGATTTAGCATACTCATTACTTTAAACCCTGTTTTTTGCATTTTTTTTACTTGATAAATGTTACACCAGCTGGATCAATATTTGTATCCAGGACCATGCATAACATAATTTATCAAAGAAATACATAAACTATATCTCTGCTTAGGTGCTTTCAGCAGAGTCAACCACACATTTTCCAGTACACAATACATCGACATTTACTATAATTAAACAACGTGAAGATATAAAACAACCAGGGGAAGTCGTGGTTACTGGCTGTAGCTCTCGGGATACATAAATGTGAAGAAGTGTTTTGGGTTTTTTTCTACTATTGTTCCACTCAGGAAGTCCAAAATTACTGCTCGTTTGAAACTTCTAGCTCGGCCGGCAAAGTGACCTCTTGAACACACAGACCATTTATAGTAGTAAGAAAGTATTCCCTTGTTCATGCAATGAGTCACAGTAGCATCTGCATGTAGAATGCAATTTAGAGCGTGGCCTCTGGTTTCTGAAGGCCAAACGAGGCTCATAGCGTGGGAGGAGGCGAAGCTGCGGGGGGAAGACTCACAGCTATATGCTGACTGGGCTCCCCCCTCTGCCTCCCTCTCTGCCTTCGTCCTACCTGTTAGTCACCCGTGGCAGTGCTCTGACAGAGAGCAGCTGATGGAGGGAAACTCTTTCCATAGCAACTGAGCATGTCCGTCCTCCCCCTTCTGTTAACCTGATGCAATCTGTACGCACTTCACTGAAGATAAATGTAGTTTCTGGGGGGGAAACACAAACGCCCAAGAATTAGACATAGACTTCGCTCTCTGTTCAAAGAACCTGAGCAGTGTTTTCCAACCACAGAATGACGAAGTCAATGGCTTGCATCGTGCAAGTGTTGCAAAACAGAAGATTTGCTTGACACAAGGCGTGGGCGATATGACAGCTTGCACAAATATTAGCCTGCATTGAAAAAGGGTCGTCCCCGAGCGTACCTTGAAATGATTCTAGCGAAGAGAGTGCTTTATGGTTGTGGATCATAATTAAACGCATGCATATGTGAAGGAAAATGCCAACTGAACCGTTCCACTCTAAATCTCCAATTATTTCACCGTGTGATCATTTTGTATTGCAGTTGCTTTGTCATTTTTCAGTTGAGCGATCAGAAGTAAAGGCCAGTGTCGGGCTCTAAACAGACGGTTTTTCAGAGGTTTATGTGGGAGTGGAAGTTGCACACACAAGCTGTTGCTACTTGGAAAAAAAACATTTTAACATTTAAATTGTTCTTTTCTGCTTTTTGAAGAACCACTAGTGGCCCCACATAAAGCCAGGAGAGTGTAGCTCTTGTGCATTGCTGCTCAGAACATGTGCTGCACAATCTATTCTGTAACGATTATATGGAGTGACATTCTGTTCAAACAGAATAATACCTCTGTCTTGTCAGTAGAGCGAATCAAAGTCAATCCCAATGAATGGTGGCTATGTGACTCCTGTTAGCTCACATTTAAATCTTTCTCGCATCTACACAACAGAGTCTCTACCTCATAAATGTTTCCATAAAGTAACATAAACCGATCCCTCATTAAGCATCGAAAAAATCGAAGTTAAGCTCAGCGGTGTAACATTATTGAGAGCCAGCCCAGAAGCAGAATGTCACATGGTCTGTATTAAGTCCTAACAAGCCTCAGACATTCCTTAAAACCCACCTAAAATATTCATACTTGTTCCGGGACACTATTCATCTCTAAGTGCAGGGAATGCCTCTCCCTGTTCTCCGTGTTCTGACTGGTCCTGATTTCCACTCTGCCTTGCAAATCATTATCTAATCAGGAAGTGAGGAATCAGATTACTCTGATAGGCTTGAGATCTCGTCGAACCAGACAATAATGATGATGATACTCAGTTGGTAAGGAGACAAAGTAGACATGATGCTGCTCACGACGTCACGCTCCTCTGGAAAGCATGAAAACAGCCAATGACAAACACCTCCCAGGAGTTATCTAAAATAAGAGGTGTCCTTTATGACTATTTTTACCTCATTTATACGACAGTGTTTGAAGATGGAGCCAGATGCATATTTTTAGAATAAAGAGGTTCAGGCTGTAATCAGGTGATCAGTACCAGATGGATTTTCATGATTCCTCCATGTGTCACTCTGCTGTTGATACAGACCTGGCCCACCTGATCGGCTGCATAAACAGAACTGCTAGGCAACGCTGCTGACCTTTTGAGGGAATTAAGTGAGGACAGTGTGAACCTTTCAGAGTCCAAAGACCGCAAATGGATACAATCACATGTGAGGAGTGGGTGTTATTTCAGATTATTCCTTTTTTTTTTTCTCAGTACATTCTTTGTCCTTTAAGTTCTCTGATTTTGTGTTAAGTGCAGGCAGCCATCACTGATACCTGCGCCGGCTGCACTTTAATGTGTGATAACACCTGCGGACAACAGTGTGAACAACACATTTACAGTGAGGACGTATTCATCAGCCTGGACCGAAAACCACCACACAGTCTTTGATATGCTTCACTTTTGTGTAGTTGATGATAGAATGGTCTTTGATATCAGATTTACAGTGTCCTATGTGTGTATTTAACTCCTCAAAACTGTTGAGCCACGTTCAGTATATGTATATTTTGAATTGTTTTGATTTTCTCATTTTGAATTTGCCTTTCCTATTCCAGGCCCCCATTGCCATTCATTTCCATATATTAGTATGGAAATGAGTCAGCGGACTGTTAAAACATTCTTGATTTGTGCGCTCCAACATAGTAGCGTAAAAACTGAATTTCATGTCTCAACTGCA
This sequence comes from Leptoclinus maculatus, assembly GCA_032191485.1. Classification (NCBI taxonomy): domain Eukaryota; kingdom Metazoa; phylum Chordata; class Actinopteri; order Perciformes; family Stichaeidae; genus Leptoclinus; species Leptoclinus maculatus. The sequence goes on along the minus strand of JAVDOI010000108.1, from coordinate 402,408 downwards.
ACTACCCTAAAATGTAATTTAGACAAAACTGAATGCAATTTGCTGTGATGGATAACACAGAGCAGTTATGTTAAGTATGTTTTAACTAAATCAGGTGAAATCACTGCTGTGGTCCTTAACAAGCGATGATTACTGATAGTTAATGGTGAAAAGCCATAAAAACTATAGGTGTTACAGTTAGAGTGGAAAAGTCCATAAATGGATTCAGTAATGGCCTATCCATCTAAAGTTTGCTAACATTAGCCACCATAAGCTACTGGTCATACCAGACCAAGAAAAACAACAAAACCCCTTACTATTTATTAAATGGAGCAAGGATGCATTTTATTGCTTATTAACTCAACAGTGTTGTTTGTGAATGGCAGAATGTGTTATTTTATCTACAAGAATATTAAATGGCTTTACTTTAACACAAATGTTCGCTCTTAAATACCAAAAAAAAAGCATGTGTGCTATAGCTTGATGCTTATTATGATAGACCTGCCTGGAAAGATCACATCTTCTGGCCAACAAAATTCCCTGACACGATTATCAACTGCATTATGTATTTTGCAACGTTTTACTGGCATGCATCTATCTACACAGGATGTTAGGATGCTATCTTTTTCCCCTCCATTAACTTGTTACTCTTCTATCTTAAATAATGAATGGATATACATTTGTCTCTTTGTTTCCTGTCATTAGGGAATCTCTTTACATTATGCTTTAACTGCATGTTTACTTCTGAAAGTTTTCATAACGAGCCCACCAAACGTTCATCCAGACTTCATGCTTCGGACTTGTTGCGATTACAAGCTCGCTCTCAGCTTTGTATGACATTTGAGTCTCTTCCTTTTGTTTGGAGGGGAGGCCCCTTGACAAGCCAGTTTGTTTTTCTTACCTCTATAAGATTTTTCTTTTGTTTATTGCCACATTTCAACCCCATTGTACTCCTTTGAGCTGAACTAAAACAAATGCTCCCTATGTCTGGTATTTTATAAATAAAATATAAGCCAGTGAGTATATGGAAAGATAATTTAGGTGCAGAGAATCCCTACAGTCCAAGTGTCATGGGTGCCGTTAACCTGACATCATTTCTACCAGACTTTTGGCCCAGTTTTTAGTGGCTAGTCACATGTTACTGGTGGTGAGAGATTTAAAATAAAGACGTGAGAGCACACCATTGTTAATGCTCGGAAGCGGCATTTCAGAGCACACACGGAAATCAATTTATCCACAAACCTATTATTATTATTCATCGTGTTCACCAAAAAGAGAAAAGACATTTTCGCATGTGTACAGTGTTGACTGCAGATGTTCTGCACGGTTCCACATATTCTGTTCACACAGTTACTGCCTTCTTTCTGCGTCACTCAAACTTTGGATGTTGAGTATGATTCTCCCGGTCTACAATCATGCTTTTTTTTTTCACAGAGCGAGATGGAAGATGCTATCTTTTGCTTGCAGCCATGCTTTTATGTTCTACAAAGAGGCAGGCTACTATGCACCCACCTTCTCTTTTCTATCCGTCTATGTCTCACTGTTTCTCTCGCTTGTGCACAGGCAGGCGCCATGTCCACCCCCACAAACCCAGAGGTAAAGGAACTGAACCCTGTCGACTTTATCCAGCTCCAGCAGTACATTGAATGTGAGTACAGACAGGGGGGCTGGCGGGCAGCTTTCTCAGCGCTTAACGCCCCCCCCTTCACTTCCACTTCCACCCACACGCACACTCATATACACTCGCTCATATCTAGAAGAGGTTGCAGTCTGCCACATTCTTTTTTTTTTTCAAATAAAGCATGCACTTTTATTTTTTTCTCAATAAATCTGGATTCATTGCGTATTCATACTGTATGCGTACATGATATCTAAGAAATGTGGATTCTTAAATGGTTGCACACAGTAGAGTAATATGTGAAGAATGTACTTTTTAGAGCTACCCTTTGACATACAGAAGTACATGTGTATCTCTGTGTGACCTGTGTGTCTTTGCTTCCAGACTGCAGCGTGAAGGTGAAGGACGTGCTGAGGGAATTTGATGCAGATGGCCGTCTGGCCCGGCACAGACATGGAGAGGTGAGGGGACGGGATGGTGTGTCCTGCTGTTCACCATCAGGTCCAAAACTCACTCACAGAAATGTCAGCTACGAGGCACATAACTCTGAATTTCATCTCTCAGCGGAGGAGCAGTTTAATGAGATAACGAGCATTTGATTTATGTTTATTGAACAGTTACTGATCTTCTCGCGCTAATTAATTAGATTCAACCCAATCGATCATGTTGACTAAGCTGTCCAAGGGAAATATCTTCAGCGCAGTCGAGCGAGGTTGCAGATGTAAATCACCGTCTTAGTTTTGCCCACGCAGCAAGGCTGCGCCGAACAGTGTGCTGGCTGCCGTGGTGCAGCGTAAGCTCAAATGTGATTGAAAAAGATCTTTCCTATACTGTAATGTCAGTGGGTGACACTGCCAATTAATTTGTGCAGGAAACAAACGCAGTAATTTCACATGGATAATTTGGCTACTGCCAGTTTAATTACATAATTGGAAGGAAATAATTTTTTTATGGGAGAAAGCCTAAATACTGCCATGAGGTACTGGTTAATAGCTTTTAAAACACACTGAATAATAATGCTATTTGTAAATCTTGGTGTGTGTGTTCAATTATGATGCTGACTCTGTGGGCTTACTTTCATTTGGCTTTTTTTTTCTTTTGTTTTTGTTATCTGGTTTATTACTGGGGCAGCTCTGCAGGGGTATCAACTGGGAGAAATAGCATAATGTCAACAAGAATTGGGTTTTTGGTTCATCGCTATCAAGGGACTGTTGCTTGTTACCCCCCTTCTTTCTTGGTCATTTTCCAGTGAAAACCCTGCAACCACTCCAACTTTGAAAACTAGATTAAATGTTTCTCAGAAACATCTTGAGCTTTTGAAAGCCTTCCAACCCCCACTGGATGCACTTACAGTACATGACTCTCAAGCTCAAAACAAGGGTGTGTTTTCAGTGAGAAAACAACACATCAGATAAAGGATTTTCACATGGTGAATGTCATCTTCCCTTATTTTCAGAAGAGGTGAATTTGAAAAATGCAGAAGTTTACACACACACATACACAGACGGTTAAAACATTTAATTTGACCATTCACAAAAGCACAGTAAAAATAATTGTGTCTCTCCAAATCTTTTTTTTTCCCAGTGCATCAATGAAGAAGGCTTTCGTCTGTTCCTGAAGACTTATTTAGAAGTGGAGGACTTCCCTGTGGATCTCTGCCAGCGACTCTTCCGCTCCTTCCAAAACTCTGAACCCACCCAGGAAGACAGTGCCAGTGAGATTATACACCACGTATTAACACAACTCACTGCCTCCATGCTACTTTGCAGCATGCCCATATCAATTTACGCCGCGGCCTATATGGCACGGGTTCATTTCTCACCACAAGCCTGTGAGGTGCTGTTTGTGCAGATATAGTTCACAGCCATCCTTCTCTCTCTCTCTCTCTCTCCTCTGTCTTTCCTGTAGAAGAAGTCTTTCTGAAGGATGTTTCATGTTACTTCTCTCTGCTGGAGGACGGCCAGCCTAGGGACAAGCTGGAGTGTGAGTCCTTTGTTTTCTTTTCTGCCCAAGATAATTTGAGTGATGACTTGGTCCAGCACTTTAATTTCCCCTCTCTCTTTAGTTGCTTTCAAGCTCTATGACAGAGACGGCAACGGAGTCCTCGACAGCTCTGTAAGTTGTTGTGGGAATCTTTTACGTGTGATTGTCAGGTTTGGCTTAGTTGTGGAAGTACTGTATCATACCATACTAAAGCAAGTCTTTTGTTGTTTTTCAAACAGGAAGTGGATCGGATTATTGCTCAGATGATGCATGCTGCAGAATACCTCGGATGGGATGTGTCAGAGCTGAGGCCGGTAAGTGTCACAATGCTCGACTCTGAAATGTCAGCATCCCTCAGACACATGAAAGCGTGTACGTACTGTACTTTTAGCCTTGTTTGTAGAAGATATCGTTGCATAGAATATATGGCAGTAGATGCACCTATAAAAATCCACAAATTCCCACGCATGACTAGTTTCAGAAACCATGTGTTCTTTTCTAAGTAATAGAGGTTTGTGTGCTGATTGGATAATAACAATCAAATGTCATTTCATCAGGTTCTGAAGGACATGATGACAGCAATTGATGCTGACAGCAGCGGTACAGTGTCTCTGGAGGAGTGGGTGGAGGGAGGCATGAACAACGTTCCTTTGCTGGTCTTGTTGGGTCTTAAGGTACTTTAAAAGCAGCGTGTTTCTCTCTGTAGTGTTGGCCTTAAATGCTTCACTCAGATATATATTTCCTTTTACAGCAGGTTGTAAAACACACCTTTACTTCTCTTGGGAAACCTTGACATTGCATGCCTCTCCTCTGTCCTTTGCCTCCTCCCTTATAGACCCTTATAGACGATAAGGGCCTTTTTGCCGACTCAGTGTTACAGGGTGTGGTAATGTCATCTCCTCTCATGCAAGCTCTGCACCATCAGAGTGCTTAAGTGTTTTCCATTTACTCTGCAGAATCTCTGTCCACATTAAACAAAGTACTTGCTTAAAAGAACAGTCTTTAGGAACTATGTTTGACTAAAGAAATGAATCATTTTGACATTGGGTGTATACATAAAATCGGTCGTCATAAAACAAGGACAGCTCAGTTTTCTGTTATGAGATTTGTTTAATATGTTGCCACGGATGTAAGAGCCACTGTTAGACTGCCTGTCTGCACGCTCACTGTGGCGGTTCTAAAGCCACGGATTGGACTCTGCAACTAGGTTTGGCCACTACAACAATGCCAGGGACTTCCCCTCAGGCTATTTCTAGCCACCAATGGACATTTGAAGTCTGGGGTGCATGAATTCAGCCCCCTCACAGTCGCTGTGTGCTTTTTGGTGGCCCGCTGTCGATGCGTCATGCAGTAAGTGATAGGATGATTCATCATGTCGGGGAAAAAAAAGCATTTCAGTGTGTAATCCGGATAAAAGCGCTGGCCGCCCTGTAAGCAGATTGAATAGCAACCTTATAATCTCGTGTTGAGAATTTGAGATTATAGTCAGTGTTGATTTGAATATGGTGCTACACTGTATGTCATGATATGTAGAGCCTCTACATACGGCATAATCAGCAATCTCATTAACGCAAGGTTAGTCAAGCGTAGGTGTGAAAAACAACTGTGAAACGCAGGCTTTGCCCACAACGTTTTATTGATTCAAGGGTTTGTGTAGTTTGATCCAAAATGTACCAAAAGGAAACAGATATAAGCTTTTTTTTCATACCTTTATTTTTCTATTTGAATGCTTTACAACCGTGATGTTCTTTTTTTTCCTTTTTGCATTGCCGTCTTCAATGATTGCTCCTACAACTACCAGATGACTCAGAAGGACGGGCAGCACCTTTGGAGGATGAAACATTTCAATAAGCCCGTTTACTGCAACGTGTGCCAGAGCATGCTGCTGGGTCTGAGGAAACAAGGACTCTGCTGTACCTGTGAGTATCTGAACTCACCAGAAGAGGGCGACATTTAATACACTGTAATGTCAAAGTCGAGAATTGCAGTTACATTTTTAGATAGATACCTTCAATTTATAATAATGTAAACATCATATGACAGCTGGGATATGTGTTGTGTTGTACAGGCTGCAAATACACAGTCCACGGCCGCTGTGCTAACAGGAACCCAGGCCCCTGTACCAGGACGTATGTGAAGTCAAAGAAAGAAACAGGGGTATGTCCTTTTCTCCATTTACAGTGACACTCACAGTCTATAGTAGACGTTATCCTGTGTTCTGAGTGCTCTTATGTGGACATTAAAACATTCATCTCACATTTCAGGTTCCAGCACACGACTGGGTGAGTGGGAACTGTGACTCAAGGAAGTGTGAAAAATGCCAGAAGAAGATCAAGAGCTATCAAGGCTTAACGGGAAAACACTGTGTGTGGTGCCACACGATGGTGAGGACGTATTTCGACGTGTGACTGATTTTTAGGAATAAGTCATTTATGGGCAATGAGGAAAAAATATGCATTTGTGTTATCGGTCTGTAAAGGCTGGTTTCCTCCTCTCCTTCCCCTAACTTTCCTGTCTTTTTTTTAAAGATACATTTGGATCCTGTCAGTTGTCAACACTGTTGTGCTGGGATTTCATTTGATGTATCTCTGTTTATGTTTTACAGCGTCATGATGCATGTGCAGACCAGGACCCAACAGAGTGTACCTGTGGGCCCCTCAGAGACCATATCCTGCCTCCATGGGCAATATATCCTGTTGTAATGGTACAGAATTATCCTCGGGCACACACACAATTCAAACACTGCCTGTCACACCAACGCAGAGCATAACATCAGCCCAGGGCTGGTTCTTGTTTGTAAACTCTCACCCGTGTGGCATTCTGACAGTGTGTAGAGATTTTTCTTTGTAGTCAAAAGGCAGAAAAATGTATTACATTTTCTCTGGTTTATTTAATGTTTAACTTTGTTTTTGTCCCTAAAGGAGAGACCAAACAATGTAAAAAATGGCTGCTCAGGGTCAACAGATGACAGCGAGCTCAATACTACTCCTGATGGACAAGTGCTTCAGGTATTATTAATAATATCCCCAACGAAGCCTTTTCAATGCTGAATATTTACAATGACAGGGTTCAGTCATTTGGCATTCAATCAGTTAATCAAACTACAACATTTGTTTACCATTCAACAGATCAGCCCTGTGCCAAACACCCATCCTCTTCTAGTGTTTGTCAACCCTAAAAGTGGTGGCAAGCAGGGAGAAAGGTGAGTCCAGAAAAGATATGTCCGTGAAGAAATGGATGTCTAATACTTGCACATTGTTTAGCCTGGTTTTCTGTATTCCAGAGTCCTGCATAAATTTCAGTATTTACTGAATCCACGGCAGGTACACAACCTGTGCAATGGCGGACCTGGACCAGGGTGAGTAATTGGTACAATAGATTATGAGCAGTATGAAATAGAAATAAATGGATTTGTTTTATTTTTTTATTTTAAAATACACTGAGCTAAATATTACATTATTTCAGACCACATTGTCCTGAATACTTGAAGCTCTGCTGTTAAAATCTCCCATCATCTCGCTTTCAGACTGAGTTTCTTCAGAAATCTGCAGGATTACAGGATCTTGGTGTGCGGGGGAGACGGCACAGTTGGCTGGATTCTAGACGCAATAGGTGAGATTGGCGGATCACTACAAGAGTCAGCTCTATATATAAGGCACGCGATAGCTGCCACATCCTGAGCTTCTGGTTAAAACCAACGTGACACGCTTTCTACTTGCTTCCCTTTTTCCTTTTCTTGCTATCAGACAAAGCCAATCTGCTGGTACAACCACCTGTCGCTGTGCTTCCTCTGGGCACAGGAAATGACCTCGCGCGATGTCTGCGATGGGGTGGAGGTGAGAAATGAATAAGAGTGTCTTCTTGCAATAAAATATTGAAACAGCTTGCTGCATATATGCTCTGTTGCTGTTCGTGTGTGTGTGTGTTTGTTTGAATGTGATTCATTGAAAGAGAAGTTCTCCAAATATTTGTCTATATTAGTCATGTGTATCGTTGTATGCTGTTTTCTTTTTGAAGGATATGATGGTGAGGATCTGAGTCGTATTCTTAAAGACATCGAGGGGAGCTCTCAGGTGCTGATGGACCGCTGGAGTGTGCAGGTCATCCCAGATGAGAATCAGGAGAAGGGCGACCCAGTGCCCTATGAAATCATCAACAACTACTTCTCTATTGGAGTGGTGAGTTTCTCAGAAATACGTCACACAGGAGGAAGTGTTTATTTTTCAGCTTTGTGTTTGGATTACTGGGTTTTGTTGTGTTGACAGGATGCCTCCATCGCCCACCGGTTTCACACAATGAGGGAGAAACATCCCCAGAAATTTAACAGCAGGTAGGCATTCAACAATTTGGTGAAACATAGTATTATTTTCTCGGGCACTTCTTCAGGAATAGCAAACAATGAGCAATATCCCACTCACAGTAATGAAACACAACACAGTTTTAAAATCATACCTCGAACAGATGTGCCGTTCAACAACAAAGCAGACCTGAGGAACGTCAGTTTTACTTTCATTTTTTCTGTTTGCAGTAAAAAAAAAATTTAATTAAAAAAAAGAACACAGGTTTGTTTTGTTGCAGCAAGCGTTGCAACTTGACTCCTCCTCCATCTAAAGAGCTGTGTGTGATAAAAAGAGAAAATGTTCTGGGAAAATTAAATATCACTTAAATCTGAAAAACACACTTTTTTATGACTGCAGAATGAAGAACAAGCTGTGGTATTTTGAATTTGCCACTTCAGAAACCATCTCCGCTTCCTGCAAGAAACTGAACGAAAGTCTAACAATCGAGGTGAGAACACTGCATCAGCTTTATCAGCTTTATCAGCTTTTGCAAGTTTTGTATTTTGTCTTTGAAACAAACTCTTCTGTAGTAAGAGAAAAAGAACTGTTCCCACAACCGGACAGAGTACCGATGCTTTATGCTGTTTCTTCTTCAGTGCTCTGGTACTCCACTGGACCTCAGTAGCCTGTCTCTAGAAGGGGTTGCTGTCCTGAACATTCCCAGCATGCACGGTGGCTCCAACCTATGGGGTGAGACCAAAAAAGGGGATATGAAGGGAATGACGAGTCAGGAAGAGCCCGAGGTGATTGTCGACCCAGAAATCCTGAAAGTGACCTCACAAGGTATTTTGTCTTTAGTTAAATTAGACCAGGGTGCATATGAGATTTAATCTGATTTATCTGCACTTTCCCTCAGCTACATGAAGCTTTTAAACCTCTGTCAGCTCTTCGGTTTGTTTTAACCACCAACAAACTTCACTTTCATTAAACGTCGGCTGTTTTTAGCAGAAAGGTCCTGATAAACTCACTGTACCTGTTCAGAGAGAGGGTGAATGGAGTGACTTTTGTCAGGTCGACACAAACAGGACCCCAAATAAATGATGTTGCTCTGTGACTGCTGTTTGCTAAAACGCTTGACTGAACAACGGATATCAGGTTTTGTGTTTTCTGCTTGATCTGCTGCTCCCAAGTGGTCAAAAAAAGGAAATCAATTAATGTAGCTTTAAGAGGGTCTTTTGCACAAATCATTAAATGCAGTAAATTAAACTGGCTCCCATGGGATTGATCGGTCTGACGTGTTTTCATGCTGTTCTAGTAGTTAAACCTGCATTAACTGATTTTTCTGGCCAATTGAGGTCAGCAGAAACAAGCTTCTATGGCAACTTGTTAGCAGAGCATGAGCATCCATCTGGAGTCGTGTTTGTGTCCACCTGTCTAATATTGACTCTCTTTTACTCTGAAAACTTCTCCACTGTGTTCACCGGCTAGTTGCTAATTTGGTCTGTCTTGGAAGGTAGTTTATAGAGCTTTTTTAGAATAAAAATGATGACTGATATTTGTTTTTTGATTGGATTGTGCGCTGGATGTTCAGTATGTCCGTGTGTTCTTGTCAGATCTCAGTGACCGTCGATTAGAAGTGGTCGGCCTTGAAGGAGCCATGGAGATGGGACAGATATACACGGGTCTTAAGAGTGCTGTGAGGCTTGCAAAAGCATCGCAGATCACCATCAGGTGAGAAACAGCCTCACAGGCATGTTCAGACTCGTCCGGCTTTGAGCCCTAAAGCCCTTGGTCTTTACTTCCAAAAGTCTTGACAATGGCTTGTGGTGGACTTTGATCACCAGCTGAGGATAATCCTCTGGTTCTTTGAATAACAACAATTACTTATGCTGGCTTTCCTTTTGGTATTTTAATTACACATTGGGTTACCTGACGCCTCTCTACTTTACCCTCAGGGTGAAGAAAGCCTTACCGATGCAGATAGATGGAGAGCCGTGGATGCAGCCTCCCTGCACGGTACATAACACATGGTTTCTTCTTAAAAAACAGAAATTAAACATTAAAGCAAATTTCCCTCTTTGCAATATAATTAGTAGAAATGTTTTTGATTCCATTATATTGTAATTTACTGGACATTTTGCTTTCTATATTTCCTTTTCAGATTCACATCACACACAAGAATCAAGCCAGTATGTTGATGGCTCCTCAGGCCAAATCATCTAGTTTTTTCAACTATAAATAAACTGCTCAGAAGCAGCCACGTTTTTTGTGTAAATAGAGGACTGACACTTTTAAAAAAAATATGAAATCAGTTTGAATGTGTATGTTGTAGAATAATCGCACCGTAACAGTCAAAGTTAGGATAACTGCATCTCTGTAACACATAACCGAAGCATGGCACTGTATACAACTGTATGGTAAGAAATGTTTGCATCGTGGCAAAAATGATTTTCACCAAATGTACTCAGTGTTTTTATCAATACCCAACTCTCTTGCTGCTTCTGTCTCAGTGCTTCACAGTTAGTGGAAATGCTGCTCTGTAGGAACTTAATGTAACATTTAAAGTAAAGTGAATATCACGCTAAAGGAAGAATATTCAGCTTCATGTGCCTTTACAATCCGTTCTCTGTGGTTATGGCTTTGGTAGAAGACTTTACAGAGCTCGATGTGTGTAGACGTGCACTTTGGACATAATCCATGTAGTATTACTGTTTTCGTTGTGGCTGTAAAAATGCTATGAAATTCACTTTTTTTTAGTACATTTCAGAAGATACTTGAAAGTGTTTTTGGGAACAGTAATGGGAGAATCATTACCAAAAGAGGGACGCATGTTTATCCATTGCAGCAGTCAGCCCACTCAACTGTTCCTGTTCCTGTATGTGCGTGTGTGAGTATGTTTGTGTGGAAGGAAGCTGAGATATGTTCACTTCCAACTCGTCTTATTTAAATGCTTAATTAGTCATATAATTTCAATATATCTGGAAGATGTTTATGTAATATGCCTGAAATAACACACTGTGTAGAGATTTTAATAAATCATCTGGACTCATTATTCATGTGGTGGGTTATTTATTCTACCACAAGGGGGCGTCCGATGGCAGCACCATAATCTGCTCCACTGACTCAAAATAATAGTTTTCTCTGCCTCTTTAAGTCCTTAACTCCTCGTTGTACAACTTGATCGCTTTGTTGTCAAAGCAAGAATCTGTGCTGGGAATAAATATTGTTTTTTTTTCTCTGAGTAATATTACCCCTGACTTTTAATGAGAGGTTTTGTCTGCCAGCAACAAATGCTGCCTTCAAATACTTTTGGACAAATCAATACTGCCATACTGTATGTTTGGAAACTTTACAAACAGCTGCTGGTCAGATTGATATACACAACAGTTTGCACATAACATGAGCCACCAAATGAAATAATTATGTCACATATGTGCCTTACAAAGTTATTCTTGGCTTGTGGAAATATGCTAGAGCATTAAAGAGACCCTCAAGACATGTTTTAAGAGATATAAAATACTCTGCTTTGAATAATGTTTTCTCTTTTTGTCTTTTTTAACAAAAAAAACTTCATTGCACTACTTACAAATTCTTAAAATTTGTCTCTGACACCAACATTAAACAATAATTTTTTTAGTTTCCTAATTTTAGTTGTTTGACACAACATGTACTTTACTGAAAAGAAGACAGCAGCACATATTTGGCATTTTTGCTTGAAAAATAATGATTAAAACGACTAATCAATTATCCAAATACTGATGGACTAATTGATTAATAAACTAATCCTTCTGCATCGACTACATGCTTCGTGTGCTTTTTTTCCTCTGGATTTCACCACTGATTTCTAGAAAATAAAACTTTTTGCTACATTTACAGTATAGCCTGCGACCCCCAAAACAAAAACACCTCCAGTTTCCCGAAAGGTGAAACCGAATCGTCCGAGGCGCACTTGAAGGCAGCAGAGAAGGATGCGCGTCAACATCCCTATTGGCACTCATTCGTGTCCTTCACAACAAAAGTCCCCGCCCCCAGCCTCTTCAATAGAAACACTCTCAAGTCACATTGTAGCTGTTGGCTCCACGTTGAAGCTCGGTCAGCATCTCTCGCGGCTGGTTCTTCTCTGAAGACAACGAGACATTGTATCTCTATTTTGTTTGTATTTTCCGCAACTTTTGCCACCACTCTTTATATGAGCTCAACATGACGTTCAGGAGGCTGAAGAAGGTGAACTCCAGCGGGCCAGAGAGTGGACCCGCATCTCGAGACAGCGACATTTATTTCCCCTCGTCAAAGTCCGACAGCTGCAGGACTGTGGACTTACCGACGAACCCCTCGGAGGTTTACAACTACAAGACTTTGGCTTTCTCTGGAGGGACGCTGCCCAGAAACTTCAAGAAGGTAAGAAGTGCGTTTAACTAACGTTACTGAGTGGTACCTTCTCCTGTGTCCTCATTCATTTGGGTCAAGTAGTCAGAAGTTATCAATTCAGTTAACAGCTGCACGCTAAAAGTAACTTTTAAGATCTAATTATCAATTGTTTATTATCAAGTTTTTTTAAGACAAATAATTTACTTATTTAGTGGACGTTGTTTAACATGATGTACAAGATGACCAGCTCAGCAAAAACGCACCTTTTTTGTGTTAAATTTCGTGATTATTTCACCTGGCAGTAGGACGAGGTCATTTGTAATGATGTCTAGACAGCACATGGGCTTTGCGTTGCTTTATCTAAAAGAAAACAATCTTAAGTTATATCGTATGCAGTCTACTGAGAGGTGAAGTGTGTCTTGATTAGAGAATATTATTATTATTACAATATGTCACGTCACGATTATCCTGACCAGAATAATTGCGATTCATTGTCAACAACATAGCCTTAAAACTCTTGAAATGTCACTTAAACATACTGGAATAACTTTACCTTTGGGAAACAAATATTTGTATCTCATCACAGATAGGGCACATCTTTGTTTAGTGAACAAACAATCTTATATATATATATATATATATATATATATATATATATAAGGTAATCCTAAGTCATTCGGTCCTCCTGTATAAATAAAGTATACAAAATACAAGTCCTATTTTAAATCGGGCTCTATCTTTCATTTCTCTACCATGATGGCGAGCCAGACAGCTTTTTCAAGTCACTCATGAAGATATTCATGATTATGCAGATAATAGAAATGCACCATGATCAACTTATTGTGAGTGGTCTTTTTTTTATAATCGTTCCATACTTATTCTTGATCTGAAAATGTTTGTGAAGCTCTGCTGGTCCACGGTTCATCTCCAGAGAGCATCTTCACTAAAGGTCAACAGAAGCACATCCAGGGGCAAGTGTGGACCACCCAGACACTGGCTCTGATTTATGATGGGTCAGGTACTCCAGGGCCCAGGGCTTCACACGAGAACAGATTCAAACGAAGAGGATTCGACATGAGCAACAAGTTCTGGTTAATTCACAGACTGATGACTCTTTTCCTTTGACGAATGAGGGAATATATTGATTTTTATATGATTTTAGAGATTATATAGATGTAGGTAATTGAGAACAGATTACAAACATTTGGTGTAGTTTAATTTCCTCAATTAAGTGGTACTAATACTTGCGAAAATATACAATATTGGTATGAGATTTGGTATGAAATTAAAATAACAGTATTTGACTGTCAAAAGACAAAAAATATTATTATAAAGTCATTTAACATTGACCTTAAAATAGGGAATAAAAACAAATGAGATAAGATATTTAAATCGGAAGTGCAGGAACTGACGTCCCCTCCTCCGATGGTCCAGAATGACACCGCTGTTGCATACAACTGGCTTAAAGTTTGCGTGGCTTGTGGGTCAACTGGCTCATTCGCCATGGCTATTGTGTCCCTCATAAAGCTTTTATTCAATCCTATATCTTTACTTCCTTTTGGGGTTTCTGGCACCGCCAGAGGGAAAGCAGTTGATAACAGACTAGTGTGACAGTGTACAGTGAGGAGAGGCACAGTTATCCACAAACCTACATACATACATAGTGTGTGCAGTGGCTACAACAGGGCATTGTGCACACACAGGCTCAGAGATCTCGCTCCAGCCGCCCCCGCCGGCCTCTGAGGGTATTTGGGAATAAATGCACTCATTGAGACGGGAGCGGGACAATTCTGTAAGTGTTGGGACATAAAGAAAGCAACATTTTACTGCGCAGAGAGACCTAGTACAAAGCAGCCTTTCATAGGGGCAGCATTTGAAAATGATCGAGTTGGAACAGACGAGGATTGATTGTAAGTGATTTAGTGGAGCCTTCTGGACAGATACCTTCCTTATTTATACAGTCAGGTAAGGCCGAGTCCTGACCTACTGTTGACTTGAGTTTTCACTCAATGCAGTCATTGTGGTAGTTATTTTAGCCCAGCGTGTCTTATTTGTTTCTTTAATAGGCTGGAATTTGTACAAACTGCTCTAAATGACCTAAAAGTTTCACACGGGTCAACAGTTTGAGGGCCTGAAGGCAGCAGAGTTTGTGTGAAATTGAGGCTAAATTTAGATTCTCTTAAGATGTTGTGGCTGTGTGAAGTAAACAAACAGCCGGACACGCATTTCTGGTTTCGCCTCTGAAGTTTCCACACCGGCGTAATGGCTAAGTGGCTTGAAAAGACAAACACAACAAACGACGCACGTGTACAGCCTCAGGACTCGATGAACCGGATGATGCACTGATGTGTGCAGAAGGTGTGTCAGGGAAATTTTTTTGGGGGGAGGGGGAAACCCTCGTGAGTAATCTTGCGTTAACCTCATGCAGGTGTCTGACACGCTTCATGTCTTGTTTCGTTTTCTCCTCGCAGGGTGGCGGGCTGCAGAAGTGGAAACCCTTAACACTGACACCGGAACCACAAAGGTACAATCTCCCTCATTTACCCGTACACTTTAGATTCTTCTGTCTGTACTCTGATCTTCTCTTCTTCCTCCTAAGAATGATCACAAGTAGGCATGGGACGAGAGGAATATTTCATGTCACAGTTACCCTGGCCAAAGTAATTCAGATTCCTGACATCTCGATAAATCATCAAAATATGCTTGAATGTCTAAAGTGACACTAAAACATACTGGAATCACTTTACCTAAGATATAGGTACGAAACAGATATTTCTCATCTTTTTTTTTTTAGTGAACATCCTTTTTAGTGAAAAACAATCAATCTTGAATAAGAGAATCATAAATCACAAGCTCCCCCTGCATGAATACAGGATAAATGTCAACATTCCTGCAATTTTGAATTAGGCTTTATTTATTACTTGTCTCGTCCATGATAGCGAGCCAGACAATCACTCATGTGAGGATATTCAGCATTATCCCGATAATAGAAATTCACCACGATCAACTTATTGAGTTTTTTTTTTATTAAATCCTACATCGTCCCATTCCTCATTACAAGTGAGCCTCCTCATCTCAGTGAAAGGCCCTCATTCAAACATCCATCCACTGTGATGGCAGCCATTGTTACGCATGATGTCCTTTGAGGGTCGTCATGAATTTTCATGTGTTTTGCTGACCCGTCATGAGAGACGCTGTGTTGACGTCCGTCGGGCCCAACAGACCGCCGTACTGTACGTTTAGCTGTGACGTCTAGATGCTGCCGGACACAGAAGAAGTCTTGTGCAGCCAGAAGAGAGTTCTCGTAATGCAATTTAGATATGGAAGAGAGGAATCCAGAGATGGACGTAAATATCTTGTTGGCCTCCTTTTCATCCTCGCCTTGCGTTATGTACATAAATGCTGTTTTATAAATTAGTCTTAGTCAATATCATCATTACCATGGGCCGTAAAAGCTGACAGATAGGCTATAAAATCCCAGATTTATTTGATTTAAAGTGTATCTCTTCACATCATTTGGTCTAGAAAACATTGAAAAATGCCAATCGCAAGATCCTAGAGCCCAAGATGACTTCATCAAATGTCTTGTTTTGTCCGACCAACAATCCAACACCCAAAAATATTCAGGTTACAATTACAAAAAAACTGAGCCGACACCAGTGAATATTTGGCATTTTTACTAACACAACTAATTAAGTACTAAAATGGTCGCTGATACATTTTTTCTGCATTTATTACATGCCTTTTGTGCTTTTTCTCCTCTTCACACTACTTTTGTATCACATTGTAAACATGCACCACTTCACATCTACAATGTGAAATGCCACTTTTAATTGTAAGTTCAAGAAAAGCAGCAATTTCTCACATTTGAGAACAGCTGCAACCATTAAATGTACAATATTTATTTTGCTTGAAAAATGACTTGAACGATCAACTGATTCTCAAAATAGATTTTCCTGTATAGATTTCCCACTTCATCACGCAGCTCACATTGATTTTAAAAGATTTTTGGATATCTGAGTAAGAGAATAAGTTGTGAAAGCTGCAGCATGTACCTAAAAAGGTGAAATAAAAATGACAAAATCTCTGTCCCGTTCCAGAAAGGTGGTGGTCCTGGAGAAAAATGAAGAGGAGTCGTTTGGTTTCGAGATCCAGGTAAGAGGATTAATAGCGATGTTTACCGGGGGGGATTTGGTAGCCTCTCGAGTGGCATTTAACAGGATTTCCCTGATCGGCCACATCGCTGTCGACAGATGCTGACACTTGTGTACATTTTATCCTGTAAATCTCTTAATCCCAGCATTTGCCTGCTCTGGCGGGGGTGAAAGGTCACGCATCAGTCAAATAACTGTGTTAGTGTTAGTCCCATGACTCAAGAGAAGAGATATGTTTTTTTTTTTCTCCCAGCGTCTGTATTTTCAGCAGTGTGGTTTGCTCACACGCTTCCCATGTAATACCTGCCGCACTCTCACACTCTCAAGCAAGCCGACGGTTCACTCATTTGACCTCAATCTCCCTCGGTCGCCTTGAAGCGCCGCAACCTCACAATGTCGGCTCTGTCATGCGGACCCCTTTCTTTAAATAGCTTCCTGAAATGGTTCAATATTGATATGGCCTGTTTGAGTTTTCTGCGAGTGGAGAGCTGCTTCGAGGAAAAGACGTATTGTTCTGTTTACGGTTTCGACGGAGGTTCGCGCCCTTCCTGCCCGCCTGTGGCCAGGAGGAAGTGAGATCGCGAGGGCCAGTTTGACGTTGGAGTGAGAGAGAGAGAGAGAGAGATGAGTTTGAAGCTTTCCCTTCCTCAGTGCCTGTTATGTTAACACCAATGCGGAGTTGAGGATCCAGAATGCAAATTTTTATATTTGCGTTCCAACGATATTTGCGTGGTTAATGTTTATCTTTCAGGCAGCTGAGAAGAAAATGAGGCAGGCAGATCTGAATCATTGCAAATCTTCCATAAAAGACATTCCTCCAAGTTGGATCCATGTTTCAATAAGAGCAACTTGAGTGTAGCCGATGGAAAACGTTGAAGCTTGTTTGTTGAGCGAACGGAACTCGACAGTTTCAATCGCGTATTCACCGACTGATGGTTGCGTGACGAGGGGAAGTCTATCTGTGGCCTGCAGTGGTCTGACCTTCTGCAGAGAGACAATGCAGACCCAAAATAAGGAAGTGCATGCAAATACATGTGGAAGTAACAATAAAAAAGTTTCCAAGACAACAAAATATTAGATGCATAATAAGGGGGGTGATATCTTGTTAGCTTGAGAAATTAGTTATGAGTGTTACTGTCCCCCTGTCCCCCCCCCCCCGTCCAAGAGATCCCCTCCTAAAGTACATTTTTTTGATTATTTATGTAGAAATACTTGGAAGAATGCATTCCTTAGTTCAGTTTTAAAATAATATACGTCTTTATTGATTGAGCACAAGGACAGAAATTTGTAGCAACAAATACAGAAATTAAAAAAAAAATTAAAAAAGGGTTTATAGTGTGTTTTCTTGAAAGGGATTGTAACACAAAAAGACTAACTCTGCTGAAGCCTCAAACATATTTTTAGCTGAACGTTTGTCATTTGTGCAACTTTGGAGTATATTTCATCACAGAATAGAGGTGTTTCTCCTCCATCTCTTACAATCAAACTGCATTAATAAGGCATTTATGGACGGAAGGAATAATTACAATGTGGGCATATCAGTACTTTTTTTAAATATGTGAACCTGTTCTTTAATGTTGAAAGTCTACCAGCAGTTTCTGTTCAGTCTGACAAGAGAACCAAACGGTTGCGCCACGTCTCTTCTCTGCATGTTCAGTGATATGATCTGCCTTCCTGCACTGTCCGTCACGGCTTCCTCAGTTCGTCATTCAGTGGTTTATCAGTCTAGTGTTACGTTAAGTTAGTCACGTTATTTCAAAACTGTTGACATCAATCCCATTGTGTGAGACAGACCTATACGTAAAGTAGAAGCAAGTATTCAAATGTTTTCAGAGTTATTGTTGTGTCTCTTTCAGACTTACGGGCTGCACCATCAAGACCAAAACTCAGTGGAGATGTGCACGTTTGTGTGCAAGGTGCACGATGACAGCCCGGCCCAACAGGCAGGACTTAAAGTTGGTGAGTTTGTGTTTCTCCTTTTTATATGGAGGACTTATTTTAGGCCTTGGCAAACACTCGTAATAGACATGAGGGGAAGTGAGTGTGTCAGGCGTTTTTTTTTTTTTATACATTTCTTTTGGTTCAGCTCGTCCTCTTTTTGTGTCTGCCAGCTGACGCTTGTGTACCGTACGTCAACAAAAGCACTCAGGTCGGCTGTTTAGGGAAGTACAAATTGAACTGTTTGCCTGCTCAATTTCCAGTCAACAAAACAACACGTATTTGCCAGCTCCTCTCACCCGTGTGCCAGATAGTCAATAAGGTTAGACAACCTCTAAAATGACAGTTTTAAAGGAAGTGTTATTTTAAGTGGCAAACATTAATTGTTTCCTTATGTGCATCTTTAAATAAAAAAACCACAACGATAGAAAGAAGTGCGTGACAGTGATTTTAAAAGTAAATATTTGTGAAAGTGAGATGAATTTGTATAAATATGTCACTAAATTTTGAAGCTTTTCTGTGTCTCAAAAAAGGCGGTTTGAGACTACTAAATGTCATCACCTGAACACTAGTCCGCCTTTAGCTTAGTGGTGGTGACGTGAAGTCATGTGACTCGTGTAGTTGGTTATATTTTTACTTCTGGTGATTCTATTTACGCTTCCAAAATCATAAAAGTGCTGTTTTGTGAAGATTATCTTGCTGAACAAAACGTTTAATTATCATATATGTTTGTTTGCCACAGAACTTTTTTCCCTCCAATAATCCAAAAATCCCATTGGCTCTCTGTCGAGGGATCCAGGGTGATGCTAACTTCCGGGCTGGCCTACAGAAATATGTCACCGCTGCAGCACTCTATTACCTCTGGTTTTTAAAACTCATGACCGCTCAGTCACAAGCTGGCCGCTCTCAGCGTTAATGTCTCCGTCAGTGTGCCAAAAAAAGGAGGAAGGTGATCCTCCGCCTCCTTCCTTCATCCAACCTGCGTATGTCACTTCAGTTTCACTTCCTACATTCCTCACATGCTCGCTCTTATTGTTCCCTGTGTCTCGCTGCGAACACAGCGATGAGCGCATGAAGCAGGCGGTGGTTGTTGAAAGGGGAAAATAGGCTTTGTGCTGAACCCTCATAAAGGCTCCTGTCACGCATGAGAGTCCACACCACATCTAATACGTCTGATGTGGAACAATAAGAGTCTCGCAGATAAAGAAAACAAATAAGGCTTTAACACGTTGAAATCAGCTTCAGTTCATTAACGAGCCGTATGCCACGACTGCACGCGGCTTCCACATTTGTGTTGCACATGTGTCGAGGTTTCATTTGGAATCAAACAAGCCTCAGTTGGCTTCATCTTGCAGTAATTCAAGCCGTAGTCGATGCATCCTGGAGGCTGCTGGTTAACAGACGTTGTGTTTCTCTCTGTGTGTGCGTGTGTGTTCAGGGGATACCATCGCGAGTGTGAACGAGGCCACAGTGGAGGGATGTCGGCACAAGGAGATTGTTCAGCTCATCCGGGCGTGCGGCAACACACTCAGGTACACGGATCAATTGTTAACACAATCATTGTTAATTGTTAGTAATGCTTTCAGGTTTTAATTAATTAATGAACATGTTCCATTTAATCTAGTGCTGAAACAATGATTTGATTTGACCGCAAGTTGGAAGCAATTTGATAATTGAAAACGGAAAGTTGAAGGAATCTGATTTGTGTGGAACAGCCTAGTTCTGCTGAACAATTGTTTTTTAAAGTATTTATATTAATGGCCACAAGCAGGGTGAAAAGCCGGTCAGCACATTATCCCCATATTCCCTATATGGGGATAATGGTGCACATTTTCAGACCGTCTCTCACACCGTAGTTCACATGAAAAGTGCCGGATATTATTGTGTGAAGGGGAGGGGAAAAAGAAGTTCAAACCCTGGGATAACATCCTTTTAAATGTCCTGTTTTACTTCATTTTATTGAGCTAAAAAAAGTGTCTTGAACATCGCTGTTGAGTTGTGTGCGGAGTGGGGTTCAATCTGAACCACACTCTCTTCCTCATCCTCATCCTCCTCCTCTGCTTGTAAAAGATTAAAAGGACAATTAGCGAGGCCTCGAGAGCTGCTGCTAAAAACTTGAGGTGAACCGCGTCAGAGTGGCAGAGGAGAGAATTACTCTCACAACTGGAGTCTGTGTAAACTGTTAAAGTGAGAACGAGCACCATAAATTGTTTACCCTCTCATGTAATTCAAAGAAGTTGGTTCACTAAAGTGTCTTGAGTGGAAATTGTATTTGTTCCTTATCTTGTAAACTGTTTGACACCAGACTCATTCCCGCCTCGTCTTATGAAAAGAGTCTTTCATATGGTTTTTTTTTAATCGCTATTTACTACCCTTGTTGTTTTAATAAGCTCTTCCCGCTACGCTTAATAACTCTATTGCCTTCTGGTCTTACGCTTAAAGGCTGGAGACGGTTTACAGTGACTCAATCCGAAAAGCGGAGCTGGAAGCCCGGCGGCAGTATCTGAAGGTGAGTGTGTTTTTTTCTTCTTTTTTTACTGTTGCTGCAGCAGTTTTTCACTATTTGTCAGCGGTGGGTCTGTTTGTGTATGTCCACCACCCACCCACACATACACAAATTTTGTTACATGCTAGATATAGACCCCCACACACACACACACACACACACACACACACACACACACACACACAGACATCCACACCTGTCTCCCCCACAGCACCACCTGTTGCATCAGCAGTTCACTGATCTCTGCAGACATTCTCGAACCCGTGGCTGTTAAAAAGCTGCCAGCTTTCTCCCAGCGATTACAGCAGCTGTCCCGCTCTAATCCACCAGTGTGTGAGAGCTGCAACACAGCCGCTCGCTGAGATACTAATCCAACGTTTTAAAGATTAACCTTCTGCTCAACACGCAGGAACAACATTTATTCATCACTTAGTGGTGCTATCCATGTTACTGAAAGGGGGGGGGGGGGGGGGGGCGACGACTTCATTTTAGCATGTTAAATTAGCATTCAACCTTTTGTTTTTCTGTGAATGATCGTATCTTCTATGTGTCCGCAAGAGGAAAGGACAAGGCAAGAGAGTATATAAATAATCAATGTTTCTGCATATGCAGTGGTTACGGTTCAAGTTCTGAAATTGTTTTATTAAAGTTCACAATTATTCTAAAAATGTTACTTCAACAGCTTAATAAACAGGCTTGGCAGTTTTTATAGGCCCACTTTGGGTCATGATATATTCTTGTGAATATAATATTTCAAAATCATCCCCCACAAATAGTACCCTGGTAAAGAAAAAACAAAAACGGCTACAATCATATTCATATGAAGTTGCATGTCAGTTAGTGGTATTTGGGAAAGCCCTCTGGTATGTCATCTTCCTGTTAGCTGAAGCCTGCACTTCCTGGTATTTGTCAGTACAGTTTTTCTGTTTGACACATACTGTCCCCTTGACGCGTTAGGTAACGGTGACCAATGCACCTGCAGTGTCGACACGGATAATATGGCTTTTTGTTTTTTTTGTTGCTTTGAAAAGTTAGTTGAAACGTCTGTTATACATGAGCTGCAAACTGTTGACCCATTATAGTGTTAATGAACTTTTGTAGCATCATTTTTTAACTGTACACAAGTTTCTTCATGGTGAAAGTAATTGTTCATGAATTGATCTACAGCCTGTTTGTTGTGGTTTTGTTGTCAATCATTGAACATATCTCTGACTTGCTTTTGTAGCAAACTCTTCACGAGAAATGGGATGAATATCGGTCGTTGATGGTGCAGGAGCAGAGGCTTGTTCATGGTAGGTTTTATATCTTTTATTTGTTAATTTTCCTTTATTTCACCAGGATAACCCACTTGGTGTCAATGCTGCTTCTACATGCTTGTACATACTAAACATAGCAAAGTGTCCAGATTTAGAAATCCTGCAATCAAGCTAACAAACATTCACATGTTCCCAAACTAAGAAATCCCCTGTTCTCCTCCCTGTTTGAATAGTTTCCTGCATGTCTTTGTGTTCATTGATACTTAGTTAAATATGTGTCCACCATCCTAACTCTGCCCTTCTCTCCTGTAGGCATAGTGCTCAGCGATGCTGCGGTCTACGAGTCCCTGGAGTCAGCCGGGGTGTACGGCAGCCTCGGCACTCCCAGCCCCGCCACTCAGAGAGCCCTCCACTGCACCGGCAGCACCAGCAGCAGCGCCAGCTTTCTCAGCACGGCCACCGAGGACGACCCTCTCTACCAGACCTGCCTGTACCCGGCGGACCGCAGCGTGGACTCGGTCAGCGCCACCGCAGACGAAAAGAAAGAGCAGCAGAAACCGCCGCAGAGGCAGCAGCGCCTCCGACCGGCCAGCGAGCTCTTCACGACAGCCAAGACGCAGCTGACCCGCAGCGCCAGCACTCGCAGCTACATGAGGGGATCTTCGTCGTCGTCGTCGTCCACCTCAGGGGAGAAGCAGGGAGGATTCAACTCACTGCAGAGGAAGCCCAAACCGAAGAGCTTCCGCAGGCGCCTCCTCAAGTTCATCCCGGGCTTGAACCGACCGCTGGAGGAGGAGGAGAGCAAACTGTGAGCAGCAAACGGAGCTGTTCACCTAAACTTGGTTGACCCAAAGACTTAAAAGCACCACTGACTGTCGAACTAAATTGCCAAAGAAAAAAGCAGCTTCAAAGAGTGAAGAGACCAAAGTGTATGGCTATACAGTTGCACTTCTCCATGTTTGACCAATGATCATGTGGCTACGTTATAGCCCTCGATGTTTCACAGCTGTAAATAACTTTTGTTTCCTTTTTGTTCTTTAAGTTATTTATTTATTTTAACATGTAACTGTACAGAATGAAGGATTTTTCAGTTTTTACTGCATGCACCGACTTTTATTTTGACATCTGAGGGAAATGACTGTTACGATTCGTGATTGTGCAACGCGACATTTAGTAAGAGACAACTTTGATATCTACTTTAGATGATTCATATTGATCCTGTTTTGTTTTTTTCGTCTAAGTCTAAGGTTCCTAAAAATAAATTGTGTCATTTTCAGATTTTACTCTCGTTATTTTGTGCAGAACTTGCAAGAAAAGCTTTTTTTATTCCACAAGCCACAACTGTTCGTGGGAATTGTAGCTGCCAAACTTAAATTAGCACTCAGACCTCGAGTGTACACACAATCTGTTTGTAATTTTCCCCGGTAGAGATGTGTCCTACTCCATGTGATACTTTTAAATATAGCAAGCCTTCAAGGTTCCACAACTCTTCCTCAGTTTAAGAATGTTATCACTCGAGTTCTGGAGGTGAACGTCTGGCCTCGGATGGTTTGAGGCTTTTTGTGGTGCGAGGTATCCAGAAGGGAGGCTGTTGTTTAGGCTATGACACAGCTTATTGTTGGGATGATAGTGAGGAATGTGCGGAGAAAGGCATGACCCAAAATTCCAAACGCAACCGCTTTCTTTCAGCTCCTGCAAACGAATGCTGATTCTTCCACGCTCCCATATTCCCATGGTGGCTTCAGTTGTCCAAGAGCTCACTCTGTGTGTGTGTGTGTGTGTGTGTGTGTGTGTGTGTGTGTGTGTGTGTGTGTGTGTGTGTGTGTGTGTGTGTGTGTGTGTGTGTGTGTGTGTGTGTGTGTTGGACGGGGGTTGGTTGGAGTCTTTTCATTCCTGGCTCCCAGCTGACCCATGAGGTCATGGTGGCCACTCTCTCCAGCGTTGATCTCTTTTGTCCTCTGCCGCTCATTCACAGATGCGTCAGGAGTGTTGATGATGGTGAGCGATGGTATGTGGCCATGTGTTAGAGCCGAGCCCTCCGACTGTCGTGGGCCCATTAAGGAAAAGCAGGGAGGGGGTGACATAAGGGATTGTTATGCAAGCTCGCCGGGGCTTGAAACATGGGTTTAGAGCGAATGGGCAGAATGCATAACGAGGGGATAATTATTCGAGATGATGGTACACTAAAAACAATGTTTGAAAGGGCCATTTAACAGAGACAATGCCTAAACAAGGAGGGTGCTCAGCAATTAACTCAGTGGGCCATTAGTATAGGGGGGATGGCTAGCCAATAATACTGTTTCAAATGTTTGGATGTTGCCCGACTGCTAAAACACCACTGTTGATCCAAAGACTATGTGGTGAATTTGTTTTGCAGCAGTCTGTTTGAGTTTGAACTGCAGATGGAGGTCGGTGTCTGCTTCCTGAGTGGATTTCCCCCACTATTCTACGTATGATTACTTATTTAGTTCTGAAAGGTTGAATCAGTTTCTCTCCATTGTTTTCATGAAAATACTCCAAAAGGTGTTCTCAAAACAAAACGATCAACAAAATGACATACTGGTGTCTAAAAGCAAAATACTGCAACAAAAAATTCATTGATTACAGCTAAAAAAAGAGAGCACCTTCATTTAGTGAAGATGGAGATCATGGCTGCAAATAATTAATTGTATTGTATAAGACATCAGAAAACGGTGAACACCATATGTTGGAGTTATCAAATGTCTTGTCCAAAAACTCCACAATAATGTATGACCAAGAACGTTCAACCATGAAATGTTTGGCATTTTTGCTTTTGCTCGATTCATTTTCTGTCGATCGACTAATTGATTTACAAAACTGAAAATATATTTCCTAGTTTTTGTTGAGCATAATAAAGAAAGCCAAAGAGCTCATTTTCTGCAATAAACCAATGGGAAAAGTCCCATTGGCTTTTTGTCTAGGAACCCAGTGCGATGCTAACTTCCGAAGTTGGACTGATTTCTGAATTTGCAGTCTTCAGACACTAAAAAACTGTACCGACCAGTCCGGTCCTGTTACCGCCAGTCAGTGGTGTGAAATGAGAAGCTTTGAGAAGAGGAAGCAGAAGGGCCTGCAGGACATAGTTGAGCCTCTGTGGTGTAACAGCTCAGACCAGAGTGCTCTTTCTCAAGAATGGTGTGCGTCACAGTTTCTGATGGACCGTTACTGCCTCTGGTCAAATTAATGGATCAGTGCAGATGTTCTTCTTTGTTAAAATTAAGGAAGCAGTTTGGTGCTTGTGCTCAACACTCGCATCATCTTTAAACACATGCACAGAAAAGACACCAGACAAAACCACGCAAGAAATAATCCCATTTTAAGCAGAAATATTCCTCAAAAAGTTGTGGTGTCTTAAAGCGTGAGAGGCCTGTTGTCTGTTGTGCCTGATAGTGATATAGGAGAATGAGTGGACTGTCAAGGCACAGGATGTGGTCGACAAATGTGACGGTCCACCATAAAGATAAGAGAACACAACGGTTAAATAAAGACAGCATGGCATGCATGTGATTATCTCCATGTTTGTCTGTCACTGTGTGTGTTTAACAAAGAGAGAGAACAGGTAATGTGCTGTAAAAGGACAAAGCACGACACCAGACTGGACACCTGCCCCGAGAGACAACAGGTGAGAATTAACATATTCAGGGTCAAAACTTACAGATAATAATAATCCTTTACTTCTAAAAATGTCCGTAAAAGAGTGATTTTAGCGCCATCAAGGGGAAACAAAACTGTCCAGTGTGACTTGAGTGAATCGGTACACTAACGCTCGTCATAATCAGTATCTAAAATAAAGATTCTGCATTTTGTTTCCCAGCAGCAGCAGTGAGCTGATACGACAAAGGTCATATTGTCTCTTTGTGGCTTTTACAGCCTTCTTTGTTGACACTGCTGCTCATAATTTCCACCCAGCAGCTCGTTATGGACGTCTCAGTTATACAGTCAAAACCTCTTATTTAAGAGCTGGACAGCTTTGTATTTTATCAACTACCCTAGATACAGTCCATAAAACGTTTTCCAGTAGCTGCAAGATCCAAAAACACATTTCAACACGCATGGTTCTTGATTAATAAGATTCAATAAGATATATAAAAATAGCAGCTGACATATAAAAGAATATCTTGAAGGTTCTGAAAACATGTTTTCTCAATCAGCTTCTTATTATGAGCGATGAGGTCCAACATGAACAATTTTCTTCCAAAGTCTTTTGGTTATTGTACATTAAAGATTTCTGTTCGTTGTTTTTTGCTGGTTGAAAGTGAGGCCCTTAATTAATTGGAAAAAAAGGATGTATTTACATATTTCCATTTACAGTTCAAAGTTGAGCAATGTTTGAATCGAAATCTGATGGTTGTGTGGTTTGTTTGCAACTGTTGCAAGGTGCTATCACTAAAATCTGATCAAACAAACACCCACACAGTCCTGATGAAGCAGATAAGATGAGTATTTGAGTGTAACTGAGGAGGTTTTTAACTGTTTTTTAACATGTGTAAACAGTGTTCAAAACTCCACTAACACTTACGTTTAAAGCATTTAACAGCAGGTTGCCTCCTGGTCCTGACCAAGCATCAGTATGCAACATGGAAGGTCTAATAGAAGAGGTTGCATAATGAGTTGCATTATGGGAATTGTAGGATAATGTTTTGGACTAAAATCCACGGTGTCTCGGCCTCTGATGCATCATTGGACTATTATTTTGTTTCCTAACTGTCTTTAGAGTTCCCCAACCTGATGATAGCTCAAATGGCTGGTGTATAGTGGGGAAAGCAATCCAAATTACGTTTTAATGAATATATCTTTTATAAAGCAGAGCTGTTTTAATTTTGAGGGTCAACTTTTGTTGACCTACAGGGTCAACAAAAGTTTACAGTTACTGTAGCAACACTTTTTATTCATCATATCTCTTCATGTGGCTATCTCCAGTTACAAAGAAAGACCTTAAATGACTCCCCCAGCCCCCCATACACACACTACCGGTATATGTATTTCCTGTTTAAGCGAGTGACAGGTGTGAATGTCTCTGTCAGTGAATAGTCTGTGCTTTTATTTCCCTGTGCTGCTCATATGTCAGACAGTCATGACCATTTAGCTTTAAGGCTAACACAGGAAACACAACAGCAGCATGTGGCAAGTATCAGTGTATATTTAGGGGTGAATGAATGAATGACTCATTTGTAGGCTTAGTAGTCGTAGACTTAGTCTTAATACAATACACATGTGACTGTGTTTTATTTAAACTCTGCATCTCTATCTCTCTCTTTTATGTCCTGCTTCTAAAAGCTTCAGTAATACATTAGATCAGGAACAACATCTGGATTAAACTTAATCATTTTCAGGTTATTTGTCTTTGATTTGAGATATTTTACTCAAGATGTGAAACATGTAGGCTACACAGTGGATGTAGGCTACATATGGTGTACGATACACCTCAGTTATTAAACGGGTTTTTGTTTTATGTTGACACAAAGTCAGATAAGGAACCACCTGCCAACGTTCAGTCACTTCCAGTCTGATCTACACACACACACACACACACACACACACACACACACACACACACACACACACACACACACACACACACACACACACGCACACGCACACAGAGAGAAAAAACATAAAATGTTACTAAACTATACTTAAAGGTCAGATTTCAGAATTCAGAATACCACCTGTACCTGTAATCAATTGTTTTTGTTAATGCTAAATATATGCTATATCTGCATACACCAGAATCATAAGAATGTTTAATGTTATTCATCATTTTCAGTAAAAGGTCAAACTGTATTAGGCCAAGTTACGCTACTTAGCTAACTTACCTAGCTAAACTATGTAGAAAAATCTGCAAATTGTCTTTCTTTCACTACTAAGGGCAGTTTCCTGTAGTTATAAAGGGACTTTTTCCAAATTATTTAACCCACTATTTGCTGTTATTTTACTACTGTCTGTTAGCCTGTGAGATTGTATGGCGCTGCATTGACACATGAATTTCCATCTATCCATCCTAAAGGTCAATCAACCCTGGTGTTAATCAAGATAAATGAAGCAAACCACAACAGGAAGATGAGCTAATTAGCCAAACACTAGCAAGCTAGTCCCAATTAGCTATATGTTGGCAAGTTACTACTTAGCTAAATGCCAGCTAGCTAGCCTACTCAGTTATTGCATACATCCAATATTGCAGCAATGTTAGCTAGCTAGTTAATGTTTTCTAACTTGCTAAAAGGAGACTAGCGGCAGGTCCTGAGTTATAAACTCCAACGGGAAAAGTGAACATGAACAGAGATTATGACCGATTCTTTTTCCCCATAGTTACCCAAGTAAATATTGGACCATTTTTCACAAGCCACATATCTCCCGAACATTAATACAGTTAGGATGTGGTCCAAAGTAAGTTTCTGTAGCATTTATTCATGACAGAAATACCATCCTATTAATTTCCATATTGAATGCATGTGGGTGATTTTTGACTCACTTGTGGAAAGTTGGGATAATAATGTCCTACATAAACCCAATATTTAAAAATAATTAACGGAGGGAATCAATATAGTAATAACTATATGAAATACTAAAATGTTTTTGGTGTGAAACTACTGTTATTATATATATTACTATATTAGTCCCACTGACCAACCACGTTGTTTCTGAACCACCGCTTCTGGGTCAAGGAATGACATGCTGTTATATAAAACCTCTGACAGCTGTGAGTGTGAGGAAGAAAGAGAAAGTCCTCAAATACAATGGCAGGAAGTGTCATGGGGTTATATCTTTAAACAGTGTGGCTTCCGTTTAAAACCTTTTCCCAGAAATTTAAACAGCTAAATATTTTAGAAAGGCATCACCTCTTTCACTGAAGTAAAGCTCTAAAACTATAGATGTGTGTAACAACGTGCAGACCAGTAGATATGCACGTGTGGTTTGACAGAAAGAGGAAGACGGTAACTTCTTCCTGTCTCCAAAGACAGGAAGTGGTGCGGATCACTCTGTTTTGAACATTTTTGTTTTTTCCAGGGTATGTTGAGCAATTACAACCACCACGTCCACACTGATGAAACAGTACAGCCGACAAGCGAGTACAGCATATTGTCGTCATCTCCCACCATGTCAGAGCAAATGAAAACAGCATGCCGGCCTGAAATCTCAGGCTGCAGAGCAGTGAGTGTCTGGGCTGAAGGAATGCCGTACGCTGGGGTGTTTGTCCAAGAGGAGAGAGGATGTTGACTCATCGTTTTTTTTTTTAAAAACCAAGCTCCAGGAAAACAGAGAGGATGGAGCCCAGTGATACTGTACCATGTTCCCAGAAAACACAATGATTACATTAAGCTGAAATTCAGTTTTGTTTTTTTGATCATGACCCACAAAAACAGCCTCTTCCGTCATTTATAGCATCTGAAATTGATACAAGGGGTGGTCTGAACTGACTTTGAGTATCTTATCTATATAGTGAGTCGGCTCATGGTATACAGAGTTGCTTTTATCTGACGCAGTTCAAAATATTCTCACTTGCTGCCCACACTCTCTCCACCTCAAAGGCCTCTTACTCTCAATCCAAGAAGGTAGAAGTGACTCATCTGTGGTGATGTTGAGCCACACACTTCATATTGAACTCAAAGAAGCGTTGAGGGAGATAGTGACACGCGAATGACGACTATGAAAGAAGAGAATCCGCAAGTTGTGATATCACGTTGCTTAAACTACCCGAACTGATCAACTTTTTTTTTAGACGTACAGGGGAAAGGAGGAACCTTGTGCGTCTGTCTAGTCACTGTGTGGTTTGTCGGCTACTGCTTCTTCTTTTTTTTTCTCTAGTTGGTTTTAGATCACATGATTACTAGAATACATCCCACAGCATGTTACTGTGCTTTGTTTTTTCCAATCATTTTAGAGCTACGGTTGTGTCAGTGTTACATTTCTCACTCTTTTGCGTCCAATCTTTAACACCTATAGACCTGTCATTTTCACATGACTCTCTGTTTCCTCATTTGGTCTCTTCGGTTAAGTGTGAGAGCAGTTTGTTGGGCTAAATTCAGCACCACAGTGACTGTACTGTGCATGCCGATGAGACCGGGGAATTCATTGCGATTTGAAAAGAGACCAAACATAAGCACATTGGGCCAAAGCTATTATCCATTTCCATCTGAATGGCAGCTGTGGCTGCAACAGCTGACATTTCTCTTCCACCCTCTACAACGTTTCTTCAATCCCTGTCTGGTACTGACAAGCGAGGCTTTGTATTGTTTGGGGATTTCACTTTGCATCAGTGCAATCAACCCCGGTGCACACACAAACTCTTTATAAAGTCCCCTTGCTTACTTTTAAACAACTGGCTCCTGACCTTGAACAGGTCCAGGAAACTTTGAGACAATAACAACGCTATTTCATCCATGGACTGTATCTGGAAAAACAAGAGGAAACTCATTGAAGATGAAAAAGGAGCCTAAGTCAGCGGAGAGCCAGTATGTGTGAGTCACTGATGGCTACTGTCCCAGGCCTGGAGAGGAATCAAAACAAAAGCACCAGCAGCCCGCCGCGGCGACCGCGCAGGCCTGTGAGGAGATACGGAGTTCCTGGAGGTGTTGGCCGCACTGCATACTAGCTTTCTGCCTTAACCAAGTAATGCTGGGCCTCACGTAATGCTTCCTGAGTGTTTTCCTATAACAGGGTAAATTATATTTCAATAATTTACCCTCTTTGTGTATTTTTTGGTTTCTCCCAGGAGTTTACTGCTTAGTCTGATGGTAGTTCGTGATTCTTAGGATCTTGTGAACTGATCTTTTTTTGTTGTTTGTGTTTTATTAGGATCAGACACGTGAGTGGCGCGAGCAGGCGTTTTAGGAGTGAGGCTTTAGTAGGGGCCACGTGCACCTCTCTCTGTCCCATAACAGTGTGTGGTTGTTTTTAATTTTTTGCACTTTTCTTAATTTTAAACTTTCTTCCTCAGTGTGTGTGTGTAAGACACGGGCACGTGTGTGGTGAGTTAACCGTTTTTTACAGAGTCCTCTTCCCCCCCCATAGTCAGTGGCTATTTATTCATTTTTACTTCCATTGTACCATTAGAAGAGTATTTTATGAGCAGATCTATTTAAACTATTACTATTTGAATAATTCAAAATGGTGTGCTTGTTCAAATTTGCATATTTCTTCATGAGTAAGTATTGCACTCTTGGCAGATACTACTTTCTCCTGTTTTCTGACTGCCAACTGTATAACTGGGTTAGCTGGGTTGTAGTTGTTTCTATTTACCATGAAGTTAAAGGGCCATTGTGATCCAAAGTTACTAGTAAATTAGGCCTCGGATGACTACTTGTACTTACTGTCTTTCTCACTCCAATGATGACCAGTGAACTTCAAAAACTGCCAACTCTCTCCAGTCAAAGTTGGATGAGTTTTCACTTTCGCAGAACCCCAACACTTCTTAGGGATTAGTTTGTTGACCATGTGCTTCAACTAAATCTTTGCCGGGAGTTGAAACGTCTAGAACGCATCTCG
Organism: Leptoclinus maculatus; assembly: GCA_032191485.1. Classification (NCBI taxonomy): domain Eukaryota; kingdom Metazoa; phylum Chordata; class Actinopteri; order Perciformes; family Stichaeidae; genus Leptoclinus; species Leptoclinus maculatus. The sequence continues at coordinate 370,819 of JAVDOI010000108.1, read as the reverse complement.
GCTGAGCAGAGGAACCGACGGCTCGATTATCTCCCACAGGTCTTGTTGAGCTATAGCACCACTCCGTATGTTTCCCTTATTTCCAGATCTTCTTCAAAGATGCTTAGTTAAGTTTGTTTATTCATTTAAAAGCCTTCAAATCCAAGAAAATGAATTTAATCGGAAATTAAGACAACAGATGACAACGATGAATTTAGTAAAAAAAAATATTTGTATCACCATTAGTTGTCACCTTGACAACAAATGCTCTTCCTGTGATCCATATTAAAATATATGTTTTAATGAAAAATAGCTTTTACATTAACTAAAGGACTGTTAATTCAATTGCACATCAATATTATAAATACTTAAAAAGTCAAATGTTACAGATTCCTACTAGTCCATTCAAGGAACAGTGTCTAACATTTAGGGCGATACATTGACAGAAATGGAATATAATATACATAACTATATTCATATACCTTACATACTTACTTTTCATATACTAATTGTTTTTTATTGTTTTCTGTGTTGAGAGAGTACACATATTTTTAATACCAGTCTAATATAATTATAATAAAATGATCTTGTTCTGTCTGTTCACACAACTACAAGTGTAAAAAATGTTCCCCATCAACTCATTCCATTACATGGGGGGGGTCCCGGTATATTTATCTTGATGGGGGTCCTTGGCTGGAAAACAATTTCAAGTAATAGAACTTCTGGCTTAGTTTACTGGTAAAGGAAGTGGGTTCTTCCACCACCAATTCTTAACTGATTTAACTGTAGCTCAATAAACCACACCGAAAATAAGCAAGTGTGCCCAGAGACTGTCAATTACTGTCCAGTGACATGGACAGGTTGGCCCCTGAGAATGAACCCAGTGCTGGACTGTCCAGCAGCCCAGCGTGTGTGTGTGTGTGTGTGTGTGTGTGTGTGGGCAGTCAATGAGAGAGGAATGTGAGAGTGGGAAGGCTCAAAGGGGGACATTCTTGTGACCTGCAAACGGATGACAGAAACGATTTTGTCCACCCGGGCGACGGCGACAAGCATGAAGACAGTGCTCATTATCCAAACTGCGCTGTGATTAAATGCCTCTGATGACAGCACAGCCAAGCCTTGCATCATTTACGCTTAATGTAATCTGGAAGGAAAGTTATTGTTCAGCACTGACGGCTACTGTGGAGAGTTTATCATGAGTTTGTGGATTTAGTTCAGTATGTAGATGGCCCATTGATTAGTTTCTCACATTAGTATTTATATGATGAGTTTACATCCATTATTTTAAACAACTTTCTTTCAATTCTGTGGATCTCAACTAATTAACTAAACTAGTATTGCTTAATATATTTCTAAAATTGTTGTTTTATATCTGCTGAATATCCAGCCAAAATCAAATTTTCCTTTATAAAACAAGATTGAGCAGCATTTGTTTGTCCAGTAATTATGAAATGTACTCAGATGAGGCTATTCAATCGTGTCAGGATGCTGCCCTCCAGTGGTTAATCAGTTCACAAACTGTTTTCTGTGCGAAGTGTTCGTCATTGAGGATGTGCTAAAAAGACTAGTGTGCAATAAATATGTTTTGGAATAGGCGTAAAGGTGCAGTCTAATTTCAAGATATTTCATATTTATTTTTATTTGACTGTTCAGCATCATTCAAGATGATTTATGTAAATTGTCCACTTTTCCCAATTTTTGTCTGAGAAATAACAGAATTAATGTAAATGTCTGCACGGACAAGAACCTATGTATTGTAGTCAATGGTGGAATGTAAAGTACATTACTCAATTATTTTACCTAATATACAATTTTGAGAGACTATGCTGGAGAATTTTTATTTCATGCTGCTTTCTATTTCTACCCCACTACACTAGTGGTGTCACTGGTGATCCACCTTCACTTCTCCAGCCCCATGCATTGTATCCACTCATCCACCAGATGCCCTCAGACTCTCCCACCTGTCCCAACCATCTGAGTCTCTCGCTCACCTGCTCACCTGTTTCCACCTGCCCTAATTAGTCATGCAGTATATAACCAGCCAATTTCCAATCATTACCTGCCAGATTATCAATGAACCTGAACCTGGACCTTTCCTTTCCTGCTTTTTTGTTGTTGTTTTTCCTGCGTTTTGACCTGTTGCCTGTTCCTGACCATCTCACCTGTCATGCCCCTCTTGGATTTGTTTGACGATCAAAATGAGAATACAAATTGGCGAGTCAGAACTGTTTTTTGTTGTTGTTGTCATTCCTCTCATTAATCATCCCACATCCCCTCAGATTTATCTTGTGACCCTTCGGAGGGGACACGGTTATATTTTTTGGAACCTTGGACTAACCTACCAAACTGACACTGTAGTGTATATAAACCAGTAAACTAGCTACCACAGTCAAATTAACCTTTTGTATGCTACAAATGCATCAATATCAACAATGTAATATAGCATATCAGTCACAGAGACTGTAAATGGGAGGAGAAAGAGAGACATCAAAGGTCCCAAAGCTGGAATCAAACCTGGGACACTGCGATAATGTGGATTGTTAACACTTGACTATGTAGGTGGTCCTACTGCATCTAATTCTAAGTGGGATTTCTTGTTAAATCAGCTATATTTTTGCAACAAGTGTGTCAACAAGAGCATGAACTATATTAGCCTGTAGGACAGTTTGGCCCTGGGACAACTTTTTTCCAAGCCATTAGATGACAAGCCAGAACATAATCAATGTCTAACTTAGGAAATTGATAAAAAAATGCAACTGGAAATTGTGACAGTTTCAGAGTTTCTTGTTATAACTGCTTAGTCAACTGCTCCCCCCTGGGGTTATGTTGTGTAGGACAGTCAGAAACAACAACAATTGTGTGCCGATGTCTTCGTTTTGTGCGGCATTAAAGAATACAACAGTCGTGACATATTCTGGCGTTATTATCAGGCGTTGCTTGTCTCTTTGATTGTCTCAGTCCAAAAGTCAGACAGTCAAAGCTTTGTTTGAAAACCTTAACATAAGCTTGGAATGTAAAAATAAATGATATTTGGTACCTAGGGGCTTGGTCCATTTAGGAGCCACGTTGTTTGTGTATTGGATTAGAATCACAGAGGAGGTAAAACTAAACATTTGTATAAGTGTATATTTAAATAGCCATGGCAACATATGTTATGGTCACACAATATTAGGCGATTTAATATGCCATTAATTAATCTATTTATTTATTAATTCTGCACATTTCCCAATGGACAATTTGACTGTTGATAGTTTCATCTGATTATCAAACTAATCTGGCGGGCCAGATTTTTTTGGGCGGCCAGTTTTGCTGGAGAGAGTTAGACTTGAATGTCATGCTCCCGTGTTGCACCACCAGATGGAGCATAAAGAGTATGTGAAACTGACCCCCTTGGTGCAAACGTCAGCAAAAGTTTAGAACTCTGAAGTGACAACAGACAGTCAGGATAAGATGTCATTTGCTCCTGCTGAAGTAATAAATTGTCTCGCGGTACACTGTTATATAACTTGTTACAGCTGATTAAAACATAGTAATGGATATTATATATAACAAAGAGTTAAACAAAAGGACAGTAAAGACTATGAAGAGGAGACATGGAGGAGAAGACTAGACCATCATTTATGGGATCTGTATGTAGAATATATTTCAGATGTGACTGATCCTCTTTTCATTTGACATTGGAAAGTGAAACCTGATAAGGACAGTGTGACTTCAGCGTCATGGTAGAATATAAGAGCGACGGAAAACTGCCTGGTATGTTTGGTTAAAAAAAGAGGAAGAGTCTCAAGGAGGCCTAGTCATGTTTTCGTCATTGGTGCAGCAGCTTCTTCAAATATGTGAATTTTATGGTCTGTTTTTTTGCAACATATTCCATATTGTGGTACAGAAGGAGACAGGGATTATCCCTGACAATTCTTGCAAAGTTTCTCTTACGTTTCACATGTCTGTTTAACAAAAGAAACATTTTTGTTTTATGATGTTTCTGTCTTGTAGTTTCTAGACTTTTCGTCTAGTGCCATAAATTGAAAGCTGTCTAAGATACATCACAGCAATGATACGCTGTCACAGATATAATTTAGTCAATTGTCTCCTTTGGGGAAATACAAATGGTGAGAAACAAGAAAAGTGCACATCTTCACCAGGTGTGTCTGCAACGACCACTGCTGTAATCAGATACGCTCTCATTTGATTCTATGCAGCTGTCTGCCCCGGCTCCTTTATTGACTCATGTGAGTTACTTTTTGTTAATTTGTGAGTTTACTTTGTTAATTTATCAGACTTAAAAAAAGCTAAGAAAACTTGTATAGCAGCAAACTCGCCGCTTGCGCGCAATTCATCCTGGTACATGTTTGCACAGCCGGCACTGGGAAATTTATTTCTACCATCAGCACTGATTGGAAGTTTGCATTAACGTAGCAAATTTTTCCTTTAAAAGTAGTGAGGCGTCAGTAGTCAATGACAGTAAAAAAATAGACTTAGTAAAAGGACTTTGTTTCTACATCGTCTATTTAGTCTTTCAGCCACTCAAAGTGCTTTACACTAAATGTCAACATTCATCCATTAACATACACTGATGGCAGAGGCTGCCATACAAGGTGCCACCTGGACGTCAGATTCTGATCTAATCATTCACATGGGGGCAATTTTGGGTTCAGTATCTTACTCAAAGACACTTGCGGACTGGAGGATTAGTGAACAACCCGCTCTACCTCCTTAGCCACAGCCGCCCTTGCCAAACCAGTCAATAAAATGTGTTTCACAAAAAGTGGGAATCCCGGCAACCATGAAAGTTCCTTGGGATGTGAGATTTGACCAGGCGGCAATCTCAGGGTCTGTAAAGTGAAGCCAATGCGGAAGGGCCTTAAATTTGCATTCTCTCTAAAAGCCATCAGGGGGTGACTCCTATGGATGCAAAAGAAAGTCAGTCACTGATTTATTACCACAGTAAACATTAGTTTATGGTTTCAATCACTAGTTTCAAGTATTCTTAAATACAGCAAGATGACATTTAGTAAATTATCCCATTTAGAGTAAAATGGACCATAAAGCAGACTATGATGTAGGGCGATACCACAGCGTTATCTGGTCTTGGAGTTGACCGTGTTTTTGTCTTAGAACTTGAACCTTTTTACAGTGTGTTTTCAGTTCATGGAAGTTAATTGTAACCGTTTTGGTTGTTTAAAAATGTCTTGTTCAGCGGTTTTACTTTGCTCCACTCCATCATGTCATTTCTGGTTGCAAAAAGCAGAGATTGCGATGGCAAAAACGCCGAACTCAAGGCTTCAAAATGGCAGTCCGCAAACCAGTGGGTGACTTCACAGTGACTATGCCCACTTATTTTTTTACAATCTATGGATTAGCCTCGGAGAGACAGACAGATGCACACATGCAGACTCACTCGCTCACGCACACACATGACCAATCTCATTATCTCCTGGCGGAGATAATCTAATGATCAGTGGAGAAATATAACTAATGCAGATGCTTCCACACAGGACACAAGTGGCCATGAAAAACATGAAAATGATGAATGAAGGTGAATTATATTTAATCAATTCACCTTCATTCATCATTAACACCTATTGGAGATTTTAGAATAATGTGTTGGATAGCTCTCTCCTCACAACTATCATCGAAACACCAAATGAGCGAACATATTTTGGAGAAAGTGACTTGAAACTTTGTACAGACATTTATTGTCCCCAAAAGATGAATCTTAGTGGCTTTGGTGATCCCTGACTTTTCATGTGCCAACATTACGTTGACATTTATGGGTTTTAGTGAAATGTCTACTATTGAATGAATTGGCATGAAATCCGTTACAGGCACCCAGACAATATAACATATGACTACAGGGATCTCCTAACTTTTTCCTTTTAGTGCCACCATGAGGACAAGTGTTCAGCTTTGATGTTATGCTGTACTATAAACACCTGTTCCTCATATGAACCATCTTCTACTCAGAAACCCTATGAATGATCAAATGCCTGCGACTGACAATTACTCATTTTTGATAGTTAAAGATCTGTTTTTAATATATATACGGTGCTAAAAAGAGAAAAACAATGAAGTTTGATTTTGAAGAGTGACGACATGCAAATCCCACCAATTCGAAGAAAGGGCCCTTGAGGTTGATATTTGTGGTTCAAAGTGAAATTTCTCAACAACTATTGGATGGATTGCCATGAAATTTGGTTCAGACAATTATGTCTCCTTTAGGATTAATAGATCCCTTAACTTTTACTCTTGCGTCATCATCAGGTCAGATTTTTAATTAGTCCAATACTTTAATTTATGACCAAATACCTGCAAAACTAATGACATTGTCATCAGCCTCAGCTATACTTTGTGTTCAATGCTAATTAGCAAATGGTAGCATGCTAACATGCTGAACTTTGATAGTGACAATAATAAACACACTATACCTGGTAAACATCAGTTTGTCATTGTCAGATCATTGTCAGAACTATTAATTAATCAAAAAATGTGTGACTCTAATATCGTCATGGAAAAACAGTCCTGTAAATGCTACCGTTGTAAAGCTTGTCAGTTTTAGCTACTTTATGTGTTTAACTGTTAATCAAAATGTTGTTAACTTAACTTTATGGTAATTGTATTGGCTGTAGTTTGTCATATTGCTGTGTTGTCCCAATCTCATGCCAATGTCATTATGTAAATGAAATTGGCAAAATATTTGAAATACCTCTTAATGTAATTCTGTCTAAATAAACACCCACCATCTATATGTGACAGCTTAGCATTAAGACGCCCGTGTGCACAACGGCATGTTTGAACACAATTGCCTCGTGCTGGAGTTCCCGGTGGAGATGCTGATATTTTGGATTCAGAATATGAGCTGTATCAGACACCAATCTATCTGCAAGTCCTAAAACAGACTAGGGATGGAGTAAAGAGGCAGGTGTTGCTTTACTAATGTCACAGTCACACAGTGTTTTAAGTCGGTGTAAAGCTGAGGTACGTGTGAGAAGAAAGCAGAGTAATGGACTTGTTAAGTTAACCACAGGCTTGGTTTTCATTGTCCTTTTTATATATTTAAGATAAGGTAATTTTCATTGCACGATTTCGCATTGTTTCAGACTGGTCCACATGTATCTGCATAGCTAATAGACAGATTATCGGTTTATGTCATGACACTCATAATTATACAATCAGGTATGAAAAGAATTAAAGATATCACTTAACATTAAGGAACTAACCATACTCTCTGTTAATTTGCTAATCTTTGAATGAGGTTAAAATCAACAATTATTAAGCACAAGCAGTGAAATCCTCTAACTTCAGAAAAAGATGCAAAGCATCACTGATAGCATCATCACGGCCTCATTTACATTCGTATGCAAACCAGGAATCTAATAGACAAAATGACTAACAGCTGTAACTACTTTACAGCCTTAACAGTTGGAGCGGCGGAGTCGGTCTATCTGATGAAATCCCTCTGTTATCGGTGTCATTACAATGCTGATCTCCCACACGGTTCCCCCACAGTTCTCCTGGTTGCTTGCAGATTTAAAATGAGATGTCAAGCTGGTGAAATATCACCAGAAACAAGCACAGATGTGTTTTCAGGGTTTGACAAGGTTGGCCTGATGAACTAGAGGATTTCTCCACAATGACAAACATCTTCTTAACTCCAAAATAGCACTCTGGAGGAGCAACAGGTGGTGGGTTGAGCTCTGGCTATGCACATGTGATAATACATAGCAAGTGTGTTTGTGTGTGTGTGTGTGTGTGTGTGTGTGTGTGTGTGTGTGTGTGTGTGTGTGTGTGTGTGTGTGTGTGTGTGTGTGTGTGTGTGTGTGTGTGTGTGTGTGTGTGTGTGTGTGTGTGTGTGTGTGTGTGTGTGTGTGTGTGTGTGTGTGTGTGTGTGTGTGTGTGTGTGTGCATGTGTGGGAGAACAGTTGCACATAGAGGCCACATTTATTGCAGCCTTTACTCAAACACAGACAGACCAACAACGGACCAACAACTGTTACTGTAGTGACAACTCTGAAAGATAACTTGAAGTTGTTTCATATGAATCTGCGCCCAAAGGATGATGAAGTCACAAAATGTGCCCTGTGTCTAACAAAGTAAAGATAACCAGTAAAATCAGTTTCTGTGGAGCTGGGAGGCTCAGCAACTGCTGCTACCAAGGGCTCACGAGCCAAAAATATGTACCAACCAAGAATTCGGTGATGAAGCTGATGGAGCCACATAACCTCTGATCTTTTTGCAGCTATGACTGTGAACAGACGGCAAGAACGAGGATCCCAATGTGACAGACAACTGAGTCCCTTCATTAAAATATTCAGCATTTCTTTAACAATTTGTATTTGATGTGTGTGTGGCCTGCATTCTCTGTTGCACCTGATTGTGAAAAGCTTTCCTCCCTCTATAGACACAATTATAGGAACACCATATTAGTATCTTTGGAACATGGCTTTAGTACATTGCTGGATTAAGTAACCTGTTTATGCTCCTTTTAACCCCTTGTTCTTCCCACTCCCTGTACAATTTGTACAGTTTTCCTATGCAAGAGAATTAACATAGTAATATGCAAAACTGAAAACAACCAACTTTTGACAACTGAAAGAGGCCTTCACAGTAGGACCCACCATGTCATAGGATATTGTGCTTTTTGCATATTTCCAAATGCATTACACTCCTTGACTTGTCAAACCCTGGGGCAGTCAACTACTTTACGCAGCTCCTGTAGCAGATACAGGTAATTTTGTCATCTATTACACACCAGATAAGCAGTTTATGCCAGATACACTAAAACATTATATATATTTTTCTTTTTTTTTGTTTATCAGCAAGACTAATGTATTATACAACAAGATACACTGATGCAAACTGGCGGTGTGTCAATTTACTCCTGCACAAAATAGTTATATTCAGTTTTATTGAGTTGTTTAGCTGTGTGTCTTTCTCTCCGCTGTGTTCGTGTGTGTGTGTGTGTGTGTGTGTGTGTGTGTGTGTGTGTGTGTGTGTGTGTGTGTGTGTGTGTGTGTGTGTGTGTGTGTGTGTGTGTGTGTGTGTGTGTGTGTGTGTGTGTGTGTGTGTGTGTGTGTGTGTCGGGAGGACAATGCTGCGGTTCTTCGGCATACCCGCGTCAACGGAATCCCGAAGTGCGTCATCAAACGTCTATTCTCTCGAACGCGCGCTGTGATTGGCCGGGGGCTGGAAATCTCCCCGCCCACCGCCCAGCCATGTATGGAAACCTCCCGGACGTCATGGGTACAATAACTCGGAGTATATAGATGTGAGTGCGGAGGGACTTGCTCCTCAGCTGGGAAACACTGAAGATGACTGACGGCTGTTTGTGGATTACAGACAGTTCAAAACACTTGTAGACGAGCCCAACAGGTATGAAATATGTATGACTTTTTTATAATACATTATACGTGAATGCGAAAACTTTGTATAGACGTTACAAGTGACACCTGGGCATTAAAATTAGTTTATCGAAGAGAAAGTAGCCGCCCCTTCCACATTTTTTTTCGGCAAAAAGCAAAGTGAAGTATTTACAGCTCCTGCATGTCTCAGTGTTACACCCATTTGTCACAGCCCGGCTCAAAGGCTGTAAAAACTGGGTATGCAAGAAAAAGACTGATTCTTCAATAGAAAAAAAGCTACTTTGTACAAATATATTGGATTAGCTTATGCCAATATTTAGCACATCCCTGCACAAAACTACAGTTCTTTATTTTTTTTTATAATATAATATTTTATAATAACTTTTGCAGTATTTGCTTTTTATTTTCTCACACTATGTTTATTGTTATGGACCAAAACACCAAGGCAAATTCATTGTATGTGAAAACTTATTCACAGATTCACGAAATGCAGTACAGCATCTAAACAGAAGGGCAAGAGCAGTAAAGTGCAGAGCGATATTTAGAATAAACAGTAAGAACAACTATGGTATAAACAGAAAGGGTAGATATGAATGTGTTAAGATATACAGTATGAGCAGTGTGCAATGAATATGCTGTTCGCAGGGGGCGCAGTGTTGAGTGTTGTTTGGCTGAGCAGTTTCAAAACACTGCAAGCAGAAATACCAGAGGCGAAGCAATCAGCTCGTTGCACCATTGGATCATGGCTTGAGTGTTAAAGATCAAGTAAAAAATCTCCAATCTGTTTGGCGCTAACATTTTTGATTTTGTCTTTTTCAGTCTTGCAGCTATGACTTGCATACACCCCCAGCATGGATCTCAGCTCTATGAGAACAGCCTTGGCAGCTCGGAGCTTCAGAGCACAGGCTTTATCTCCAAGCTGGCTGTGAATATGAGCAGCCCACGGGACCGCCTCTCTGCTCCATCCCTGCCAAGCATCAGCTCCCTGGTGGACACTCACAGTGCTGACTTTGATGCATATTCATGTCAGTTCACTGCAGCCCCTGCACTAGTCCCCCCATCGTCTGCCCAGGAAACCCCCCTCAAGCTGGATGACCTCCAGGTTTACGGCTGCTACCCTGGAGCGTTCACGCTGAGTTACCTGGATGAGGCTGTGTCCCCTGGTGGGTCAGATTATTTTGGCAGCCCTGCATCGACTTTGTCTCCTTCAACCCCCCGGTTCCAGAGTCAGCATGCGTCCAACTGGGATTCAGCCTTCGGGCCATACTCACCCAGTCCAGGATACTGGGCGGCAGAGGACACCTCAGTGCCACAAGAGCCCACTTTCTTCCCTTTTGGTTCTGTGGAGGACATGTCTCATTTGGGTCCAACACACTTACAAGAGCAGGATCCTTTCACTTTGACCCACCCTCAACCGTCAGCACTGACCTTCCCCGCCTTGGCGATGGAGCAAGTACGCATTCTCGATGGCACTGACCAGCTGGATGGGAGCTTATCACCCAAATTGCAAAGTCCCAGTGGGAATGAGGGCTGCTGTGCTGTGTGTGGAGACAATGCCTCCTGTCAGCACTATGGGGTTCGCACCTGTGAGGGATGCAAAGGGTTTTTCAAGGTAATAAGATCTGACTTGTCTATGCATGCAATTACCCTATTTCTATACAAAGATGATTGCATGTATTGTGTCAGTCTTTGAGGCAGGTTAAGAGTAATTTTTATTTTTATTTCACAGCGTACAGTACAAAAAAATTCCAAGTATGTTTGCCTCGCCAACAAAGACTGTCCTGTAGACAAGAGGAGGCGGAATCGATGCCAGTTCTGCCGTTTCCAAAAATGTCTAGTTGTGGGCATGGTGAGGGAAGGTGAGTTCAGTACAAACCCAGATGAATGGCTTAGAATTAGGATGGTGACAATGAACTGAAAATAACTGTTGATGTCATCAATTTTTCAGTTGTGAGAACGGACAGCCTGAAAGGGCGAAGAGGTCGCCTGCCTTCAAAGCCTAAAGTGGTCCAGGATGTGACGACCACGGTGTCTCCAGTGAGCATGATTGCTTCACTTGTGAGGGCCCACATTGACTCAAACCCAGTCATTGGCAAACTGGATTACTCCAAGGTAAAAAAAACAAAAACAAACAACAAACAAAATCCCTCTTATGCTTTGGAAATATTTGATTATGCACTTCGGCATCTGTTTGAACTTCTCTGCTGTCTGCAATTTCAGTTTGGTGAGACCGAAGTCAGTCCGAACCAGAAAGTTGACGCAAGTGACATCAAACAGTTTTTCGACTTACTCTCATCCTCCATGGAGACCATCAGGAAGTGGGCGAAGAGCATCCCAGGTTACTCTGAGTTCTGCTCAGAAGACCAGGAACTGCTGCTGGAATCTGCATTTGTCGAACTCTTCATCTTGCGTCTTGCTTATCGGTGAGTGCAGCCCCCTAAAAAAAATGTCACCATGTTTATGTTACAGCTTACGTGTCATTTTCCTGATGCCTTGGATAAAATCAATAACCTGCGTTGCCTTTTCTTTTTAAAGTTCCAATCCTGAAATGAACACGCTCATCTTCTGCAATGGGGCCGTGCTTCACAAAACGCAGTGCGTCCAAGGCTTTGGTGACTGGATTGACTCCATCTTGGAGTTTTCTCAAAGTCTCCATCGCATGAAGCTAGACGTTTCCTCCTGCTCCTGTCTCACAGCCCTGGTCATAATCACTGGTAAGATCTTCAGTCATCCTTTAACACTATTTAACACATCTGCCTTTAGAAGTATAGGTATCAGGCTTCAACACACTTTTATTTCTTCAGATTTAAAGTTATTCAGAGTTATTTTTATCCAACAAGGACAACAGTTTGAACAAGGTTTCATTGGTGCAGACAATACAAGGATGTTGCACAACACAGGATTGATGCGACAGGTGTATATGACAGAATGTAACACGACCTCATGTACTCTATAGTGCAGAGGAGAAGTAATATATCACAGCACACTAAACAAACACAATGCAGGTTTACATGTAAAGTCAAGGAATTGTTCCAATGCAGCAGCATTAACACTTCTGACAACACCAGTTTGTGTCCGCTTCAGCAATGTAAATAAAATATAATATATAATAAAATATTAGATTAAAACGTCATAAATTCTATTGATGTGTCACTCTCGCATTTCAAAGTGTTTGAAAACAATGACGAATAAGGCTCTCTCAGACTCAAACCTGTATCTTATTTTCTTCTGCAGACCGACATGGTCTCAAGGAGCCAAAACGTGTGGAGGACTTGCAGAACCAGCTCATCGCTTGCCTAAAAGATCACCTCTCTAGCTGCGGCTCCGACTCGTTGCGGCCAAATTATTTGTCCAGACTTCTCGGGAAGCTTCCTGAGCTCAGGACTCTGTGCACTCAAGGCTACCAGCGTATATTTTACCTTAAATTAGAAGATCTTGTTCCCCCGCCGCAGATTGTGGACAAAATCTTCATGGATACGCTTCCGTTTTGAGTGTGAGATGGGAGAGCAGTTCTATATGAGAGCCAAAGAGAACAGACTGAGGATACTGAAGAAGAAGAATCCTAAGGGATTATGCAGCTCTTGAGGAAAAGGCCTACATATGAGTTATAAAGCGAATTAGTTATAAAACTTGCAGAAGCAACGTGTACGAGGAGCCGTCCCAAAATGCTCTTCCTTGTTTGTTTTTCCAGGAAATTGTGTACTCTGTAGACGGGCCAGCACATGGACCAAAAGGTGACTGTTTACATACAACGAGGTGCCCTACAAAAGGAAGATGATTGCACTTTATAAGCAGTTACAAATTGAATACAAATCATATCTGCACCATCATTTCAAGGATGTAAGCGCAATAATCTTGTTTTTTTAATAACAATCTTTCAACTGTAAATTGCACATAAAATATCCGACAAAGCATTATGATATCTTCAGCTCAACGATTAAAAAAGGTTATTATGTTTCAGTTTAGATTAAATACTTTAGGTGCTCTAGGATGTTTTCAATTATTTCACAGAACCACTCAAATACACTTCTCAGCCTCAGAGTCCCTCAGAGCTCCAGTTTGCTTCATATCTAATGCCACCATATGATTTGGTGAGAATACAGTAGGTTAAACCTACAGAATCATTATATCGTTCATGTATCATGAATTGACATTGTGCAGCTATACTGTGTATTGTCTTATACACTGGACTTATGTAGATTATTTTGAATCTGTTTTAAACCTGTTTAAACACCTGCTGGTGTTGTTGCCACATGAACTGTATTCTGCAGTTTGGGCGAAATTAAATTTGTTTGGGTTTATTTTTACATCCTAAGAGGTTATATTTTACTGCAACTAAACATGAAATAAAATGTAAGACTGCATATTCCAACTGCTTTTGTCATTTTTACTATTTGTCCCTACTTGCACTTGTAAAAAATATTTCTTACTTAATAATAAATAAGTTAGTCTCCTGTTTATTCTTCCATTGTGTGTTGCTGTGCCAGCAGCTTGTAAGCCTTAGTGAATTATAAATTCTTTAGTTGGCAACAGAACAGTTGCCGAAAAAATGTACCCCCCCCCCTTCACCTCCCTCCTAGTTATGTGCTGGTCTTTATTTAGAGTCTGGTTGATTTCCCAGTCCGGTCTCAAGTGACTCAGACTACTTCATCATTGTATAGTGCAACACTCTCACAAGTGTGTGTGTGTGTGTGTGTGTGTGTGTGTGTGTGTGTGTGTGTGTGTGTGTGTGTGTGTGTGTGTGTGTGTGTGTGTGTGTGTGTGTGTGTGTGTGTGTGTGTGTTAAAACATGAATGTACATTTTGTACTGCTTGAAGTAAATGTTGATATGAGATCATTTAAAGACAATAGGATATAGATCACATAAATGCACCTGTTAATAGCATGTGGGCCTCTATGATCTATTCTATAATGGTCCAAAACAGGCAAAGTCCCAACACCTGCCTTGAGTTACTAACCCAGTGTCCGTTAGCTTTTAGTGCCTACTAGCCATTTTGTTACGACAGTGAGGCTAAGATAGCTTACATTGTGAATCTGTTGGAGGGAGCCGCACTTAGCTTACACAATGCCCTCTATAAGCAAGGTTCCCCCACAGTGTGACACCACCACAAATGTGAGGGAAAGAATATGTGTGCATTAGCAACAGAGGGTTTAATAAAGCCTTTCAAGGTTAAACCTATGGCGTACCATCCCTTTTACACCTGCTTTAACTTGTCGCCTCCCACAAGTGAACACGAGTCAGGTGCTCTGATCCCCACAGGTGTAAGGGGGCGTGGCCCAGGAAACAAAGGGAAGAGAATTGATTGGGAAGGGAATTTTATGGTGGTACATCGACAGACTGAAGACAGATTGGAAACCAGTTTGTACTGAGGATCATAAAGATTGAGCAGCGAACCAAACCAAGGCCAGATAATGTTTTTGTGGCAGCAAATTGCCAATACTATACGGAAGCTGCTACGGTCTGATTGTTCAATTGTTTCTCAAGCACAACACCAGATCTATGTGAATAACTGAAAAATACTCAAATGTGGGCAGCAATTCAGAGGACTGGAGACAGACTACAGCTCAATAAGTAAGTATAGATCTTTACAAAGGGTCACTTGCACTTTGATGCATTTGTCTGATTGTAGATTACTTAAAAGGCATCAAGAAGAACACATTTTGTGGTGTATTTTTAACTTCAGAATCCCAGTCACTCAGTGCATATCCATCTTCAGTTGCAGTCACATTGTAATGCCCACTATATGTATGACATTACATGTGGGTTTATCAATATGCTTCAGATGTCATATCAAATATGACATCTCAATCCAACATTGCTGTTGGATTGAGAGGTAATTTACAGCTACATTATCTGAAGTAGCTGGTGTCATGCTTCTCTTGAGTTACAGGATCTGAAATGTTTCTTCTGGTGTAATGAAACTTAATATACAAGTTGGAGGGCTTGATAACTTTGTAAATGTCGGACTTATGCAACAAGAGTTCAAGTTCAAGCCAGCATCACTCTGATTACAGAACATACTTCACGTGGGTGATGGTACACTGATAACGATAAAGTGAGTAGGGCAGCTCTCTCATGATCTACCCATCATGCCTCAGTGGAAACTGGGGCGAGAGCAACTTGACTACAGCTTGTGTGAGTGGAGTATGAAATGAGAGTGATAATAGAGGATCACAGGCTTCAGACAGAGTTACAAGATTATAGGTCAGTTCCAAGACCAAATTGTTCACTCCATACTGTGCAGGACTCTTATGTCCGGGAGAATATGACAATGTCTAATAAAAGAAGATCGACAGAGAGCCTTATTATAAGATTGCTTGTTTGTTGATTGTAAATGTGAACCTTACGCTGGCGCTAGAGAAAAGTCAGGGGATCATCAAAGTCAGTAGGATTCATCCTCTGAGGAAATGTCATGGATATCGGATAGCAAAATATACTCTTTGCAGGAGAAGAGAAACTGTAGACAAATAGTGTTTTCCTAAGCCACCCTAATTATGCCATAATTAGACATGTATTTGAATCAAGCCATTTAAATAGGAGAGGTGAAGAAGTTTCTTTTGTGACTGTATACTTTTTGTCTTTGCTCAACTGGATTTACTGGTCGGTGTCTTGTACTAGACACTCAGTTTGGAGCAGGATGTACTGAGGCTATTTAGTTTCATGTTATGCTGCTGGTTTATAATGTTTATATATGGATTTGGCATTACACTTCTAGCCAAGATTTAATGATTTGTTACTAATCTATTACTGATCTTGTTACTGATATTTTAGAGGAAACGGGTAAAAAAGGAAAAATATTATTATATTGGACAAACACCAACATTTTCATCATAGATTAGACTGGCATTTAATTGTATGTTTATATGCATAATATGGACATTGCCAGCATTGAAAAGTTAAGTTAAGTTTTGAAATAGGCTACAGAGTATTTCCATTTTATGCTACTTACTACATTTCAAAGGCAAATAT
Source organism: Leptoclinus maculatus (assembly GCA_032191485.1). NCBI lineage: Eukaryota > Metazoa > Chordata > Actinopteri > Perciformes > Stichaeidae > Leptoclinus > Leptoclinus maculatus. Next base: position 354,511 of record JAVDOI010000108.1, on the reverse strand, counting down.
TGTACTTTTTACTTTTCAGATTAAGAGTTGTCATACAAAACATAAGATCAGCTGATAAAGTATGATTTATTGTTACATTTTAAATTACCCAACAGTATACAAAGCAGTACAAAATTGCTCCCCATGTACAATCCAGTAATGTGATAATATAACACTGACAGCGGGCATTCTGCATGAGTGCTTTTACTTTGAAAACTTTATATGTACATTGTGTTGCTAATACTTCAGTAACTTTGACTTAATTTTAAATGCAGGATTGTAACATGTTGTGGCTATTATTGTTGTGTGTTTATGTTGCCTTGTGTTTCTTTAATAAGTTGTTTTAAAGACCCTTTTATTGTAAATCAGAAAAGCATCTTCCACAATAGATTCTCGGGAGGAAATCTCAGCATTAAACACCCACTGCATTTAGAAATCGGAGAACATCTGAAGAGGTATTTATATATCTGTCTAAGTGCAGATTTTTTTAGAAACAGATCGAATCGCATTTATGTAATGTAACATCAGCTGCTTCTCGCAGGTATGGCACACAGTGTCAATTAACATTACTGACTTTGGTTCAGTTGGGAATACATGACACGTAAGCCTCGTCAGTGACAAGTTCAAGAGTTCAGAACTAACACTAGCTTCTACATATCTCTGACGGGTAGTAACGGATATATAGTACGTCTAAGAGAAGGCAGTGCTTCCATGATAGACACATGGGTCCTGTGCAGACAGAGGTCCTGCATGTACGCATCTTTACAGATAGTGACAGGGCAGCACAGAAGCCCGTCTGAACACTTCTAATAATAGCCACGACTAAAATAGATAGTCACGTGAAATCAATAATGCCACTTAGATATGACAGAGTGCTCTGGCTGGCCGGCCTTGATTATCCTGACACTCGTCACACTGAGGTCACTCAGCTCTCAGCTGGAGACATTTTCTCAAGATCAACATTAATGTCACCTTTCCCCCCCTGGAAGGAAACCAGTCACACATACTGTATTCAAGTACAAATTTGAGGTACTTGAACTTTACTTGTCTTTCACGAAACATTTTACTCCTGCTCTACTACATTTCAGAGGGAGATATTATTTGTTTTTTTAATCTGAAAGTGTTAGTTACTTTATAAATAAAGATTTTTGCATACAAAACATATGAATATCTTATACAATGTGTCTTGCTATAAATTACCCAACAGCACAAGTACAGTTGAAATAATTAAATAGTTATTTGGCAATTACTTAATTTTTCATGCAAAAGCATGTCATGGTTCCAACTCAAATACTTTGTCGCTTTTCCTTTGGATTACTGCAATCATTTTAATTAATTTATAATGTCAGGTTTGGACTGTTTTCGATAAAAACAAAGCATTGTGAAGGTGTTACTTTGGGCGAAACCAAACAATATTAATTGAACAAAAATAAGCAGATTAATACATAATTAATAAAATAATTAGGTAATAGTTAAAAACAATAGCCCAACCTCAAACTACAAAGGTAAAATGCTTATTTTATATTAATGCATAAATAATAATCTAATCTGAAATATAATAGTATAACAGCCACATGGAACATTTTTACTTCTAATAATTTAAGTAAATTTCCCTGATGCGTTACAGTGCAGTATTACTACTTTTACTTAAGCAAAGAATCTGAATACTGCTGCACCTGCCGAATATTGTACTTCATGCATGAAAAGTGTCTTTATTAGCTACTTGAATCAAGAGGAGATACATCAAATCAAAAGAATGAAGTTTCAAAGGGAAGTAGTAAGATAGTGATGTCAGTGCTTGGCTAGTATTGCCATCCAGTGGTCATGTGATGACAGTGTTACTATGTTTACTGTTGAATATTGTTGCCACTGAGGCTCAATAGAATGTATCTTGAATAATTGCCAAACAGAAGATTTTCAAACTGTGCACATGCAATTGATTTTATCAAACAGTTTCATAATTAACCACACAAAATGATTTGAAATAAACACCTTTAATATAAAAAGCATATGACATTCAACCAGTGACATTTGTTACTGTAACAGCAGGGAAGGTTAGACAATACAGAACAAAAAAAAGGAGGCATTAGTTTTGAAGCATGTACAAACACACCGTCACTACTTGCCACATCAGGGCACTAAAAATTAGATAACCAATGGACAATACAGTTGTGCAAATTAAAAAGGAACAGCGTGTAGCATTTAGGGAGATCTATTGGCTGACGGTTTCAGTTGGTTGCAATCTGTAACCTCACCACTAGATGCCTCAAACAGTTGTGGGCAAAAACTTGCTAAAAACAAACGTTAAAAGTAATATCCATACCTAACTACATAAAATAGGCGTAACATTAAGCTTTAAATTGGATAGCAAGCACATCATGGCTTAGATCTGAGACCATGGGAGGGTATTGGGAGTTCTAAAACTTGGCGCCGGTCTGCAGAGAAACGAGACAGAACAGTTAAAAGTACAAAGAAAATATGCACAAACAGGTGCTAAAAGCTGAAGCAGACCACTTACTTTTGATTCAGGACTGTGTTTACACCCCACACAAATGGAGTAGCAGCATCATCAGCCTCTGCAAGGCAAAACTCTCAGTTACCTTAATGGACTAAATCAATGCGTTCAAAGTCTGGTTCAGAGTACGCAAGGGGAGAAAAACAATACTGCTTTAAGATACGGTGTATTGAATATTTCTAACTCAAGCACTGATTGTTAATTTAAAAGCATAGAAATACGCTTTCTTGCCGATAAGGAGATAAATACCACTCATGTCTGTACGCTTAATATATGAAGAAGGCAACGGTTAGCTTAGCATAAAGACTGGAAACAAATAGCCTGACTCTCTCTTGAGACAATCCACCTACCAGCACCGTCAAAGCTCACCAATTAACACATTATATCATGTTTGTTCAATCACAAAAAAAAAAAAAAAAGTTGTGGTTAATAATTATACCTTTGTCCCAATCCTCAGACATCTCCGGGTTTACCCAAGTACTGACTGGGACCTGCCATTGACAATGCCCATTGGTGCTTCCCCCTGTAAACACAACATAATCCCACTCAGGTACACTGTAAGCACACGTTGACTCTGCAGGGTGAAGAAGAGACAATAAAGTGGTTGTGTTACCATCTTCAGTGTCCACGGATATCCTGTCCTCACAGGTTTCAGTGTGGTGTGCCAGCTCTTGCTTGTGGACCAGGTGGCGAGCATTAAACGGACAGGTTTTCAGCTCACTGGCCAACTTCGGGTGATTCTGAGAGAAAAGAAAAGGAGATTTACAGTTTTCAACCATACATGATACACACATCCTTGCATGTCAATTTACAATATTTTCCATACTTGCTGGTGTTAGCGGTGAACAAGCACTCGACTCACCTTTCTGCACTTTATAAGATGGTAAGGGAAGCGGCAGGCCCGGATGAGGTGGTTCTTGTCAAAAGGGCACTGCTGAAGTTTGTTAGGGTCACAGTCTCCCTTTTCCTCTTTAAAGTCAGAGAAGAACAAATTAATACATTTCACCCTTTAATATTTACTAAAAAAAAAGACAGCAACTTAAGATGTTGAAAATGTATTAAAATGTCTTGAATATTACCGGTTTCCTCGTACAACTGTGCTCTCTTGCCAGCTGCAGTGTTGCATGGAGAGCTAGTGGTTCCAAATCTGAAAGTGGTCGCCATCTCTAGCTGTGATGTAGTTACTGAAGATACACCAACTGGCTAAAGGCAAAGATGCAGAATGCAAAACATTTTTTTTTTTAATGTAGACAAAAGAAACAATAGTGACAGGTTTCTAGATGCACATGCAGCATTCAAAAGCTGCAGAACTATGACAACCAATCAGATCATCTGTCCAACTCTCCAGGTGTGCCAAATTATTGATCTGCTGAAAGTGTGTTTGTTTGCTGGTGTAGGCTTGTTTTGAATATTAGTCCTGAGCACATGTAGTTTTAGTACAACTGCAATGCAAAACAGGAATAGTAAGACATAATCATAGAGTCTACTTAGAAGCAGATATGTGGCCTCAAAGTTCATTCATGAGAAACAAACTATTAGTTACAGTCTCGTGCTTGCTAGTCTGAGGTGGCCCATTAGCCGCCTGAGGAAACGACAACCTGAACTAGATTTGGAAGGAATTTATTCGCACCCGGAGGAAGAATACCTCTTGTAGTAAACGTGTAGACGCCATCGCCTTTGATTCAACTTCCGAATTAGGTCGGCACTAGATTATTTATTGGTTACGATTTTACTTTATTGGTTTACGGTTTTAAAGCGACCCCCCCTCGTCACAGGTCGGCCTTTTTCAATCAGACGCCTGGAAGCGTGCAACCAAGATAGTCTTTTTAAAATGCGGGTGTATTTTAGAGCCGTTTACGTGCAACGACGGAAGCTTTTTCAATAAATATTGGTTGCACTGTAAACAGTTAATCGTCAAACATTGCCTTTAAACAGCGCATGGACAGAGAAAGTTGGCTAATAGAGCCAAGACGCCTCGTAGAATTAGCCAATAAAACGCAAATTCAGACGCCATGACACTTCTGAAATGTAACATTTCAGTTCTGAAATGTGACATTTCAGTTAACAGATGTTATGAATACAGTCTGTTGATAAATGTAATTTCTACGAATAACAATCTCATAAAGACCTTTGTTTGCAGCCTGCTTCTCTCCTGCTCGCGGGTTCGATGATTTCGTAGCTCCGCCCCCAACTTTTAGCGAATATCGTTAAATCACGTGGTTTCCAGTTCAAGCGACAACAACTACTACTCTGCTTAAAATCTGTAAAAAAGAATTTAAGATGAATTCAAATTAACCCAAATGTCGTCACTAATATCTGAAGATGTGAAATAAATCAGCAAAGTATAGTTTCTGTGTAGTAGTGGAAGAAGTATTCAAACAACAATATGTGAGCAAAAGAGGTATTAGCAAGAAAATGTACTTAAAGCACCAAAGTTAAAGTACTAATAAATAAAAAGTAGTAATATTCCCTATCAGTTGTATATTGTCATATTTTTGTTATTGATACATAATATGTAAGTGGTACTTTTATTGTTGTAGTTTATTCGCAGCTTCAACTGTTTTAAAAATCTAATTGTCTGAGAGGTTGGTCACAACACAACTGTTTTACTAAACTATTGGACCATTACTTACAATAAAATCGTACAACTGGATTGTTCAACAATCAATTACACGTTGCTGAGGCAGGGCCTCACTTTAACCCTTTTGGATTTTTGGTGTATTTAAGTAGAGTACTTAAGTAGTGTTATTTTCTACCACTGGTGTTAAGTTACCATACTTATACCATAATACTCATATGAGTATATATATATATTCATATCTATGAGTCCTTATGTACACAGCAGACATTATGGTAACTTAACTGCTTTTGGCTTTTGCCGTATATGAGCATCATTACGGTAACTTAACTGCTTTTGGCTTTGCCGTATATGAGCATCATTACGGTAACTTAACTGCTTTTGGCTTTGCCGTATATGAGCATCATTACGGTAAAATAACTGCGTTTGGCTTTGCCGTATATGAGCATCATTACGGTAACATAACTGCTTTTGGCTTTGCTGTATATGCGCATCATTACGGTAACGTGGGTGGAACTTCACTGTGTCAAACATGGCGCTGTTCAGCTCCGGTCTGTGTAGCCGTTTGTCTTTGACCCGACTATGTGGTCTCCGGACAAACATGATAACAAATGGCCTTTACTCTCCTTATGTGTCCTGTCAGTCCAGGTATGTTTAAAACATTTTATACTTCATTTGTCCACGATTTGTGGTTTTGTTTTACTCGCGTCTGACTTGAACCGTTGCTAACTGAAGCTAGCTGCATATCAGGACATGCTGTACCGTTTGTGTTTGATAAGGCATATGTAGACAGATATATGATACAAATTAGTTGTGCACTCTATATTGAAATCATAGTACTTTGCTGTGTCATTACAACACGTCCAGCATTAAACTACCTGTGATTTTAATATACTCAAACACGTGAGCATGGAGTGTAGTTGGGTTTTTCATGTCCTGTGTCATAAAGATGGATATAAAAAATGGTTATGACTAAAGTTAAATGACATTTCGACTTTTGACATTTCTTTTTTATTTGGATAATTCAAACTCTTCTATTTCGATGATTAATCTTTATTCTGGGTAAATATCCCATTCATTGTAGCAAGTGGATAAATAGTGAGCCCTCCTTTAATTTAGGTTATATCATAGGGTTATACATGATTTTAAACAATAGTTTTCTCATCACATAAATTATTTTTATTGATTATTTTTTAAGTCTTCCTTCCTCTTTGATCTTTTTTTCTTATCTATGCCTAGTGATTAAAAAATGGCTGTTCATGTATATATAATTAGTATATTTCTGTATATAGTTTCATTTAAACCCCCCTATATTAAATGTGTATTTAATGTATTACTTTTATTTTAAAAAACGTTAATACTGTGTTATATTATATTCTCTGTGAGATGTTGTAGGTCTGTTAATGTGTGTTCAATGAAAACAAAAACAAAAGATTTCTGGCGTTTAATTGCTGATCTTCTCGTGTGATTGAATGTATTCATGTTCACGTCTTCTGCTCGACAGGTTGCCTCTGTGCAGACACTACTCATCATCCAAAGTGAGACGAGGTATTGGCCGATATGTCGCCTCCAAGTTCCAGACTGTAAATGCCAAATATGAAGGTTTCCTCAAAAGGCGATTTCCCCGCTTTTATCAGCTCTATCACACTTTTATGAAAGGTAGGATCAACGTTAACTCACCTCTGGCATCTTGAATACTATATTTGTAATGTTAAATACTGTAGATACTTTTTGCATATCTTATGTTAGTTGTGTTAAACTGCACACTGGTTGTGTAGCTACAGGTTTTTAACAGTAATTAAAGCGAATGAATGGAACATTAATTGATTTAAGGTTATTGAATGAATTTCAGTTCAGAAACAGGGACACAATTTCAAATTCACTCTGTTAAACACTCTTATACACTCTTACATTGTATTGCACTACATGATTGTACCTTATTTCGTTTGCACCTCATGTGTAGTCTGAATGTTGCATCATTCATTCTTTTGGTTTGACAGATTGATGACAATTAAGATTCTCAAGTTTCAGAGACAAAACAACTTGTCATGTTCTCCATCCTGTATCCAACGATACTGTACATGTGGAGCACTTATAGAGTTTATTTTCTCAGTTACTGCACATCATAATAAACTTCATTTCCATGGTAATGTGGTGTAATGGTAAGAATAGTATAATGTAAATGTCTATCTGTGGCACCACACGCTGTACAAAAACTTAAAGTGTGTACCAACGTGGCTCAGCAGACGGGCTTGGTGGTAAAATTCCTGCCTCCGCCTGTTCACATGTTTAAATGTCTTACAGCAAGACACACGACTCCTTTTGTTCACAATGTCCAGGTCACCACCTTGCATGGCTGCTACACCGCCATCAGTTTCATCCACATTTTTCTTATAAACATAATTTTGAATATAATAAATCTTTCCACCAGGGAGGAAATGTGTCTTTGACTCACCAAATACAAGAAACAACTACCGGTACATAAATAGTAGTTAATAAAAAACAAAACGCACAGACATGGTCATATTACACATTAAAACAGTTCATATTTGTAGCTTACATCCTTTGCTGAGTTAGGAATATTGATGGCACTTCTAAAATACATTGTTAGCAGCCAGAAGGACTATATATATATATAGATATATGTATAGAAGAGAGGATGGGAGCTATCTGACAGGACCGTCCTCGCTTTCTTCATCATCCTTTCTGTAAAAAGTTGAGTCAAGGGCTTTTGGGGTTTACCAACTATTTTACCATTGACACAATCCTAGAAAGTAAATTCTTTGATCTACAGTTGAAGTGACCGTACCAGGCAGAAGGTGCAAGTTTAAACATCCATCAATAGCTTTGTACACTAGTTGTAAAATCACCTGACTAACACTAAGGTCACTAAGTTTCTAGGACGATAAAGTCGCTGCGAGCATCTCTTGAAAATATACTTTGTATTTTGAGAGGAGCTCACCTGGAGGTTCAGAACTGTACCAACAGGGTATTTCCAGATCTTGCTTTGTGCAGATAATGTCTTAGTTTGTCTTGGCCACATTGATTTCCAGCTGGCTAAAGCGACACCGTGTTTGAAGGGCCTTAGTGTGGGCGAGATACAGGCAGCTTCACCTAGGGGCTCTGTTTTCTGTAGAAGGCCAACGAAGGACATGCCATCAGTACACTGAAACATTCTAGAGAGAGGGGAAAGAACATGTTTCACATGCTCCCCCTGTCACAGAGCCTCTGTTTTACTTATTTTTGTTATCATTGAATCATTCCAGGAGTCAAGCTACTGTTCCAAGACGCCAAAGATGTGCAGATGATAAAAGCAAAGATGTTCTCTAACGGAGTGCAGTATAAGGATTTGCCTTACAGGGAGATGGAGAAGCTCAGACAGGTGGGTCTTCTCCACCACCATGAATCATGTCCAGATATTGTCACATTTATAAGCAGATATCGAGTCAAAACATTGTGATACAGTGGTTGTGATGTAATGGATTACTGATCATGTTTGTACACTTTTCTAAGCAGACTAAGTGTCAGGTTCACATTTTTTTAAAGTCAAATTGTGTTACTTTGGAAGACGCCAGCTGAAGGTATAAAAGATTTTACAAATGGTCTTCGACATAAACTATTAAAATGACAAAAGAAGGTAATCGCATTAAATCAGATGTCTGAAATTCAGCAGCAGATTTCACAGTAAAATAAATATGTTCTGTATGTTATAGCCTCACTAGTAAGCATTTAATACTTTGCCTTTATTTATTAATTTCAGCTATGTAATGTTTGTTATCTTACTGCATCTTTACTCAATTTACATTTGTTTCACAGTTCCGCAGAGACTTGATGAAGGCTCTTCCGCTGGTGGTGATATCAATCCCTCCCTTTGCCAACTACCTGGTTTTTGTCTTGATGTGAGTTACTTTGAAATGACCATCTTTTCATTCATATTCAGCAAAGAAATGTGAAATTATTGATCGTGATGTTAATTTATGACCCTCAAAATTATTGTTGGAATTTCCTTCTTATCGTGTCCATGTTGATATATTAATATATATTTGACCATCCTTCCATGTGTCCCTCCTCTCTCTGCTACCATCTCCTCCTGTTCACTGCCAGGTACTTTTTCCCCCGCCAGCTCCTGATCCCTCATTTCTGGACTCCGAAGCAGCAAGTAGAGTTTCGGGAATTGTACCATTCCCACAGGGTCCGGCACCACTGGCCAGTGCTCAAAGGGCTCGAGAGCACGAGCCAACAGGTCAAAGACGGCCAGCTACAGACTCGCCTGAGGGACCTGTGTGCTAAAGTAAGTGAACACTGAGGAATACTCTATATATTTAAATATGACGGTGTACAAAACAGATCATATCTTCTCCTTTCACACAATAAAAGCGCTACATGGATTACGTGTTTTTGTAGGCCCCAGCAGTAAAAAACTAACATTAGGCTATAAAGGAACTCATCCCCAGTCGCATGACTTCATGTCACCACCACGAAGCTAAAGGCAGTCTAGTGTTTAGCGTGTTGACGTTTGTTATTTAGATGACGTCTGTTAAGTTAACATCATTGTGCAAATATCAAATCTGAGGTATTTGGTCAAAAACATCATGATTTTGAATTGTTTCCTCTGCTGGTAAAGGGACGTGGATTTTAAGTTATATTTCACATAAATTACTGAGTATATCAAATTACAGAATAAATGGCCACTGTCTCTCATTGTAAATGAATACTACACATTCTGAAACACACATACTTCTTCATGGTTGCACATACAAGTACAACAAGGTTGAACCTGTATCCAGTGTTCCATGAAAGTGGGATGAACTGCCTTCTCTGTGCGTTTTCAGGTGCAAAGCGGAGCAAATCCTAAAGTGTCTGAAATCCTCGCAGTCCGGAGCCTGTTCTCTGGACCTCCTCTGGGTATAAACAGGATGAGTGTGGATCAGATGGTCAGTTACACCCCTCTACTCTTCACAACGTCACACAACGTCTGCACAAACACTCTGTGAACCTGAACGTCACTAGAATATCTCTCCTGTCTGTCTTCACGGCCAATCAGAGATACGTCAGCCCCCTGCTCTTCCTGACTCCTCGCCTCCCGGGTGTCCTGATAGGCCGCCGGCTGAACAGCCACGCCCACGAGCTGTTCCTGCTGGACCGGGCCCTCAGCAGACTGGGCCCCCACCTGTTGAGTGACTCCGAACTCAGACAGGTCAGTCACTCCACACAACTTAAAACATTTCACATTCACTGGCCATACATTGATTTACATGATGAACGTTGCGTATCCCTCATTAAGCTGTGCTATAAATACAGAATATTTGTCTCTCTTTCAGGCTTGTTATGTGAGGGGGCTCCATTCTAACAGTCTTACCATCAATCAATGCCGCGAGTGGTTAACCCAATGGCTTCAGCTGTCCTCCTCACTGAAAGGTATTTTCATTTGTTTATTGGCTTTCTTGCCGAGAGTTGGATGAGAAGATTATGAGTATGTCTGTACTGTAGATATGAAGCGCCTGATTGGCTGAGCTTAGCATGAAGAAGCAGCTGGCCTTGTTGTGTCCGAAGGAAACAAATTCAGCCCACAGCACCTCCAAAGCTCACTAATTCATGTCATATCTTATTTGTTTAATCTTTAAAAAAAACAAGGTGATGAATCACAGTTTGCAGTTTTTTGTGCAAAGTAATTTAGTTAGCTTAACGTCACTTATGATGGCTTGGCACAGAACTCGAATCCTCCTTTTGAGAAAAACGTATTGGCCGAATTAATGTAGCAATATGTCCAAATAATAGAATATAAAAAAACAGAACAGTAAGGACAAATACTTTTCTCACAGTGAGGAAGAAAGACACCAACTGTTGGTCCAATCATGCTGTTAAGCTCCACAACAGTTTCCTTGTTACACCAGCAGGATCATACAACTCAGTTGGGTTGAGCCTTTCAAGTTTTGGTGCAATAGAATTAAATTGAATCTAAGTTAGATTAAAAACTAAGCTGACGTTTGAATTCAATCTTTCTTTATTTCAAGCTAGTTTTAAAGTTTGCATGATTTAAAGTTAAACCATGATTTAATCAGGTTTAAAAATGAATAATTTTTGGTGCAACCTGGCCTGTCTTTGCATTGCAAGTAGTTGTTTGCTGCTATATTAATGCTCTTAATTAGAAATGTAGCACCTTTTTAAAAGAGTACGTCACAGATTTGGCATCGCACTCCTACTAAATTGTCAGACTCAAAGTTAAAAAAGGATCAAAATCGATGCAGCAGAACCAGAGATATTGTCTTTATTCCATGCATTCTATTTCCTTGTCAATACCTGACTCCTGCATTACCCACAATGCACTTGTCGTCTTCAGACCCATCCAATGCTGACTCAATTAATCAGACTTCATGCAGCACCGTCTGGAGCCACAAAAGGCTTTAAACAACTGTCTCCACTTCCATAGTCGTACCCCAAAAGACTTATGTGGAGTTCTCCTGTAATGCATCGATATAAACCTGGTATCTTCTCATCTAAGTCTCGCTCTGCCTAAATGTCGTACTATTCCTTAATGTGTCAATTCTAAAATGTAATTTTGTTTTTTATGCCTCTTTTTTGTTTGATTTTCTGCAGCCTCAGAGGTGTCACTCCTTCTGCACTGCATTGTGTTTCTCTCTTCCAACTCCCCGACCGGTGCCAGCCGACACTGACAGGAAGCCGGCAGCAATCTGCTTTTGTGATTAGGTTGTCTCTTGTGCACCGGGCAGCACGGCTTCCTAAGAGTTGTCAACATCTCTATTTTCTTGTTCTTGGCAAAATTACGAGGTTTAAGAAAGAAGAAAAAAAATCTTTAAGCCCAAAACTTGAAAGGATCCTGATAAGTCTAGAAGGCTTAAAACTGTCCTGTTTGCCAAATACATTCCCAGTAAATAGGATTTATTTGGGAAAAATCGTATGAATCTATTTAGTCTTTATTAGTGGTATGAGATCTTACTTAATAAATCAGCACAATAGGAGAGGTGCATTTTGACTTCAAAATCTTGCTTATTGGAGTTATCGTGTAATTCAGACCCTCAAGAGGGACTTAAATTGATTATGATGCACTGAACCATATTAAGTGGGGTTGTTATAATTACCTGTCGCTGTATCTCAAGCTTGATACAACTGTTAAGCCTCAGGCTCGTCATTTGTTTACTGCTAAGCTAACACATCATTACACACCTACTTAGTTTAGTAAAAGTTAATATTTGACTTGTAGAATTGTTCACTCATCAATTAGAATTGCTTTTATGTGGGCATGTTAAATGTGTTAACATGTACACATCAAACGCGTACTGTAGCTTCTCATACATTTACCTCACTTTGTGCTCCGCTGTTACTTCTTTACAATTAATAACGCTGTCCAGACGGGAACAGTTTTGAGGGAACAAAATAATTTTGTCACACACGGAACAACCGGTCGACATGAAAAATCAGTAGATTACACAAAGGCACCTTCTAAAAAGAAACGATGTTGACGGATCCTCTATAGAGATTTAAAAAAAAAAATTGCAAAGACATTCAAGCGTGTTTGTGTTGTAATTGACTTTATTTGTTGTTGTGCAGCACAGCACTCACAAGCTATCTGAAAAACGAAAGTGATGGCACTTTAATTGTTTACTAAATGTTTTCTTGATTTGGAGGCTTAAGATGACATTAACACTTCTGCACAGAATTTCAAGTGTTTTGCTAAATTCAGAGTAGCAGTACAAGAGGAACTGCACATCTGCACGCCCAGTACAAGAGGAACTGCACGTCCCTTGTGCTGGTGTTTGATGTAGTAAAGTGTCAAATAGGAAATGTAATTTACTGCCTGTGCCTTTCACAAGGACTGGCACTACATCTAAAATATGAGTTGCAGAAGTTATTTTCTGTTAAGTATACGTTATATATATATATATAATATATTATTTGCGCAACCGGTTTTGAATGTTGTGTTGCTGTGCCAATATTATATACATTTTAATGGAACTGTGTCTGAAATAAAAACCTTTTATGGTGCATTTATTTTTCCCTGTTTGTATTTACACTTCAGATAATCCAGATGAAATTTAATTTAGTCTTTAATAAAAACTGGCAGACATAAAAACAGATCTTAAGTCTTCTTAACAGAACAGGAAAAAGTTTTAGAATTCCTCATAACCAACAAAAACATACAGTAAGGTGGAGTTTATCATTTCTATAATTTCCTAAATACATACAGTAACAAAGCAGAGATATTAACCTATGAAAATACAATCCAAAATCACTACACAAGAAAATATATTCTGTGAATTATATCTGAAGTATAGCATGAACATATTAAAAGTTTCCAAATGAAGATCCCAATAAGCGTGACCTGAACAGACGACTCCTCCTCAGCTGTGAGGCTGAATCACGTGAGGCTGAATCACATGACTTCGTAGCCGCTGCGGATGCCTCTCATCAACATGCAGGAGAACACGATGCCCAATACCTGCAATTTAAAACGATCACACACGAGAAGGAGAGGACACGTGTTTATTTTTCTGCTGGTAATAAAGTTGTTTTTTTTGACAGACTTGCAACACAATCAATCCTGTGACATTAAAAATGCAAAAAAACAAACCAATTTCAAACGAAGGTAAAGAGTTCAAATGAATACAAAAACACATTAACACTATCTTTCAAATGACATATTAGGAGGTAAAATGTAGTAGTAAAATTGTACTTGTTAGGATTTATGCACTACATACTAAGTGTCTGGACAGATTATTTTTTTTATATAGTTTTTATTTTTTTATTATTGACGTTACGTACCTGCAGGCCGGCAATAACGAGAGCTGCAACGATCACCCACAGCATGTTTTTCCTCAGGAAAGCCACCAAAGCATCATGACAACCCTACAACAACAAAAAACAAAAGTTAGATTCAATATGGACATTTCACTGGTTGATTTATTTGAGTGACCCGTTTGCTTCATGGAAAAACATTGACTTCTTTTTAACGGTTGAGTTTTGTTGACTCTGGCTTTACTTCCTCTTATAGTTCGGACTATAAAAAACTGGCCTTGCACATTTGATAAAGGTGACAGAATACGGAAATTACCATAAAGTGTTATTACACCAAATATGGCAATCTTTTACCTTTAACTTGTTGTATGTTCTGTTCATAAACCAATATATTCATTAGTGTTTTCCAAAAAGTCAGCCAACATATTTTGAGGTCAGTTTTACCACAGAAATGTCTTATTTACATGCACCTGTGTGGGGACTTGTTACACACAAACTGTGTGTGTGTGTGTGTGTGTGTGTGTGTGTGTGTGTGTGTGTGTGTGTGCGTGTGTGTGTGTGTTGAACACCTACTTGGCACAGAGAACCATTATTATCCTATTGGACTTGTTTCTGTCTAATATTTACTTTATGTCCAGCTCCGGTTTCGTCTCAACTCACCATTGTTTATTTAGCTTAGTAGATGCTACTTTGTCAGCTGTTTGGTACTGAGAGTGTCGTTAACGGTGGGTTCATCAGAGGACTTTGCTATTGCCGACAGGGTTTAGACCGATAATGAGTTATTAAAAGAGGATCTAAAGCAAAGTATAACTGCAATGTCGGGTTCTCAGTAGGTTTGTCACAATGCACGACCTCTTTCTCTTCTCGCTCTAGCCCAACCAATAAATCAGCTGATGTATTGATGAGCGCCGGTATATCTGTATTGGTCTGTATGTCTTACCGATAATTAAAAAGAGGAATTAAGAGAAAGAGACAAAGATACGTTTAAGCAGAAGCTAGAAACGTTGCACTATTGCATAGTTTGTCCGTGTGATAGCACTGACTAGTTTTTCATCTGTAAAATGTCCTGCTGCGTACACACGTCTTAAAAAAAATCATGTTAATGTAAATCTAGATTCTTTTTAACCCCTCAATTATCAATATTGATATCAGATGGGCTCTACTTTGTCTCCTACAGCCAAATCACAGCTTACTGCTCATGCAAAACCCTACATTTTCTACAACTGCTGCTTCACATAAAGGTCTTTCCGCTGCATTTTATATGTATTATATGTGTAATTCTAACTATATCTCATGCTCACTGACTTTTAGAAACAACACATTGACTGGGGGTTTACCTCCTGGTGCACTTTGGCAGCGTTTGTCATGGTCCCCTTTCCACAGTTGGCAGAGGGAGTCACACAGCATGAGACAGGCACAGACTTTCCATCACTTCCAAAGTTCTTCCAGTCAGAGGAACTGTTCACGCCACAGCATTTCATCTGCAAATGAGTCATGTGAAAAACATTTAATATGGTCATGCGAGCAATGTACAGTAAAAGGATGTAACTTGTGTCAACAGATGGTGCAAAGTATAACAACGTCACGTCGTGTGGCACAGACCAACAGGATGCAGCGGTGTTATGCGAAGGTGTTGTCAGCAAACAGTGAGTAGGAGAATATACACTGAACTCACGTCCTCCTGCAGTTTATCCAAGGTCTTTCTGAATTCATCTGTGCCGTTCTTGTAACCAGAAATCATCTCGGTGAGACTATCCTGGACGACATTTGACAGCTACATGGGAGGCACAACGTGGAGGTTAAAGCACACCTTCTGCAGGGTCTTACATACTGTCACACACAGAAAACAGTGAAACTCGACACTCACTTTGTCTCTGTAGACGTATCCAACGATCACTGCTGCGATCTCAACAACAATGATCAGGAAGAGAAGAATGGCAAACTGGGGAAAACAGAGAAATTAAATGAAATCAACGTAATTACTATTCTAAGCTACATAATACATGTTTTACACACATTATTCATTCCTCTGTACAGCAAAGGTAATTCAACCCTTTTTGCTGTATTGTTTAACAGATACCGCACTACGTGACTTACCATGGTGACCATGCAGTAGTTCTCTTTCCAAGCACCGCAGCAGCCGAAGAAGGCGATGAAGAAGATCACCACGCCGATCCCAATGATAACAATGGGACCTGCTGAGGCCGACACGTCATGCATGGTCAAGGTTTTGTGAAGACCCATTTGAACCAGGATTCCCACGACGATCAATGCTATTCCACATAGCTGCAGGGAAAAGAGGCGGTTAGTTTAGGTTTTTTGGGATCTCTTTTCATGTAATACAAACGTGTATTTGTTTTTAGCCGACAGATTATCTGGTAACACAATGGAAGTAGTGAGAGGCTGTAATATTTTAGTTTAATTAGGAACTGAATACCTAATTTTGAAATTGAACTGCAACTAAATATTCACTGTAATGTGGAAATTGTATTTATTACACTATAATATCTGATCGACATTTTTTTGTATTCATATGCTTAATATTTGTAAAACTTTTCCAAAGCCCGGAAATTGCACTTTTTTCTGAATGACGTCACTGCTGTGTAAATGCTTGCTGGCTCGGCCAGCGGCATGATGGGAAAAACACTACTGCGCAAATTCAGTGGACCGCATATCTCCGGAAGTAAAACCAACAGTGTGCTCCAGTACTCACTTCTTCTTATACAGCCATGGCTCACATGGACAATGCCATCATGCTAATGTTCAGTCAAATTAAAATACCTACCGGAAATGTTAAAGCTGGGCAATAAAACCACACAAATTTAGAGGGATGGTTAAGGGTCAAAGTAAAATATTTCTATTTTATAGAGTATATTTAAATTTCAACATTAGTTGTGGTTAAATGTAACAATTAGACATTTACTTGCTTATATGATTCAAACGTTGCTTCTATATGAAGACCTTACTCAAACAAAATGATTAAGCACTTATGCTAAAAACAGATGGGAGGAAGTTGCAACAGGCGTGAAGTGATCAGATGATGAATTGTGATATGATGACACGAGTTACTGCAGTGGGTGGGGTGACGAGAGCACATCGTTCGATCTTCTACAAACACTGTGTGGGTGAACTGTTTGACTGGGATCAGCTGGGATCAGCTGGCTCTAAAGCAAACGTCACGGTGAACTGCATATCGTTTACTTTCACAGCAGGCGGTCCACGGGAAGGGATTTAACCAGTAGAGCTCAAACAATTACTGAACTGAACTCTGACCGCTGCAGAAAGACAGTAACTCATACGATGATTAATCATCATCAAATTAGGGCGTCTGGAAGAGGACGTCACTGGTCAAGTGACACATGAAGACAGAAGAAGGAGAGGGAAACGCTGACCGCAAGAAAAGACGTAGACTGAATATATTCATCTTTTTTTTTGTCTTTTCTGCTTTAAAAATAATGACTTAGAGCAGGGTTTGACATTAGCCGGCCCCGTGGCCACAAACACTTACTCTGTTTCATCAGGTCTCTTTTGAGAATGAGACTGCACCAGAGTACCTGTCTAAATAAAGGTTGAATAAAAACAGAGTCCCTACAGTGTTAGCCTTCGCCAACTCAATGTTACAATTCCACAAACATTCTGGTTCGTTCACGCCTTGTAATTCAACGACGTACAAAATCAGCTCACAGTACTCGACACGGGCTGGCCGCATGTCGGGGCTACTGAAGTTTGGGTTTACTAAACTTACTCAAACTGCAAACGCGATCCTCAGAAACGCAAAAGGTGGACTATGAAAAAACAAAATGGCAACAAGAATGTAGGGGTGAATGAAAGCAGGAGGTTAAGTGGCTTTGGATGTGACACATCTAAGGATATGTAGTGTACTTCGGTGTGACTGACTGAGAGGAAGGGGGTGTTACAGTTTTAGGAATTGTTTTTACATGAGCTTTCATTTCTTCTACCAAAAATGTACATTGGCCACCAATTGTAGGGGCTTGGTGGCTCCATGGGGCCATGCTTTCAAATATTAGCGCATATCCCTGCTTAAAGGATGAACATTGCTGCTTATTAATATTATCTTGTTTGACTAAACAATTATTTCAGCTTGCTGATTAATAATCAAAACATGTGGATACAACCTTAATAATGCTTATCTTATCAACAATCTTTGAGATTTACTATACGAGTCATCACGCAAATACAAAAACACCCTGGCAGGAAGCAGCACAGGATACAGATATAAATAATGCAGTTTATGGTTATTGTAGAACTCTTTCTTTATTAAGTGTGAAGTTTCTGTCGCAGCATAGTGGACTCGCTGTAAACAAATGAACAGAAACCCCAGGATCAACTAAACTCTGCCCGCCGACTAGTCTTACTCGTTATTTCAGTCAAGGAGACAAGGTTTGTCTGTCTGTCTGCAGGACGAAACTACCGGCCATATTTTAATGAAACTTGGTGGAAGGGTGTAGCATGAGCCAATGAAGAACCTGTTAAATACACATTATTGTTCTCTTCTTTAACGCCGCAAGACAGAGCCTTTGGCCTTGGCGGAGGTCTTCCTTCTCGTTTCATGAAACATTTATAGAAATGCTCATATCAGGATAACAAAACTATATATTTAGACTGAGAGCAGCCTTTGTGTCAGATTATTGTCTGCCAAATTGGTTTGTGTATTTTCCATTTTAAGCCCTCGCTGCAGCTGAGGACCTCTCCTTGTTGGCAACACCAATGTAAATATTTGAGCTTGAGTCAAATAAGTGGCTAATGTTTGACGTAGGAACACATTAAAGAGTGTAAAGACCAGGCAAACAGAGCAAAGACCCGGTATAAAAAAGAGAATACAATAGAATATTCATCCGGGTTAGGTTTTCTCATTAAGCTTGACTTTTATTTCTTGATGAAATTATGGAGAGTTGAAACATTAGTTGAAGAATTTTCCAACATTTTATAGACTAATCTAACTGAGAAATAACCGAAAAATGAATCAAAGAGATAACAAGTTGCTTTAACCCATCCTGCTTAGCATTCATAAGCAGTATAAACATTTAATACGTCATTTAAAAAACACACTATAATGTAGTTGAAATAACAGTATTTATCACCAATTATAACTTCTTCTATGAAATATTTTATATTATTACAATACATATAATATGTAATGATTTCACTATATTATTATTAACTGTTATATCATTATCTGTTTATAAACTATCCTTCAGTATATTTGTCTATATACTAGAATAATACATAATTAAACACTTATATCTGCTTACAACTACAGTATAGTGTGTTAAAAATGTGTATTAAATTACTATATACTGCTGTTTTTTTGTTCTTTTGTAATAAACCTGACTGTTGGACAAAGCAAGACATTTGAAGACATCACGCTGGCATTTTTTTTTACTGTTTTCCAACATTTTACAGATTCATGTAATCAAAAAATGTATCAATAACGAAACACGTCGCTTTAACCCCTCATATTAAGCATTTATACACTGTATATTAACATTTAATTAATGTTCATAACACACTATAATCTAGTTCAACATACAGGTGGATATGCTATAACAACTGTGTTTCACTTACAAGTAAACACTTGGTTACAACTACATTATAGTGTGTTACAAACATGTATTAAATCATCATGTACTGTTATTAAATGAGAAATAGGAGGAGTTTAATTAACATTATTAATTTGATTAGTCTATCAAATGTTAGAAAACCGTAACCAAAGCCAGAGTGGCATCTTCAAATACCGGTATCTTGTTTTGTCCGACCAACAGTCTAAAGATACTAACAAAAACACCAGCAACAAAAGAAAAGTAGTATAAAAGTGTCACCATGAGTAATGAAAACCATTTCTGTTGGAAGTGTGCAATGTGTGGAGCAACTAAATCAAATGTACTTCCTCTTCCTGTCCTTCTATGTGAGATGATTATCGGTGTTTCGGTGCTACAGAGTCGACCGTGTGAAGCTTTCAGTAGCACGGAGGGCAGTAAAAAAAAAAGAAAAAAAAGTGTTGATCTGGACAAGTCACATAACGCCGTTCGTTACACTTTTCAATCAGGTCATACGATTCACATTCCATCATCACCTCTCTCTCTCTCTGTAAACCTCAAACGAGGAAACAGGAAACACTCCGCTTGATCCAGGATATTTGAGACGAATGCCCTAATGTTCCTCTTCTGTGCATTCATACATTTGATAATAAACAAACATGTGAGCCAGTGAGTGTTCAGGTAGAATAAATCAAGAGGGGATGCCAAAGGTCGTGTGTTTGCTCATCAGCTGGTTTTACAGATGAATACTATAATATATGTCAAAGTAGGGCAACAAGACCAGAGTTCACGCTCACAGTCACAAGGGCTGGCAAAAGGCCAAAATACCACATAACTAGTCTGTATTTCAGCCAAAAGGATACGCTGATGTAACTCAAACAAACACTTGTCAACATCAAGTGGCCTTATTTCCTGCCTTGTGGTGTTGGTTGTGGCCTTCAAAAGCTCCCTTCATCTCTCAGTAACAATGTGTTTAGGTGCCATCTGCCTCCACTCTGCTGTCTTTTTGATAAGTAAACATTTAAAGAGGTGGTTGAGCGGATACTCACCCAGAAGATGAAGTTGAAAAGGAAAAGCAGGTACTTGAGACATTTCATTCCCCCTTCGACGCCCATGGCTGATGATGATCTGTTTCCTGGATCGAAACATGTACACAAACATATTCAAACAAACTTTAGTCGCATTCACTTTTTTCAAGGCAGAGTGCGTCAGGAACCTTACATCAGCTGTAATATGAGCAGAAGCAGCCTGGAAGATATGACTCATCTGATTTCTGATGATTTGATAGTTGAGCTATAGCTACAAAAGGCCTTGAATCTTGAACAAACTACGCATTTTAGTTCCTATGAAGCCACACCTGTAGGTCAGTGAACCACACATCTTACAATTGTTTTCACTGAATTGAATTACAACCAAGACGATGGCACTCGTCCATATTGTGAAATATTGTTTTTAAATCTTTAGGGGAAGGGCCGCTTAACCAATACGTTAAGGTCTTTACGACACATAGTCTGAAGGGATTAAAAGTGCTGATTTGCGGAAGAAGGACAGCCCTGTATGTGCACCGGACCGTTAATCACCGCTAAATTATCAACAATGTTGCTTTGTCGCAAGGCCAAATAATTACATCACCCAGAGCCACTTTGTCTTATTGAATTTGTAGAGTTTGACCACTAAGTTAATCTCACATAAACACAAAAAAAAGATAGACGTTTCATTCCCAACGGTGAAACTGAAAACATCCTCTCTTTGACTAACTGCTGGTTCTGTTGAATATTTAAAAAAACAAAACGTTTCCGTTACAAAAGGGTAGCGAAGAAAACAAGTTTTATTTCGGCGGTTTTACCTTACCTTAGAGAAGAAATCTGTAAAATCCTGCGGTGAGAGGCGAAGACGACAATGTGTTGAAATTTTTAACTTCTTGCCGTTTATAAGACTCGCTCCTCCCTCGTCTCCTTCCCTTCCCACCTCCTCTACTTCTCCTTTTATTGACCTAAACTCAATATGTTGCCTTCAAGGTCTCCTCGTTAAACACACTACTTTCCAAAGAATTAACGGAGTCAGCTCGATGGTACTAGTCAAAAGAAGTAATACATATTTTATGATATTGTATTAATAATCTGAATTAACTAAGGTTGTCACACAAATGTAGTGGAGTAAGTATAATATTTTATTCTAAAATGTGCTGAAGAAAATACTGAAATAAAGTAAAATTGTACTTAAGTAGGCCTAGGAGTAAATACGGTGTTACTTTCCATCACTGCCCAACACTCATACTTGTTCATAAACTTGTAAATGAAAATAAATACCATAAATAAATGATTTGCTAATGCCTCATAGATCAGTCAAGCTAATGCTAAGAACACATTTTGGGTTGGCTGAATGTTTAGTCTTTCTCTTTGGTAATAACATAGTTATACGTGTTTATCATTAATAGACACTTGTTATTAATAATTGTGTTCTGGTTCAGACCCTCCTGTAACCTTTTTCCAGAAGTACATGGTCCAATCAATCAAAAGGATTTTTCACAACCTGGCAAACACAAATTTATTCTGAATAATGGCAAAAAAATATAAATTATTAATATCACAGCTAATAGTTGTATACACAACAGGAAGAAAGGCATTGTGAAATATATGAATCAGATAATCTCCCCATTCTCTCATTTCCTAAAGTAGTGGCATTATTAATGGTTAAAATGCTGTTACATTCACATGAAATAAAACACTGTGTCACACTTGTCAAAGGCCTGTAAAAAAACAATTTCTCAATAATGTCCTCTTCTGTGTAACATCCTCAGACTGACGAATAACTGTCTCCTTGAGCAATGTGTTCAAATAATTCAAACGACAACCAACCAAATGCACGAACCTTTCGTAACGAGCTTTGTCAATGTGCTCATTTTGACAAAGTAAGTATCCTCATTCTGATATGTTATGTTAAGCCTCGACAAAGTGAACTTTTTGCTCAAACTTATGTTCATGTGGTAAAAATCAAAAGTCTTTGTGAATACTATGAAATAATTCAGTGTTCAAAGCTCATATTTTTATGGTTTGAATGCAACACTGTTACATTTTCAACAATTGACTCATGCTGCATGTCTTCTCACATTCAAGCTGATAAGATGAATGCAGTGGACCGAATTGTTGACCTCAGTTGAAACAAACACCTCAGTGAGCCACATCTCTGAGAAAACCACAATGGACCTATAATATCAGCTTACTGTAAATGTATCGTTCAAGTCAAGCTCAGGAACAGAATTTTCATTTGACTGTTTTTTTTTTAAAAGTACATAGATATTTAGCAGAAGGGTTCAGTTCATTCCTGTAAGATGTGGGACCACAATGATGAAGCAGCTAAAATGCAGTGTCATGTAACCACATGACACTGCCATTAGTTCACCATTAGTTCACCACGTAGGCCCGTGGCTCAGGGCGGTGGTGCAGCATGCAACAAGACTAAGAGTCTACAACCGGGCTTTCAGCTTTGTGAGGCTGTAGTTAGGCACTTTGAGCTAGGCTAACATGCTCACAATGACAATGTTAAAATACGGATGTTTAGCATTTATTATGTTCAGCATGTTTGTCATCAGTTTAGCACATCAGCATCACAAAAGTTAGTAGGATTCATCGGGAACATGAATGAATCCATCCTATAGTTGTTTGATGTTGGTGCTTTGTGTAAAATGTATTTGATTACCTTTAAATCATCTTCATTGTTCATCCCTGGCCCGTGGCAATGGGCAGACAGTTTTAGCCTGTGTGGACATTTCAGTCACAGCCCCGGAGGTCACTGTGTATACGCAGCGTATCTGGTCATGCATTGGCAATTATGTGCTACTCCAGCTACCTTTGTGCTTGTTTTGCTTCTTTTTAAAATTGATTTATTGTGTGTCGGTGGTGGGGGATTGTGTGTAGGTATCTCTTGTACATGTAGCCTAGTAAAGGTTCAAAATTAAATGATATGGAACAGATGTTGGTTTGTCTTACAAAGCTCTCAATGTCCTCAAATTGATGCAATATCCTCTGACTGTCCACAAGAGGGTAACACAGGGTTTAGTTATTGTTGAGTGCTTCTTTACTTTGCACTTAAATGATGTTTGGGAGAATCTTTCAAATGCAACAATTCATTATGATTCAGCAGACCCAGCTTTTGGCAATCTACAAAATGCTTTTAATTGGATGAAGTCAAAATTGTGTAAGTTGAAACTAGTTTTAATTGACAGTAAATCCAAAATTAAGTTGTTTTTTAAAAATCCTACACTGTATAATGACAAACTCTAATTGACCTATTTGTCAAGCTCCAAGCTATTCTGAACTACATGTTATCAACATTTATCTTGCTATGTCGATGTACATTTTAAACTATTTTCAAGACACTCTTATATGAAATGATGTATATGTTTTTTTATGCTGATATTGTGGGCCTTTGGTGCCATGATGTGATGGTTATGGGTCTTGATTGATTGATGTCAGGTAGTGTGACCTGATTGGTCTACGTGGGCCTACCAACCTAGTTAAGACATGCTCATCCATTGTTTTGTAAAGTACCTCGATATACCGAAACGTTGTCAATAAATATCTCTGAACCCAAGTCAAAAATACTATACTGTCTACCCAAGGTATTCTCCTACGCACCTGTCAACCTACTTCCAATTAATTAATTTATTTTAAACTAAAAAACATCAACATATAACCTATTTATTCTTAATATAGTGCATAAATTGGTCTAGCCGTAAGTTTATCACTACAGTCGCTTGAGAGAGACGTTGAACGCACAGCAACGATGACGACATCGAGTGTGACTCTGTGATTGGCTCGACGGCCTGTAACTCATCCGATCTCTTGCTAGAGGCGGAAGGGGCGGGACAAAACACTACGGAGGCTCATCATGGCGGGATGCATGAAAATGACAAACGATTTCACCTCTATAAGTGCTAAATTAAGGGTTTTCATGGTGCTACTTATCTATTTACCCCAGACATCAGGACACCAGGTTACGGACCAGGTTACGGGTAAGAAGCTGTGTTAGGCAGCAATAGCGGAGAAGTAATGTGATACGTATTTTAAACAAGTTTCATCGGTCAGGCTAACTCATGCTAGCTTGTGTTGTGCTGTTTGGATGTAAGTGAAACTGTACAGAAGAGACTTCATTGCTCTGATTCTGTCTCTGTGTAGGGGAGACTTTTAATTCGGTTGTATCATGTTTAAAGTTTGCTGCGAACAAATGTGTGAAACCTGAACTATTTTGCTGGAGTTTACAAGCCCTGACCCGCCCTCAGGTTAGTTCTATCATGCTAATTATATAACCTGTCCGTCACTTAGCAGAAACAAGTTTGACAGTTGCAGCAATTTGCACGATATTCAGGAAGTGAAGACAATGATATATTAACACACTGTATGAGGTATTTATACCTTGCAAAAATACTACACCTGTTAAGCTTATGGTATGCATTTCTGTATTATTTTCACCTTATAATATAGTATTTTGTTGGGACTTTAAGAGGTGAAGAATCAACAATTGATCAAGCTTAAAAAAGTATAATATCTCAGTTGACATGAAACGTTACTTATGTTTTTTTTTTAATCTGTTCATTAGTATTTTACTAAATGATTATATCACTGTATATATACATGGATATTTTCAATAGTAAAAATACACAGGTGATAATGACATCGATAGTAATAATCCAAAATGGACTAAACTAGTAGCTTCCTTAGTCTGTAATTTGTGTAAGGTTATTGTAATGCATAACAAAAAGCTATTACAACTTAATTTGTTAAAGTTTTAGATAAAACATTTATTTTAGTCATCTAGTAGGGAAGTCAGGACGTATTGAGGGAAGGACTTATTGACGGTACAAAAAAATACATCCTTCAAATACTTGACTTATGAAAACGGTCATCTTTTAAATGTGTTGATAGTGTCACAGGTTTCTCTTACAGTAAACAGCCTAACTTATCAAGCAACTTGTGATGCAATCTTAGTATTAACATGCACGTATCTTCTTATCAAACACAGGTAACAAACATCTCATAACTGATCTCCAGGATGGAGAGGAGTACGTACTGTCAGGGTCCAACAGGTTCTGTTACAAAAACTCTGTGTTTCCGACTTGGAGGCAAACATGGACAAGAATTCAGGTAAGTCACACAAACGGTGGTTAGCCGAATCCAGACATGTTTAGTGTGTATTTAATGCACTTTCTCAATTATAAAATGATTAGATAATGTTAACAAAAATGCTGTTATTATCACCCTCAGTCCGGGTATCTTGGAGCTACATTTTATATGGTTTAAAGTTTTAAAATGTTGTGATCAGTGACATCAAGATGAAACGGGAAGCCTGTGCTGGGATATTATGTAAACAGTTATTAACAAGAGTTACATCTTACAGCACTTCATCTTAACTTAATAACTGAATATTTCTGATAGGTCAAAGTGTGGAGTTCAAACGTGTTTAAGGTGGAAATTGTGTCGGGTGAGGAGGAGCTGCAGGAGCTGGATCGCTTCAGTGTCTGGGGCTGGTTTCAGAGCTTGTTACGTGAGCGGCACAATGAAACCACGATTAACATCAACCTGTTCAGCAAGGAGACGTGCTTCAAGGTTGATCCTGCTGACAGAACAAAGTACACTGTCAAGCCCCTTCGTAGTAAGTGGGAAACAAATGCACGCAGTCAACTTGCTGGTTATTGACAGTTATTACATTCAACACAATGTCCTCTTTTTCCCTTGCAGAGTTTGATATCTATCTGTTTTTGGTTTTCCTCGCTGGAGCGTCTTTGTTTGTCTTTGCAGGATCACTCAGCAGGTCATTTTCCCAACTCATGTTTCATTGTTAGGATTTCACAGCATTATGATGTTGTTGTTAACAGTTTTCTTCCTCCCTTAACTGAAGGAGTCCAGTTTTCTTCTACTCTGCTGGTATGAGCACCGGCATGATCGCCTCACTCATCATCCTCTTTTTCATTTTGGCACGCTTTTTGCCAAAGGTGAGGAATGTCATTGCCCACAAATATCCATGATTTTATGAGTTGAATCACTTTGCCCTCATATTTAATGATTGTACTCTTTTGTGTATGTTGTTTCTGCAGAAAAGCCCTTTTTATGTCTTGATTCTTGGCGGCTGGTCGTTTTCTTTGTACGCCATCCAACTCGTCTTCAGGAACCTCGGCGTGATTCTGCGAGAACACTGGAACGTGGCTTTAGGTACCGACCCTTTGTCAACACAAACTTTATAGATAGTCCCTTTTCTGGTGTTTGAAACATCAGACCAAAGACTCTTAAGACGGCATATTAAAGAGCTATTTTTAGACCAGTGCGTATGTAAGATAAGCACCCACTATATTTGACACCTCGAGAATCACCTTTTTAAGTCACAGGGTGCCTTTGGATACCTTTCAGTATAACTACTTTTGTTGGATGATATATTATCCCAGAAATAATTATGATAAATTCTATTGTCATTTTAAGACTGTTTATTGTGACAGATATAATGATAATAGCAAAACAATTCAAGTACGCCCTTTCAAAGAGCAACTTTTAATTGTTAAGAGTGTTCAGACATTGGAATTGGAATGTGAAAAAGTATTTTTAAAATGTGTATATTTGTTTATCTGAATAAACAAAACATTAAATAATACAAAATAATAAATAAAATGGACTTTCATGCACCGTTAACAATAATGTGAAATGGATGGACTATGACCGGGCAATCAGGTCATGTCAATACATGTATAATGTACAATAAGTTAATGTAATTATCGTGACAGAATATTGAATTTTGGGTTAGTTTTTTCTAAACCTGGTAAATCAATATGTGTGTTTTTGTGTTTTTCTCAGGTTATGTAGCAGTGGTGGGATTCATCACTTTTGCTGTGTGCTACCGTTACGGTCCTCCGGTGGATGCGAAGAGCATTAACATCTTGTCATGGACGCTGCAGCTGTTTGGCCTACTTCTGATTTATTTCGGGATTCAAATTCAGCAAGTTGCATTCGCCATCATCGTGGCAGCTTTGTTCTCCAAACATCTGGAGTACCCAGTGTGTCTGATGGTTGCTGCATGGAGGTGGGTGTTCACAGTGCCGACAGAAGGTGGCGTCAGAGTACCGTCATATATGAAATCTACTATAGTTCAAGAGTCAAAGTCTTGCATGATGTCTGCTTATTTCAGCGTTTTAGATTTATCCGAGTTGACATTGAAACAGTGATATTGAATTCTCCCTTTTTTTCAGTAGTCATATTCATTTCTTATCATTTAGATTTTTTTTTTAATTGAGTTCTTGCTGTGTTGTGCAGGAAAATCAAAGGGTATGTTCCCCGGAAGCCGGAGCCACGCCGCCTGTTGACTGAGGAAGAGTTTCAAAAGCAGGGGGAGGAAGAGACTCTGCGTGCTCTGGAGGAGCTGAGGAAGCGCTGCAGCAGCCCAGAGTTCAGCCCATGGAAGACAGTCTCCAGGCTGCAGTCCCCGAAAAGGTGCCCGTCCTCATGTTCTGTTCCTAGAAGTTTAGTATTCATTAAAACACATTATGTTAAGCTGCTTCAACCCAGCTTGGTTTAACAAAAAATAGAAAGACACTCTTCATTTACATTTGGGTCCGGCTATTACCTTGAAGAGACAATAAAAGGTATTCCCTAATGCTAATTAAAGAATCAGCTTTATTTGGCCAGTAAATGTATATCTCTCTCAAAGTACTTACACAGAAATTGAAATACCAGCTAGGGACAAGGACAGCAAAGCTTGATAGATAAAGGTATGGAATAGAAAGGACTGTTATGTTTACAAGTAATGGAAAATAGGAGTAAGTGTATATACAAGTACTATATGAATATATATAAAAAGCACCATATACATTCATGTAATACTTGTATTTACTCCTATTTTAACAAAAAATGTGACTTCTGAAACCAAATGGCTACACCCGTCATGGTTTAGGTGTGTATTTTGTTTTTGTAATTACTTTAAATCACATCGTAGAGATCTGTTTTCACCTCAAATCTACTTTGATTAAATATTGTAAAACATGAAAGCTTCCAAGAGGTTTCATACTTTTTATATGCACTATATGTTGTTGCCTAAACTGATACTTATTCAGATATCACAATAATCTTAAAATCATGGTTTATGAATCTATCTAACTCATGCTTGGTTTATTATTGAAGTGTGGACAAACATTGTAGTTGTGATTATAAGTGCATGTGTAGTATGTAGGTACTCCTGCAGACCAGGACACGGTTTATATACTGCATAATGCGGATATTGTTGCTGATGTCGTCACTTTAATCCACAGGTTTGCTGATTTCATTGAAGGGTCTCCTCACTTGATGTCAAACGAGGTGTCTGTTCACGTGCACGAGTACGGCTTTGGAGGATCTTTTTTTGAGGACGAGTTGTTTGACACAGACGACGAAGAAGACGAAATGAAGCCTATGATGATACCGGAGTGAGACCGCTGTGTTGAGAGACGTACGAAAAACAGTCAGACAATTCTATTATTGCCCGTCAGAAAGGTGGCCAGAGATCGGCTCTCCGTGGCTTCGACACAAACGTCCGGACCGACTCAGTGATGAACGTGGAGGCCGGATTAAGAAAACTCTGGATTGTGATATCGGTCAGAGGAGCCACCTTGAGTCCAGGCTCTGAACGGAAAACAGGCAGAACCGTGTGGTCACATCTGTTATCAGCATAAAGAAATGTCAAAGTAATGTAGTTTCAAAGAATGTGCGCTAAAGCCAAATCTCTTCTTGTTTTAGGGAACAAAAGCCTCTGTTAAATTTGAGGTTGCAAAAAATGGTGGCGCTGTGATTAGGGCCTCTTTTTTTTTTTGGAGGTCAAAGTAATTTAACTTTTTACAGTGTGATGGGAGCTTGTGTTGTCTTTAGCTTAGGAACGGTTTTAAAGTTTTATTTTTCGAAACATGTTGTGTTCACAGCCCTTAGCCTCTAAATGTGTTCACTGAGTGTAAAGTTGCACCGTGTGATACGGTCGTGGTTATTATTCTATCTTTCTGCTCAGGGAGGAAAAGTTTGTCTTTCATTGTTTTCATGGACGTAAATCAGGAGAAGTGTCCCCAAAGTATTTTGAATAAAAAAAATATACTTGAACTCTGGCGTGCATGAATCAGCATCATTGTATAAGATTATTAGAAGTAAAAGGTGGCAAGATGTTCATTTCATGACCACTGTACTTCAGTACAATTTTAAGATACTCCTTCTGTACTCGGGTACATTTTATGCTACTTTCTACTTCTACTCCACTACATTTCAGAGGGAAATATTGTTCTTTACTGCTTCATTTATCTGACAGCTGTAGATCAGGGTTTTACATACAAAATAAAATTAATTTATAGAATATTTAAATATGAATCTACTCAAGTGTCAAAAGTAGCTTTACTTCGATCAGCTACGACATAAAACACACAGCGATGTATCTACTTAATAATAATCCAGACATCTCGATGTGGTTCATTCTGCTGCTGAATTAATCTTTTTGAATGTTGTAAGTGCATTTTGCTGCAAGTACTTCTGTAATTTTACCGTCAGGTACTGCTACTTTCATTTTAGGTAAAACATCTGAATACTACATCTTCCACCACAAGATTTCTTTATAGATTTTCATAAGAATCATTTATTATTTAAGAGTTTTAATGGATTCCTAATTGCATCTATGGCTGCAAGAAATTATTTCCATTTTCTATGTCTCCTAAAATTTTTTAAATGCCCACAATAGGTTCCCACAGCCCAAGATGAAGTCTTCAAAGAGTTTTGTCAGCAAACATTGTGAATATGCGTCAGCATTTTTATCAAAAACTCCCCCCCGCATCCCATTAGTGATTTTTCTTGGGTTTACTGTCTGTTACGTATTTAACGCTTCTGTTAAATAAGACCTGATTTTAAGTCACAGGGAGTTTTACCATCTGTGACAAAGCAGAAATGTCTGACCTTTCTCATATCTGCAGTTCACCTCTTACATCTGCTGTTTATATCTTTCCATGAAACGTTTCAGACGTTAAAATCACAAACAACAACCCTGCATTCATCCTTTTCTCTCCCACTCTCGAGTTTCAGCGAGCCATATCTGATGACATTTAGCCCGACTGCCCTCTGCATCCCACCGCCCCCGGCTTCTTCTGTCCGCACATGATTTGAAGGCAGGGAACACCCCTGCAGCCGCTGAACACTGAGAATTACACATGAATGAAATGGATGATTACAGACAGCATTATTTGCATGCGTTTCCCAGGAAAAGGTTGGCATACTCCACTGCTGCATTTACTAGGACTTACTTCCCCAAAGAAGTGCATCACCAACAGGGAAACCTCACTGCAAACGTGACCACAATGCATGCAAAAGGGAGGTGTGTGTGTGTGTGGGGGGGGGATCCCTTGGATATATACAAGCACATTGCACAAGCACATTGCACAAGCTGTGACGGCCCCCTCATGGTGGCGTCATGTAAAGTGTCTGGAG
This sequence comes from Leptoclinus maculatus, assembly GCA_032191485.1. Taxonomy (NCBI): domain Eukaryota; kingdom Metazoa; phylum Chordata; class Actinopteri; order Perciformes; family Stichaeidae; genus Leptoclinus; species Leptoclinus maculatus. Next base: position 323,659 of record JAVDOI010000108.1, on the reverse strand, counting down.
TTCCCCACAGCTTATAAACTGGCCCACAATCGATCGATTGATTCTTACACACAAAAGGAATTTGCCGTTTTTTTTCTACTTGAAAAGAGGAAAAGAGATAAGACAGCCAAGCATTCACAGCGTGTAGCTCTCACTGCTCATTTTATAAATGGGAAACAACGTACAGCTTCAGAAAACAGTAAGTTACATGATTATGTGTGTGATAGCAAGACTGCAGTGTTTATTGTAGGCGTGTAAATGCATGCTGCATATCAATCCCTCACAGTAAAGGAAGAAAAAAAGCATGAAAGAAAAAAAAACTAAAAAAACAGAAACTTGCAAGTGACATTCGGAACACGAACCACAATGAAGTCATTCACATTTATGGCAACAAGCAGACAGTATTACAGACGTGCAGCCGGTGCAGTTTGTAACAGAAATCATCAAAGATGTACATCAGGAATGTCGGTAAAGAAAATAATTACTGTCATAAAACAGCAGCAGTGCATTTACCTTTATCAGGCTGCAAGAGGCAGCACACACACTGCAACTTTCATATATTACTCCACACAGTCTGTACAGTTAAAGACAAATCCAACCGGTTCTCTTCTCCTCAACCTCTAAACATAAAGTAGTTCAGCAGGAACAGACGACGAGGAGTCCATTGTTGGTGGTTAAAATCCAGTGTTCTGTCAGTACTTGTTGATCCCAAATATCCGTACTCCGTGAAACTGAGGCAACTTTGGGAGGAGCACACTGAGAAGGGAGCTTGTGTTGATGAGAAAATGCGTGGTTTCATATTTTGTGTAGAAACTGGCAAGAATATACCTGCACAGAGAGAAGAATGGTGTGAATGTAGCGTCAACATTTACATTGAAGCACCAAAAACACACATGGCATACACTCAAAATCAGAAAGTGAAAATATCTCCACAACTAACCATTCAAGCAACACCTCACAGGTTAATCTTTCATTCTGCACAATGATAGCAAGCAAAAGATATGTTTAGATTTAGTGTTACTCAATTGTGTGAATCCTTGAGGTTAAACAAACGTGATGAATGCAACGAACTTGCAAACCGTTTTTAAAGGTTGAAAGCTGCATTGTTTACATCCATGTTTAAAAGCTAGCACCCTTTGATGGCACCGCGTTGGATATCTTTGTGCATTACCGTCACCTGTTGATCGGTAGAATAGTGTGAAACCATCGGCGTATCGTGTCACCGATGTACATGTGCTCGAGACAAACACAAAGGGAGCCCACTCATGGTATAACTGCTCCACAGTGAAAACTCTAAATGATTAAGAGCATCAGTTTAAAGTCCCAGTGAAACGGAAGTTAGAGCGTCATTTTGCTTCTGTTATGGTTTCAAATGTTTGATGACTCATCCTGCACTCAGCGTTTACAAAAAACAATCCAAACAAAGGAGACTTTTGGTGACTAGCTATCCTCACCAGTCGTATAAATCGTAGTAGCTAACGGAGCAATATCAAGAGATGTGTGTTTGTATATCAGAGGGCAACAACCTTGTTTTCACTTCCAAAACAACTTTGCAGATTTTCAACCGACAGATGACCTAAAACGACCGGCGGAGTTTTGCCGGTGGGTGCTGGCATCAGCAACGTTGCCCTTGTCCTCCTCATAATAGAACAACAGGTGACGGAGGTGTGTGTGTGTGTGTGTGTGTGTGTGTGTGTGTGGAGCCGACAGTCGCGCCAAACTCTAAACCGGTTGCTTTGTAGCGGTCCAATCAAATGCAAAGGATTTGATTAAAATCCCTCTCGTAAATGTACTGAATCAACGGTTCTGTTTCACTGTGAAACACGTCACAGTATAGAATCTGAAGACGCTTTAACTTTAAGGTAAATTAGCCTAAAATTGTTCCCAGATCATCTCAAAACAAAAGGCAAGAAGATTCCCAACAGCCTGAACAAGTGAGTCAAAAATGATTTAGCAATGATCAAACTGTCCAGCAGAGGCCTATTTTTTAAAGAAAATACTTACAGAACAATTGGTGAGATAGTGAGGAATTTGCGCGAAGATGTGAACTGGACTCCGTAGTCCATCTGCTCCCAGTGTGTGAGGAGACGAGCTTTGCCTTGGTCTGGTGTCTCAAAGGGAGTGCCCTTCACTGTGTGGAGGAACAGGTACATCACCTGCAGAGGACAGACCACAACGACAGAAGAAGTAATTTAAGAAGTGATGCTCAGACTGATCATTTTCATAGCGTAGGGGGCAAGTGTAACAAAGTGAAAGTTAATAATCATATATTATGATATAGTCGATTTTCTGGAAATTCAATCAAGAAATTGTTGAAGGATAATCCAGAAAATTCATTACCTGATAAATCACATTGATGCAAAATTCATATTATCCTCTGAAATTAAAGGAATAGTTTGAAATTTTGGGAAATTAGCCTTTAGATCAAAACCACTCTCACATCTGTCCATTAAATATGAAGGTGGAGTCAGGACACGGTTAGCTTAGTAGAAAATGTGTTAGCACTTCCGGCCAAGAAATAGTCTCATAACCCCTGTATTTAAAACGGACATGTATCTTCATGAACTTGCATTCTTTGTAGAGATTAAACAAAAAAGATAAACTGTGCTAAGCCACGTGATTTAGAGGCGCTGGACGCTGGTATATAAGTGGATATTCATGAACTCTTGGACAGATCCAGGCTAGTTTCCAGTCTTTGTGCTAAGCTAAACACGTTCTCGCTGTAGCTTCATATTTTAATTTCTTATTCAGAGAACACACACACACACACAGTGAAGCGCTGATCAGTGTGAACTTCAATGCAAGTCCATCAAAATGAAAACTACAGCTTAATAACTGCATTTCCCAAAATGAAAAACTATTCCTTTAACATATGGTAGTCTTGATCACTGCTTTTTAACAATGACAACAATGCCAGAGATACTATACAGCATAAATACAAACATATCTGTGGGTTGTTGTCGCATGTATTTAAGATGTGTAATGAATCCTATACATCTCTATCTTTAACTGACCAGGTTGTGGATGACGTTGGTCAGAGTCCAGACGAGCGGTACGGTGAAGAAGGGGATGCTGAGCAGGACGATGTGCAGCACGACGGTCAGCAGCAGGTAGGTGAGCCATATTCCTCTGCTGTTCATCACCCTCGTGTTGGGGTTCACCTCGCTGTGAGCTACGCCCACGTTCATCCTAAACACAGAGGAGACACTAGATTTAAGCGTTCAGGATGCTCAAAACCAGCTTCTGTTGATTCAAGAGGCTCCGACATCCAACTTCTCAAACATGATGTAAGCAAGCAGGCTAAATCTCAAACCGGATCGCCCCAACACATGGTAAAATAGCCAGTAGTGATGAGGATGATCTGCTGAAATTGAGTTTTTCTAATGTAATTTGAACAATGCCGCACTCTCTGCTTATGGGCCAAGTCTCATACCATCACCAAACAATACAGATTTATAGTTACAATCATCTCACTACAGTTCAATTTCATGTTTGTACTTCAACCTTTTCAAATTTTTTGAAATCATTTATGCAGTTATTTATGAATATATGCAAATGAGCTATCCACTTCTTCAAAAGCTAACTGTCACATTCATAAAAAGAACCAACAAGAGCTGCAACTAACGGTTATTTATTTTGTATTGATTAATCCGACAGTTGTTTTCTTGACTTTTTTAAAGTCCTTGTGTTGTCAAAAAACAGTCAAAGATATTCAATTTTTACAATGACATAAAACAAAGAAAAGCTACAAATTCTCATATTGGAGGAACCAGAGAATGCTCCAACTAAATATTATCTACATTATCTAATAATCCACTGATTATTATCTTGATTCATTGTTTGGTCTATAAAGTCAAACATGTCCATCACAATTTCCTAAAACCCAAATGGATGTCATGAAATGTCTTGTTTTATCCGTTCAACACTCCAAATCCTAAATATATTAAATGCATTATCACATAAGACAAATAAAAGCACCACTCCCTCACAGTTAAGAAGTTACTATCGCATCTTAATTGTTCTATATCAACTCTCACTCCGCCCGACTGAACTATGCTGTGTAACTAAACACGCGCTTCCGCTCAACACTTCACTACGTCACTCGGCTAGCGTTACAACTAACCGCAGCATTCAGACAACAAACTGGCACCAAAAACAATAACGAAGCAGCAGTTAACGTGTACTTCTTAAATATTATACGAGAACATAACATCAACCCTTCACACAAAACCCAACATTGTTTAACTTTCATCTTATAAGTTAGCTTTTAAATGACACAACGTTCGCATGCTAGCTAACAGTGTAGCTGCTATCTACAGGTTGACGTGCTAACGTTAGCTCGAAGCTACGTTGATCCGGATGTAACGGCTGCTCACTAAAGCAAAACATAAAGGGGGTTAAACGCCTCTGCTGAACCGTGATGAATTAGCCTCGCCTATTCGGAATTTCGAGGTTTAAAACGTAACATTTACAAAGAGCAAACTTTTACCTTCCTGTGTTGTCGTAGCTCTACAGGAAATTCCTTGTTTTTTCTTTGACCCCGCCTTCATTAGGCTTGGGCTGGTACCGTTCCTTTGTAACAGCTGGCAAAACTCCAGCCTGTGTCCACCTGTCCTCGTCAGCGTCAGGTGAACAGGTGAGGGGGACGCTACTGCATACGCTTTTAACAAAGAGCAATTGATCTCAAAGAAAGTCCCTGGATCCCCCAGTAAATGTGAACAATAGCTTTAACATCACTGTTAATTCCCAATCCCATATAGTGTTGATTTATGTATTTTTCTGATAAACTAAAGGATGAAGTGTGGAAGCCCATTTCCACCACTGAGAGGAAAAAAATAAGATCATTATGACTTAGCATCTCATAATTATGAGATACACATCTCCTTATTTTGAGATAGTATCTCATTATTATGACTTACAGGATCTTTATTTTTTTCCTCACATTGGTGGAAATGGGCTTCCATAATGAAGTCTTGAATGTAAAGGAGATATAAATGTGCACAATGCAACATACCCAATAATGCAGTACTAATGTTATCCTAGAAACACAATATATAATAGTAAAAACTATTTACTGCACAATGAGTAGACCTACTTTACTTTTGATATATTTTGCTAATAATACTCACAAACTTTTAAGTAAGGTTATTAACGCAGGAATTGTACTTGTATGGAAGTATTTTCACAGTGTGGTATTAGTACTTATACTTAAGTAAATTATCTTGATACTTCTTCCACCACTGGCTATTTGCTTCTCAGGTGCAGTTTATTTAAAACCTATACAATACAAATGACCGAATTATGTTTTAGAAATTTGTTGAAATGGAACCTTTAACCTTCACATGCACACCAGTTAACACTAAACAATAGTGCACCACAAACAATTATAAACATTATCTCAACAGGCCAGATGTCAACAAACTGAATGGCCTATAGTTAGTGATTCTTGCAAAAGTGGTTTGACACCAGTGATGCAAAGTACTTTAAGTACATGACAAATGACATTGTGAAGTTTTTGTAGGCATATTCCCGACTAAGAAGTACTGCCAAAGCCTGATATAGCTTCCCTCTGTGCCAGAGAGCTCCATTGTTGTCCAGATTACCGGACTTCTACTTCTATGTAAGTCTATCTGAATACTACTTCCACTATTGATTGTGACCTCAGAAGGTAATTAGAGATACTTTCTTTTTTCTTACACATGGATAAATATGATCAGAATAACTGTACATGCAAAAGGACCAATAAGGGAATGTGACATTCATTTGTGCATACTACTCCACATTTAACATATTGAATTACTTGACTGAAGGTGGGCGATATGGATAAAATCACTGTGAATTCATTTTATTTCATAATATTGATATAAAGTATATCGTCATATGTATCCCGTCTTCTTGACAACTTGATTGAGGAAGTAACCAGATGGGAGTGTTTGTTGTTGTTGGCGTATCTAGCAAAATAAGTACCTGACAAATCAAGATCACATCTATAAAACAATGCTGCTAAACCAGTAACCCAGGGAGGTTAGCTGGTTCAGCTGTTAACACCTCACACCCCAAGATTGAATGTCATATTTTGTGCACCAGCTTTTCACCAAGGGGCTAAAATCCACAAATCAAATCAATCTACCATTTAATAACACAGTTCATAGTCAAAAGAGAAAAAGTATGGAGCAAAATCTTGCAGTGAATGTTGTTGTGGCGCTCACAAACAAAAATGGATGGTCCATAAGCCTTTGAGCAAACATTTCCCAAAATACCACTTGACAAGTTTTTCTACTCTTAAAGTCGCCTTGCATGAGTTGAACTGAGGTTTAACTTTACATCCGAAGGAGTAGTAAAGTAAACTCAAGGCATGGGGAAATAATTGAATTTAATGCATGAGATACAGTACATAGCATGGAGGGATATTTTGGATGAGGGACTGAAATGACACACAGGCTGTTACCGGCACACGCAGCATATTGCTTCCCCGAAGCATGAGCGGTGTGTCAAAAATATAATTAAGGAAGTGACATCACAAATGACACATGGTTTATATGCGCGGGGCATCCTGAGGAACTCTGGTTTGCTGAGTGAGCACGTTTTTATATTGACTGTTTATATTCATATCCATTATTATGATCATGATGTTTACACAAATTACAACCAGTATCCTCTCATGTTGTAATCAAGTCATGTCTAAATGACCAGAAAATAATAGGCCGGATTTCTTACACTATAACTAACATCATAAAATCTCACAGTTGACTTACAATAACACATTGACCTTTCTGCTTGCATCATCCTCATGCAAACACAAGCTATTGTAATACTACCAGCACATCCCTGTTCATGCTCACAACATAATAAACTCTTCTCGGTTGTAAACAAATCTTCATTCTGACCTCTGGTTCATCGCTACATTTACGTCATCATGACGGCTAAAGATCAAAAACAAACGTAGGACCTCAAGAGTTTGTTTTTCCTTAGGATGAGCATGACAGCTTCACGCATGACGCTAGTGCACATTGCTATAAGCTTTTGTTGTATAAACTTTACTATTGTTGTGTTATTATAATTGATTTCCTTTTGCCTGTGCAACTTATTTGAGCATATCCTTATTCTCTCTCTAGCACCTTTTAGAAAGGTGCTAAATAACTAATTTGGGCTATATGAGAAACGTCAATTTGGGAGTTTTTACCTTCAAAGACAGGATGAGGGACTCGGTTGAATTCTGGATATCAAGTCAGAACAACCTTCCTTGTTGAGCAATCCGGTACCTTTACGCTGAGCACACTGCTACTTCCTCTTCCACCATGTTCCTGTTTTTCCATTGAATTACTACTAATACAAAATTGCATCATCAGAGTGAGTGAAGGAACTAAACTGAGCACTATAATAGAGGCACTGACAGGGAGGAAGTATGCAGGAAGCTGTGGATCTCCGGAGAGCAACAGGAGTGTTTTAGGAAAGCACAGCTTCCTCCTTGTCTCAGCGTATTTGTCTGGGTGTTGTTATGGGTACACATTCACAGAAAGTGCAGGTAACTTCCTTAGATTCCTTAATGAGCTATTGCTCATCATAATTGTTTTCAGTGGAAGGAACAATCAGCATAAAACAAATACTGTGACATAATTTATGAACCACAACACATATGATGGAAGTCATATTGTCTGTTTTGAATATTTTATTTATTCTGCATAAAAAAAGGACATAGAAATAACAACTGATTTGAATAAATATCAATAAATAAATACATTAAATATGATTTGAATAAATATGTTAGATAATAATTCCATTGGAAGTACTTTCCATGTATACATGGGAGAAACAAGAAACACTTGTATATTCATCAGCCATTGAAGGCAGTATTAGTAACTTTGATCAATGTGATCACATAAGCGATACAGCTGCATGTCAGCAAACATTCCATGCACTACATGCATTTCTGAGCCGAGCCCTCTGTGTGATGAGCCGGATCACCAACAGCAAAGACTCGAGCGCTGAGGATGGAGAACGAGAACAGTCTGTCCATGGTGTAGTGGCACAGCAGCTCCTCATTCCAGTATCCAATGTTGTGAGTCTCTTCTTTACTGGTGTGGGACTCCTGCAGAACCAGAAAAAAACAAAACATGAAACGTTTGTCCGATAGTATCTGAGAAATGCTGCACAGATTTCTGACTCTGATTGCGACTGAGCTTACCATCTGGGGATTCATCCCTGCCCTCGTCTTCACACATTTGTTCATGTCTTTGTGCAGTTTTTGCATCGCCGGCTTCACTTTGCTGACAAACTGGGAGCAGCTTTGAAATCCAGCAACCGTCTCGACTGCAGAGATGTATCTCGTTAGGACGTTAAGTATCTTCCCAAGACATGTCTGAGGAAGGAGCGAGGAAGAGGAAGACTTAGAAATGACATCACAATCGGGATCTCATTGTTTTTTACGTCCATGAACTTTTTGCTGTCCCTGATACAATACAATTGATGTGATATTTGTTGCTTACCGCAGGCTTGTGTTTGAGGGTCTCAGGGTCACACATATCTTTCGCCTCCATCCAAACGAGTACAGTGGTGAAGTCTGTCACATCTTTGGATCCATTTCGTGCCTACAAACCATTTCAGACAAACATGCTCAGTAACAATGTTGCATTATATAAAAACAGTAAAACATGTCAATCAGTAAATGCTGGTATAAACTGCATGTTTTAAGTCAACATGTAGTGTTAATGCGGGTTAATCTTCATATTACTGTGTACTGTCAAAATACTTTATACTAAGTTGTATTTTGATGTTTTGACAACATTGTTCTTGAAACTTCTGTCTGAATAAATTACTTTTTGATTCACTTGAATTTAATTAATTTAACACTAATGATAGTCAGTGAAATAAAAAATATATATATATTGCTAGTGTTTACATTCATGCTTCAATATAAAAACACATTTGTAAAAGCATTACATTCATACAAAACACAATTTGAGGCTTTATAGAAACGTCATTGCCAATGTTTTGCGGCGTATTTTGCATTACAAATTCAAAATAATGAAATAAAACAAAAATAAAAACAACTTACCTCTTTTGAAACAGTTCGAGCAACGTGATTGAGCTCCAGAGAGCTGCTCCGCACATCCCCGCATGCATCTTGCAGAGTGTGCCCGGTTGGAGCGCAGGATGCAGCCGCTATAAGCAAGAAAAGAGCAGCAAAAGACTTGAAACAAAAATCCATGGTGTTTTGTCGGTAGGTTTGTTTTAATGAGCTGTGTCCGGTCTTCTGTTGTGAGCTCGACCCTGTGAGTGATGTGAGTGTTGGTGTTGCATCTGCTGCTTTAAGTATTGCCGGTGACCGCATCAACTCATGCGGAGTTTTCTCTCAGGTGAGTTCATGTCGAGTGCAAATCCACGTTCACGTAGTTTACACAGGCAGGATGATTGGGCAATATGAGGTCAGAATAATTACATCATATGAGGTAATTGTCGGTTTACACAAAAAAAGGAAGAAAATGAAGACATAGAAACACCATCGTCTAAAATGACTCCATTACCAGTAAAGTCCCATATTATCAGCAAAATGTACATACAGTATCAAAAGTAAAAGTACTCGTTATGCAGAATGTATTATTTCAAAGTGTTATAGATTGTTATTGTGTTTCTATTGTACATGTAAGAGTATTTCCATGTTGTAGCTCATCCAGTTCAGATACTTTGTAGCTATGGGTAGATGGTATACTGTGTACATATGTTTTTATATGTAAAAAGTAATGTGTCGAATAAATGTAGTTGACTAAAATTTATATTTACCTATGAGATGGACTGGAGTCAAAGTAAATAGCATAAAATGGAAATACTCAGTTAAAGTACAAGTATGTCAGAATTGTACTTAAGTACAGATCTTGAGTAAACGTAGGTAGTTACTTTCCACCACTGAAAAAGACAGTGATTGTGTGTTGTAATCACAATAGTTAAAGTTAAATTAACCGTAGGCTATTATGAACAAGGTTATTTATATTTGAATATCCCTCTACTTTTTAAATTTAATATATTTTGCTTTAATGACATATATTCAATATTCTTATCTGAAAAGATTTACACCTGTGATTCAACTCACGTGTGTGTAATAGAAAACACTAGTGTAACACACCAATTAACATCAATGTGTCCTAATCAGGTTTCACATCGATGTCTGTCGAGGAAGTGAGATTAACCTTTACAGTTCAGGGAGATAATGAACTGAATTCTCCTCACAGATTGGACAAACTTTCCATCCGTGTCCACGATCTGCCCCTCTCGTTTTACCAGAGAAAAACCTTTGCCTTTTATCTGAAATGTTCTTTTACAGAGAAAGGAAATGACATGGGAAGGCTTAAGATATTTTTCTGCTTCCTTAATCTTCCCCATTTATGTTCTTTATTGTGGTAATATGTCTGTAACTGACTCATTAAGTGCACTAAACAGTATGATCAAACAAATTCAGGAAGCATACTTTCTTGTATTCATTTAAAATGTTGGTAAAGATGGAAAGAGTACTGATATTCTGCTACTCCTTTAATTCAAATTAACAAAGAGCAAATGTATATAGCCTATATGCTGCTCAATTTGTCCCTTTTACGGGACAATTACTGAGATGTTGTGCATGGACTATCTTTATACTAAAGGTAATATTTGTAGCTTGTAGATTTGCAGCAATAAGAAACTCAGATCTTCTCTATTAAAGTCAGACGTTCACTCACTGCCCCAACCTCCACACCTTCACATCTTGCCTCACTACACAAAGTGAATACTTTTTCCTGTGTTGCACTGAACATATGGACATAAATCATGAGGCACAGAATCGCCCCAAGATTCTGGGCTGTAGAACTCACATAACAGATTCCTTATATTTTGCCTTGAGCCACAGAAACCATCAAGCACAACAGTGCTGGAATATCATCCTGGCCCATGTTTGTTTTGTGTCTGTTAGTTTGTGGTGTTTTATTCGAAAGGAATGTAATATGTAATGCATAAATGCAGTTGTAATTTAAATATTAAAGGGTTTAAAACAAAAATCTGACCCAGAGCACATTTGTAAGCTCTTTGTCATTTCAGTTTATTTGATGCTTTAATGGTGCATACTCCCAAAGCAGATTTGTAGGCCTGCAACTAAACATATTAATCGTGAAAAATGTGTCTGCTGATTATTTTCGCAATTAATCGATCAAATGTATGGCCTATAAAATGTCAGAAAACACTGAAAAATACTGTTACAATTTGCTAAAGCCCAAGGTAACACCTTCAAATGTCTTGTTTTGTGCAACAAACAGTTCAAAACTCAAAGATGTTTTGTTGAATATGATATAAAACATGTATCAATCGTTGATATTGCTGCCGATTAATCTTCTGTTGATCATCTAATAGATTAATGTACAAACCGTTTCAGCTCTACAAATTTGAAATTGATCAAATGATCTCAAGCTAATAGCCAGTGGTGGAAGAAGTACTAAGATAGCAATACCAAGGTGTACAAATACATTACAAATAAAAGTCCTCCATTCAAAAACAGATGTATTGACAGCAAAATGTACTTATTTATTATTATTATTATTCCATTTTTTTGAATGAATGAGCAATGAAGCCGGCAAATCAGTTTATACATGAGATTTGCAGTTTGTAGAGTATTGACTTTATTGAAAGAATATTGTCAGATAAAAGTAAAAAGTAGGAATTTAGTGCAGTGGAGGTATAGATGATCATAAAATGAAAATACTAAAGTGACGTAACACTAAATTGCAGTTATTTCCTGTACATTTAATTACCTGATTAAATGTACTTTGTTTCTGAACACTTACAAACACTGCGGCTCTTGAACGCACCCCTGTTTGCTCCGGAAGTGTTTAGGTTTTTTGTTGTGTGTTGTTGTTGTGAATGAAGCGAGCATGGACTCCTATCCCATCACAAGAAGAGGTCGGTGTAAACTTTATATTGATATTTCAAGTCTTTCAAGTATTTATGAAAAACACACTTTTCAGTTATGCAGATTTTGTGTGTCTAGAAAGTGACGAAATGTGACATCAGTGTCTGTCTGGTTCATGCTAACTTTAGCCAGGTTAGCTAAATTAGCCGCAGCGTTAGCCGTAACGGCAACTAACGCTAGCTGAGTAATGATAAGTTAGCTTAGCTTTCTGTAACGTTTACACATTTCAGTTTTAAACACTAACTTTGGCTTCGGAGACTGTTGCTAACAGTTAGCTTTAACGCTAGCTTCTGGGGTTAGCTACTGATAGCCAAAGGCAGAGCTAACATTAGAATAAGCCTGAAGATACGGACCGATACTTGAGCTTGGTTTAATAAAAGCACCTAAGAAAATTAAATGCATTTATTTGCTAGGGTGGTGTTATTATTTACATAACGTGTCCTTCATCTGCAGGTTGATTTAACTTACTCATGATGAACTTTGACGGTCTGGACGCTGGGATGGGTGAGTACCCGCCCAGCCTTCACGGGACTCTGGAGGCGGGGATGGAGTCCTCCATGGACCCCCACCTGAACCCCAGTCTACTGCAGGGCGTGGACCTTGACCCGGAGGGACTCGCCGGGACAGGTCCCGAGTCTGTGCTCCTCATGGAGGGGATGTTTTCAGAGCTACACAGTGCAGTTTCAGAAGTTGGCATCCCAGTCACCGCAACACATTTTGATCTCCAGGAGGAAATGCTCTGGACGGGAAACCACAGAGTAAGATTATGATTATGGTTATGATGGAAAATAGTGGCCAAAGACAAAGTATAGTACAGCCTGCATGTTTAATGTGAATTCATAAATACTTTGTCATTCCATCTTGTTTCTTTAATCGTTCTCTTTAGGGTCATGTAACCTCTTTCTTTGGACCGACAATGGGCCGCCATTCTTCTTTCCAAGCGAGTGCATCAGATGACATCCGACACATTCAGAGTTTGGAAACGGGCGTCCTGTTCCTTTCGAAGTGTAACCTGAAATGCCACACTCGCGGGGGCCTTGTTATGTTTGATTACCCGTAAGTGTCACAAAGTATTCACTGGGAACATTGTCCTTGTGCTGAGATAGATTGTTGACAATAATGTGTCTCGCTCACAGAATGAGTTATTGTGTCTGTGTACATTCCAGGATGGATGAAGGAGCTGATATGCACAGTCTCCTCATGACTGATAACAACACCTTGCTCATGGGTGGATTGCAAAACTATGCGATTGAACTTGACTTGAATACTGTTCAAGAAACCCAAAAGGTGAGAGATTATCAATACCCACAAGTATCTATGCATACAGCACCACAGGACACAAGTGTCACATTATACAAAAGAACATATATTCAAGGGATTGACTGGTTACTTTCCTGTCATGTGTACTTGACAGTTCACTGTCGACCTACCTGGAGTGGCAATACTGCGCCAAACCGGTCGTTACTTCTACTGTGGACACACTTCTGGCAAGGTAAGGACGACTTGATCATCAAATCAGTTCGTGAAACATGTTTTTTTTCTGGCTAACTCACATTCACCCTCTGCTTGAAAACAGATCACCCTTCGGGACTTGCGTAGCTTCAAAACGGAGCACGAGTTTGACGCATTCTCCGGCAGCCTGTCAGACTTTGACGTTCACGGAAACCTTCTGGCTGCGTGCGGGTTCTCCAGCCGAGGAATGAATGGGTTGGCATGCGACCGATTCCTCATGGTGTATGACCTGCGTATGATGCGAGCAGTAACGCCACTTCAGGTTCACGTGGACCCCCTGTTCTTGCGCTTCATTCCGACGTACACGTCACGCCTGGCGATCATCTCACAGACAGGTATCAGCCGGGGAATGTGGGGTCACGTTCCTGACCATCTTACCTGCCATTTCTGCATCACCTTGTTTTTTCTTCTCATCAGTAAAACAAACAGTATTTATGCTATCCTTTCATATTAGATTCAGTGTTATAAGTAGGCTACAATTATCACAACAATATGAACATTAAGGCTCCCTCACAAAAGACTCGGGAAGAAATTCTGCAAATTTATATGGCGACTGATAACATTTTGCGGAATGACTGCTGTAGTTTGTGGGTTTGTAGACTTATAAGACTTAAAAAACGTGACACATGCTCTTTATTGCAATAACATCAAGATTTGTACTCAACATCACACTCGTATACCTAAGTGACAACAGTAGTGTTACTAGAGAATGATTGTCCAGGCTACATCTACCAGTATTTAGGTAACTGAGTGCAAATGTTTCCTCAATACTGACACATGTACCATGAGAATAATGTTCCACTTCCTGTTTCTTTGTCCAGGTCAGTGCCAGTTCTGTGAACCCACTGGTCTCGCCAATATGGCGGACATTTTCCACGTCAACACCGTGGGCCAGGTGCTCATGAGTTTCGACGTATCGGCCAGCAAACAAGCCTTGGCCTTTGGGGACTCTGGGGGATGTGTGCACCTGTGGTCTGACGCTCCAGAGGTTTCATTCAACGACTACTCCCGGGAGACAGAGTTCGCTCTGCCTTGCCTCGTGGACACGCTGCCTCAGCTGGACTGGAACCACGATCTGCTGCCCCTCTCGATTATCCCCACGCAACTGACCAGCACAGAGCATCTGCTGTCGGACTGGTCCGCTGCAATGGCTACGCCCAGCCCCAGGTAACACAGTCACCGGTACTATGTCTTTACCCCAAGCTGGTGTTACGTGACTGGCAATGGCAACCCTACATAGAAGCAACAGCACCGACATTACTTCTCTGCATGATATAGCTCTATTGTTGTCCGCAAACTTTGAAAAAAACACATCAAATCTGCGGCTGAACATTTTTTCCCAGCAAATACAGCATTGACTCCCAGCTGTGTTAGGACATGATTTTGTCTTTGTTAAAAATGTAACTAATATTTGTGACCAAGATTCACGTCTTAGGTGGGAACCCTTAGACTTGGGACAAGATGGGGAAGTGAGGAAAGTACAGAGAGACAGAAGAATGCACTTTTGGTTTTGAAATGAACAACATCACTAGTTTTATCAAAATATCACAAACTGCACACCACACCGTCACCTTTAGGAACTTGTTCATTTATCTTTCCTGCAGTCATGGTTGGCTGATTCTCCTGAAGTGATGTCAGTGTTTTACTTTGTCATGTTGTGAGTCACATATGGAACAATGTGAAACACAGACTCAAACGTGAGAAAATTGGTGAATTCGTCTCCTGCGCCACTCGTACAAGCCACTTACGAACAAATCTGTTGGTACGAGTGGTTCTTGCATGAGGCCCATTATTGTTCTCTCCAACAGACGAGCTCCTCCTGTGGACCCAGAAATCCTGCGCACCATGAAAACTGTTGGGTTCATCGGTTATGCAGCAAATCCTCGTACCCGCCCTCGGAACCAGGCACGTCAAAAAACACACAATGTAGATCTAACACTACTTTGAAACAGCCTTTCATTGTTACAACAAAACACATTATGTGAACAACCTTAGTATTCTGTCATTTCCACTATATTCAAATTTAGATAACAACATTTTTTTTCTGTGTTCAGTGTCGTATTCGTATGTAGATTTCAACGATCTAAAATCTATTTCTTGTTTTATTTCAGGTTCCTTACAAAATAAAAGACGTGGAGCTGGATTATGATAATTACAACCAGGTCCCCGAATCACCAATTGGACGTGATGAAGAGCCACATCTCTACATGGTGCCCAAAAAGTACAGAAAGGTTGGACTCAACATATCTATCATGCTTTTCATATAAGAGGACTGTTGGAAAATAATAATAATAATCCTCTTTTAATCATTTGTTTGCTGTTGCTGTGTATATAAATATGTTTGATCTTTGTGCTGGATCAGGTCACAATTAAATACTCTAAACTTGGACTGGAGGACTTTGACTTCAAACATTACAACAGAACCTTGTTCGCTGGTCTGGAGCCTCACATCCCCAATGCTTACTGCAACTGCATGATCCAGGTAAGAAACAAGGTTTTTAGTGAATCTTTGTTTATTTTTGAGAGATTAATTAAAAGTTGTTGTTTTCTCTGACCCATTGCTCAGCTGTTGTTCTCCTGTTTCTGTGTTGGCCCGTTAGGTGCTGTATTTCCTGGAGCCAATCCGATATCTAGTGCAAAACCATTTGTGCCAGAAGGAGTTCTGCTTGGCCTGTGAGCTCGGCTTCCTCTTCCACATGTTGGATTTGTCACGAGGAGATCCATGTCAGGTAGCTGTTTGTTACAACCGACATTGTGTTGCCACTGCACATTGTGTCCCGCGTAGAGTTCCTAATCCAACCTCTCCACCTCCTCAAGGCCAGTAACTTCCTCCGAGCGTTTCGTACCATCCCAGAAGCGTCGGCGCTGGGTCTGATCCTCGCGGACTCAGACGAGCAAACGGGGAAGGCCAGGCTCGGTCGCTTAATCCAGAGCTGGAACCGCTTCATCCTCACCCAGCTCCACCAGGAGACGCAGGAGCAGGAGGGCCCACAGGCCTACAGGGGAGCCAGCAGCAGGTCAGAAATAAAAATAGAAAGTGTTTGACACGCCCAGCACAGAGTCTGGAGGTATTCTAGGTACAGTTTAGGGAAGATGTGAGGATGATCACTAATGTGTCTGACACATTTATGCAGTACTCTGGGTTCTTCTGGTGAGTCCGCCATCGGGAAACTGTTTGGCTGTGAAGTTGAGAACAGCAGCCTGTGTCGCTGTGGCAAGGAGACGGTCCGCTCCTCCCTCTCGCTGCTCTTCACCATGCACTACCCTGAGCAGAACTCTCAAGGTGAGTTCAGCGTACTCTTTCACACGGCTGTTTGTAGATAGTCTTGTGCAGCTATCATGTTCCTCAAGCTTGGCCCTAAAAGACCAATTGAAAGTAAATAATAATAGTTAACTGTTGACAATGTCCTCATCTAACTTTGCCTCGTCAGAAAAAACAGTAAAAGAATATGACTTTTCTGAGATCTTGAAGAAAAGCATCTGTCTGGAGCAGAGCACTCAAGCGTGGTGTGAAAACTGTGAGAAGTATCAACCCACAGTGAGTTACAGCTCCCGTTCAGCCACATCGTATTATCCGACGAGACCTTCGTAGTCTTATTGAAGTCTTTTCTGCATCACGAGTGTTTCTGTGTGCCGCTTTAGGTGCAGACACGCAACATTCGATGTCTCCCAGATGTTCTGGTCATCAACTGTGAGGTGAACAGCGCTAAAGAGGCTGAATTCTGGAAGGTTCAGGCGGAGGTAAATGACACTCGTTTTGGTTTTATTTCCATCCTGGCGGTTTCAAATACACTTCATTTAATTCACAACACATCTGTCGTTAGATAAATATATTACGTAATTGTCGTTTGTTTTTCTTCACAGTACGCTTTCGATAAGGCCATGAAGAAAGAAGCAATGGAGCCTCCAAAACCTAAAGAACCCCCCCCGCCCATGCCCACCGAGTGGTGCTTGGAGTAAGATCTCTTTTAATATAGTATAAGAAATAGTTTTGCATCGTTAATTATAGCCGTTATCAATTCATGTTTTTGATTAATGAATGAATGAACTGTTTAGTCTATAAAACATCAGAAAATAGTTTTTTTTTTATGCCCTTTTGCAATTTCCCCAGACGTCTTCAAATTGCTTGTTTTGTCCCAACAAGAGTCCAAAGTTCTATAAAAGCGAAGATGAGCAGCAGATCTTAAATTTGAGAGGCTCATGTTTGCCAAAAATTGATTTTAACAATTGATACTCAATTTCGTTTCCCCATTAATTGACTTAATGGCTAATTGTTTCAGCCCTACAGATAACATAACTTGTATCAGTTGAATGTGTCTGAACACTTTCACGTCACTGTACTTCCCAATGCAGCGGGGAGGGCGTTTGCAATATGGAGGGCTTCACCTTTGACACGCGAGCGGAGGATCTGCGACACGTCTGGATCCCGCCGTCTCTCAAGATGTCCATCAGCAAAAGTCAGGGTCTGGAGATCAGCAGCTGGCCTGAAGGAGAGGAGGTGAAGGAGAAAGATCTTCATTAAAACACAGATTCTAAATCTTGATTTTAGCTTGCGTGTAAAGATTTACATGCAACAACTTGTGACATCGTCTCTTATCAGTTAAGCACTGCTGAAGAGGAGGAGGAGGGCGCATCGGTCTACGACTTGGTGGTCACGGTGCCTCACATCCTGGATGCTCGCACCGGTGGAAACTTGGTTGCACACATCAAAGTAGGAGAGACCTACCATCAAAGAAAAGAGGTGCGTAAAGCTTAGATTAGACGATACAGTCCAACAGATACTTGCTTCTGCAATGTTCAGACAAAGTGTAGTTTATACAATCTGTGTCTGTTTCAGGGAGTCACACATCAGCAGTGGTACCTCTTCAATGATTTCCTAATTGAGCCAATTGACAAGGTAACTATTTGATTTCATTCATGCTAATGACATCATGTTTCCAGTCATGTCAAAGTATTGTGTTCGTGTTTGTCAAAGACTGAAGCTGCCCAGTTTGATGTGAGCTGGAAAGTGCCAGGCATCCTGTACTATGCCAAGAGGAACTACCACACCAAATACGACCTCCGCAGTAAGTTTTAGGACAACAAACCTGGTGAATTTACGTGTAGGTTTTTTTTTTTTATTCGCCTGCTCACGCTTTGAGGTTTGTCTCAGTTAAAAATCCCATAGATGCCAGCGTGCTGCTGACGGAGGCCTCGTTGGCCCGGAAGCAGAGGAAGAGTCACGCCACGTTCATCCCCCTCATGGTCAGCGAGATGCCGCAGGCCGGTGACATGGTGGGGCTGGACGCTGAGTTTGTTACGCTCAACCAGGTGGGTCTGGGTTATAACGCCGCCGTCTGTTTACCTCACGCTGTCTGTCACACCGGATGTTTACGAGAAACCAGGGCACTGTAGTAACCTGGTTCCTGTAGAGCTGTGTATGTATTCGATGAATGATTTAGATGTCTTTGTGATGAGTCTTACGAGATTCAGCTCAATGTAAACAATGCTTAATTGTTGAGCTCGGCTGTGAGTATTATTACTTTTGTAATCAATAACTACCTCTATATTGTACAGTGTGTTGATGCTCGTACTGATGCTGTTTGTTCATCTTATTGTGGTAGGACACTTTGATTAAACCTCATGATCGTGTGTTTGCAGGAAGAGGCGGAGCTTCGCAGTGACGGCACCAAGTCGACCATCAAGCCCAGCCAGATGTCCGTGGCCAGGATCACCTGTGTGAGGGGTCAGGGGCCCAACGAGGGGGTGCCCTTCATCGATGACTACATATCGACTCAGGAGCAGGTGGGTGTAAAACAGCGGGGGAGAGTCTGTTAACGTAACCTTTTAAAGGAAGTGTTGAATGTTGTGGAAACACCATGCTTCTGACAAATAAACTATTCCACGGGGATGAGACTTTTTCCCGATCACTACCTCCATCATGTTACCTTCATTGTCATTGAACAGTGTGTCCTTTTGTTGGTGATGATAATACACGCATACACACAATGGAGGATAATCTGTTTCAAGAAGTTCATTCACATTTGGTCGGACTGCAGATCTAGCAATTCTGGAAAGTTCTGAAATAAGTAGCACATCTGCAGACTGTGTTTCCTTTTCCTTTCCAATTCCTGTTGGACAAGAAGTAAGCGTCACAGAAAATGTCCTGATCTTTAATTGTGCTTTATCACTTTGTCCCTTGTTTGTCTAGTTAGACAAGCAACTATACTGAGTACTTACTTCTAACTTGATAGGAAAGACTGTATTTATTAGTTTTGATGAACATTAACCCCGAAGAAGAACTTGTGAAAGCGTCGCTCTTGCCGTCGACCCCTAACACTTCTGAATGTCTGTTCTTCCAGGTGGTCGACTATTTGACTCAATATTCTGGCATCAAACCGGGAGACCTGGATGCAAAGATTTCTTCGAAGCATCTGACCACGCTGAAGTCCACTTACTTAAAGCTGCGCTTCCTCATTGACACGGGAGTTCGCTTTGTTGGTCACGGTTTACAGAAGGACTTTCGGGTTATTAACTTACTGGTATGTTATTTCACAACTTTAAAGTGTCATCATTTTATTTAAAAGGATAATTTAGGTTAACAGTTGACTGTGAAGTACTTGGTAGTGCATACATAAACACAGGTTACTTTAGTCTGTTTCTCTGCTGTTTTGAAGGTTTTGAAGGACCAAGTCATCGACACCGTCTACCTGTTCCATTTACCTCGCAAAAGGATGATTTCTCTGAGATTTCTCGCCTGGTACTTTCTAGGTAAGTTAATGATCAAGTATCTGCTATAATTAACGGATCACATGACTACATGTAATGCGAAAGGGTTGGCTCGTAATGACAAATCCTCGGATAATTATCAGCCGACTACTGTTCCTTCAACTCTGTGGAGCTTTGAAGCATCTTTCCACTCATTGTTTGGCTCTCTGGCAACTTCACGGTTTGGTTTTGAGAGAGAATATTTGACATGCATTCATCAGGAGGTGTAGTTGTAGTGTTTAAACGTTGCGTAAGAGTGACGCTCGTTGACATCCTGGATTCGTCTATTAAACGCATATTGTAGACGCTTCTCTCTGAAACTATATGTAGTGACGGTGTGTTCCCCGTGGTAGCTCTGACAGCTTAATAAGTAAGACGAGGAGGTGGGCCGGGTTGGAGGGGTCGCTGGTCAATCTACGAACCACTTTGTCCCCGTTGTAAACTGATGCTTCATGGTTGAGATGCAGCCGGATTGTCCTTTATCTCTTTGTGGCTCCTAGACCTCAGCATCCAGGGAGAAACCCACGACAGCATAGAGGATGCACGCACCGCTCTGCAGCTGTACAGGAAGCACGTGGAGCTTGGTCGCGGAGGAGGGAACGACGAAGTGAGGAAGGTCCTGAAGGGACTCTACGAAAAAGGTCGCCAGATGGACTGGAAAGTCCCGGAATTGGAAACAGGAGATGGTCAAGGTAGCCCAAAAAGTAGGACGTAACATTGAATTAGATGCTGATGTTAATGATGTAATACTGAGTTCAGCATAGAGGAGTTCACGGGAGACACTCTCCTTCCTTCAACAGGTGCTGCTGTGTTTCCCTCTGTGATGGGGCTGTGAGCTGCACCGCGACATCTTCCCACTGAAGAGTTTTGATTGACATCTGCTAGTTCAGTTGCTGTCATGTTTTTGTACTTATTTTGCATTTATGTTTGCATTGCGTAGAAAGTTCACGAAGGTCTTTGTTGCCTGTACAGTCCACTTCAGCTCGGTGTTTTAATCATGTCAAAATTTGTACTTTTCATCCAGTAAAGGTTTTTGGAAAAAGGAAATTTGTATCGTATACTTTTGGAGGCTTTTTTAAAAAAAAAAAAACAGAATGCAACATGTTTTGGTGCATGTAAATAAATAAACGTATCATGAGCACAAGAAGATGCATTGTGTTTAATATCAAGGAGTGGAAAACACATTTTACATTATTAACATGGTATTTCTGAGAAGTCTTTTCAAATTTAACAGTTCATTTGTTTTGTCTGCTTCGCAGTAGCGCTGTCCTCAAGCTAAGAAATTCTAAGTCGACTAACAATACGATGTTGATTAATCGATCAATTAGGATCTCCTACGAACGATCGTAGTCGTCTATCCAGCCTCGGGTTCCCCTCCTGGTTCTGTTTGACTCAACGTGCTTTCTGTGAACAGACGTCCTCTTCAACGCGACCTTTTCTGTATGTCGACATGTTACAACTTGCATTCAGAGCTGATTTGAATAAAATGTGTCATTGATAAATCTAAACAAATGAATGTTAAGGGGAAAGGTCAATTGTTTTTGAAATAACTCAGCAGCAGTGAAACATGAGCGAAGAACCTCCACAACTCTTCTGAGGGAGATATTGTACTTTTTACTCCACATTTATTTAAGAGCTATAGTTACTCGTCTACACTGGACTAAACTACCAAACTGTATGGAGAGTAAAATGCTCTTACATCACTTTTTATAAAAATGTAATCTATGATATGTCAGGCCCATGGAGACATTTTTATGCATGAGTATTTTTACTTTTGATACTTTTGCCTTTTTGCTTACGTAGAATTATGAATACGAAAACTTTACAACATAAAACATGAACATACAATCGTATTATTGTTACTGTTACTTAGGAGATCTAAACAGTTCTTCCACCACTGCTGATTGATGAGATCCTCCAACAAACCTCCCTCTCAAAAATCACGTTTTAACATTTCCTTAGAGTAAAGGTGCCCTCTGCTGGCTGGTCAGGTTAGTGGGATGTTTCACATTTTATTAGTTCAATATGTCTGGTGTTGCTTTTTGTGACATTCTATATTATTTATTTTCATTTTCTAATTATTTTTTACAAACTATACTATGATTCTTTTAATGACATTTTTATGACATATCTGACATACTATGCAATTCATTTTTATATGACATAATATACTATGACTTTAATAGTATAGTACAAAACTTTAATAAAAATGCTCATTGTAGATTATGCCAGAAATTGTTTACAAACAATATATACAATATAGTATGTTGTAAAATAATAATTATAAAGTCAGTTTAGTATGTCATAAAAATCATAAAAAATGTATCGAAAAATTCACCATAAAAATGTGTCATGAAGTGAAGATACAGCGAGTGTCAGGAAACAATGCTCTTAAATGTCAACTCATGGGCTCAGAAAAACAGCCCGGTTGTCAGTTATGCAACGATGCATTTGCCATCCAAGAGGATTATATTTTATTTATTTTAAGAGGTCGGAGGATTTATCAGAACAATGTAAAGATACATGGTTTTCACTGGACAGGAAGGGTGAATTGTGATCTGTATAGTAACTCAACATGTGAGACAAAAAGTATTATATATGCCTTTGAGATAGTATAGAGCTGCATAAAAAGGACATTCAAGTACCTAAAATTAAAGTACAGTACTTGAGTAAATGTTACAATCACAAAAAAAAACTGCTTTTAAAAGTTCAGTGTTTAATAAATGTGTTGAACATATTTAAAATTAAAAGTTAACAGCAAGTTGCAGCACATGGAGTCAAAAGCAGGACATATGTTGAGTTACTGCAGCTGTATATCTTGGTGTATCTCCTGGTTTGCTTACTGATGGATGCTTACCCCACCAGTACAGCTAGAAACAAACAAAACATACACATTCAGTATTGCAAACTGTTTATTCGTAGTAAATGAAAAGTGTGCAATTCAGTGAGTGGAGAGAGAGAGAGAGAGAGAGAGAGAGAGAACAGGGGTGTTTGGGACGGTCGATGTCTTTGGTCCATACTCAGGCGGAGGGGAAGTCAATGAATTGGTGGGAGACAAGAAAAGGCACTTGAGTTTACAGTTGTCTCAGAAAGGTTGCTTTGAGGAGGACACAAAGTCTACTGGAAGAAGGAATGAACGAGATGTTTTAACCTCCATTATGCCTAATATGAATATCACATACAAAATGCCCCATGTGAGCACAAAATTATATAGCTACATTAATGTATATACAGTAAGGAATCAGAAAATAAAGTAGAAGAAGAAGAAGAAGGAAATGTGAAGTTTTGGATTAATCCCCTTTTGGAATTCTTTTACAGGCTGAGGGGGGGAAAAAGGCAGCAACTTCAAAAACAGGACAAAATTATCTTTGGCGAAAACCTAATGTTACTACAGATTGGAAAAAAAGTGGATAAAGTGAGGCAGACTACATCTACTCTCTTTGAGTCATGATTGAACAAATCCAGCACCTCCAGGGCTCACTGGAGACATGTGGAATACAAGCTGATTGATCCGTCATCTGTCCTACAGCTTTGCATTCAAACGGCAGCCCCCCCCCCCCCCCCAATACACCAGTCAAGAACAGTCTTCACCACCTCAGAGCATTGAAAGAAAAGTTTGACATTTTGGAGAAATACACTTTTTCACTACATTACTGAGTTAGATAAGAAACAGCTAGCTTAGCTTTGTCCAAAAAAAAAACAGAACAAAACCTCCTACCAGCACTTCTTAAGGTCACCGGGGCTGGTAGGAGGTTTTTGTCACATTAGGAGAGGAAACAAAGCGGTTTTCTAGCTTCAGGACCGTGTGAGAGTGAGACAGGTCCTTTAGTGGAGGTCGGGCGCTTAACCAGGTGTACCTTCGCCAAAGCAAGCAGATATTCTTCATTATTGAAGTCTTTGCTCCCGTTAAACCATTTGAAAACACTTTGGATAAAGCATACATTTCACCTTTTTGTTGCTTGTCTAAGTAAGTTTTCTAGTCGGATTGGTTCATTACTGCCCCCCCGATGCCAGAAGGTGTAAAACACCCACTGCAACTACCGTTGATGAGAACCTCAGGTGTACACAAGGGGCATCAATGAGCCTAATCTCACTGAAAACACTTCTACAAGCGACACAAAGATGAGATGTACACTAAATCACAAGTGTTTCCAAACTGTAACAAAGGAAATGAGTGTATTTCACAAAATGTCATACTTTCCCTTTGTCGTTACAGCACGTATTTAAGAAAGATCGTAAACGAGTTGACGCTCTTCTCTCCACAACATTAACTAATATAATAACTGAAGTAAAGATCGAACCTCAAATATGAAGAAAAACCTCCCTTTCATCAGAAAACCACGACGAAACAAAAAAGGGGGAGGGGACTTATTATGAATTCATTTTTCTTCCAAAAGACTGCTCGAAGGAAGACGACACATTATGAAGAAAATGCAGCAATTATGTAACAACCAGTCTATGACTACAGCCTTGCAGCTCCACACACTGTACGTACACAACTACAAGAAGATCAGAGATGAGGAATCACCAGGGGTCCCTTAAATAAGAGCCCACCGCGAGGAAACGTGTATACCGGCAATGAGGTATACACCAGCTGTGGACACTACGATGAGACTTCACCTCGACAAACAGCCTCAAAGCATCTTGGCAGCCATAGGAACAAAAAAAAAAAAAAAAAACTTCCAATGCACTCAGCAGTTTTTGATCGTGAACGTGAGAATATAAAAAAAAGGGGAAGAAAAGATCTTATTCTCTCACATATATTTATAAACCACACGCCCGCTCTACAAGTACCATCTGTTAAAAAGCTCATGATGCAGACATACATGTCTCGAGAAAGGCAAATGTGAAGTCTCTCTGTGACTAAAAGGCAAGCATGTCGTTAATATGCCCTCCATGTGCATACAACAACATAAAGAAGAAGAAACGGTGCGTGTGGAAGAAGAGTCATCGGAATAAATGTCACGGGCTAAATATAGGACAGCATGAGGACAGTTTCCTTTGTTGTGAGTTTGAACATGTTTTTTCAAAAAGTAGGTAATGGGCCCCCCCTCTGTTACAAAATAATGGACAGCAAGCCAACCACAGCGCACACAATCACCCCCGCTGGCCAGTGTGGAGGGCAGTATTTAAAGGAAAAGCGTGACCTTTTGGGGAAATGTGCACATTTGTTTTCTTGCAGAGCGTTGGATGATAAGTTTGATACCACCCTCATGTCAGTACGGTAAACATGAAGCTACAGCTAACAGCTGATCGGCTTAG
The DNA here is from genome assembly GCA_032191485.1 of Leptoclinus maculatus. Classification (NCBI taxonomy): domain Eukaryota; kingdom Metazoa; phylum Chordata; class Actinopteri; order Perciformes; family Stichaeidae; genus Leptoclinus; species Leptoclinus maculatus. The sequence goes on along the minus strand of JAVDOI010000108.1, from coordinate 298,230 downwards.
CTTAGCATAGCATAACGACTGGAAACAAAGGCAACAGCTAGCTTTGCTCTGCTGAGCACATAAACCCCCATGAAACCATAACTTGTAGTTTTTACACTAAAGTTATTATGCGAAATAAACGTGTAACCGCTTTTTAGTCTTTGTGCTAAACTAAGCTAACCGTGTGCTGGTGATAGTTTCAAATTTAGTCTTAGAATATGAGACTGGTATCCATCTTTTGATCCAACTCTTGGCAAGAAAGAGAACGAGTCATTTCTCAAATGTCAAACTGTTGCTTTCAGAGGGCCTCCTCTGTGTCCACAGAGCTCCTCTCAAGCACATTGAAGTCCTAGTGTTAACAAGTTCCCTATGGTTTATAGCAGCCATATGAAAAGCTCTGGAGTCCAGTTTTGATACGTTTAATTCTTCTTACCTTGTATTAACGATAGTCTGTAGTGTTGATTGCATGTCTACTCTCCTCATGACATAAATCTCTGTTACTGCTAGAACTACTTTTGCACTGTCACTACGCTTTATACCGTGAAGGCATTGAAATGGTTCTGGGGGACAAGAAAAAAAATTAAAATAAAATAAAAATCAGACGTGCAAATCAGTGAGCTGACGTAAAGCCACGCAAAAACAGAAATAGTACGAAGAGTTCAACTTCAATAGTGCACACATCGTTGCAGGTAATCACATCGGTCTCTGGCAGACAAAAATAATCCGTTACAGAGACCGACGATAGCATAGCGATGAGATCTCTCAAAGAGGGCCTAAAGATAGAAGCTGTTACCTTAACCAGCGGGGGAGAAATGCAAAAAGGAAGAACAAATATAGAACCGTGAGAGCGCTTCAAGTTTGAAGGATGAATGGATAGATTTAGCGAAGTGGCATTTTGCAGCTCAACTGACGGAAATATGTAAACTTGTATTCTATTCTTCATTGAAAGGAGTTAGTAGAGGGGAAGGTGTGGGGAGGCTATGGGGAGGGAAGTGCGAGGGTTAGTAGACGGGTTTGATTAAGCACGGGATTCTTGTAATGTCAAGGGCAGGGCGTCCGCGGAGGCCTTTGGGGCAGCCCGTTATTAGAGGGTCGGTCCTGGTTGTAGGAGGACGTGGAGGAATGGTGGGGACCTCTGGAGCTGTGTGGGTGCTGGGAAGGACCAGAGGAAGGACCAGAGGAAGGACCAGAGGAACCACCAGAAGAAGCACCGTCACTCTGGTAGCGGTGGTTAGCACGCCCGGCGTTTCTGTCCGGGTAGTAACCGCCGTTATACCTCTGACCCCCCGAGTGATACCCTTGTCCCTGGAAAGTACGCCTGTTGCCGTGGAAAATCTGAGAATTTGGATAGTTAAAATTCAGTGAGCGGCTAAGAATTATTGACATTGCTGAAGTAAGTCAACACCTTTATGGTCGGAATGAAAACACAACTGACCTGTTTGTTTGGTGGAGGGCGGTGTATGCTGGGGGGGCTCTGGATCTGGCTGGAAGGAGTCTCCAGCAGACTTGGGCTGGCAACAGACGAGGACGTGGAGCTACAGCGGGACCGATTTGAGTAGCCTGTATGCGGATGGTAAACTGTAAAAGAAACGACACAGCAAATCACTAACGGTACAACCTGGGAACCTGTCTCATGAAGGTAAACCTTCAGAAAAGAGATATGTTAGCGTGGGCTATATCTGGGATTGGAAGAGGTTCTGGGTTTAAGGGCCCGGTTTACACCGTCAATGTCATCAATCCAAAAACTAGATCGCACTGTGAAACACATCCACTGATGATTGTGTGAAGGAAGTGTAATAAAGGACTGGTCGCAGTGTGACACGCAATGAACTAGGATATTGTTACTGAAGGAAGTAAGAGACTAATCACACTGATTGATTCTTTATTAGATAAAACGGTACTTCTTGAACTATTAAAGTCTGCAAACTCTATCAGTCTGCTCCGCTGAAGTTCGCTGTTCTCGGTCTGAGAAGCACCTGATTGAGCTCCATACATTCAACTAAATATTTGTTTTCACACACAGTCTATAGGTGTGTTTGACCAGAGAACATAATAATCCTTCTTTATGAGACAGATCTAGTTCAGCAAGGTTGGATAAAGTCTGATGACATATTGATTCACATGAATAAATAAGTGGGGTTTCCCAGTAACAATATACATTTTTGGAGAAAGAAAATGTGTTTTATGTGCCGTTTTTTTTATTGTCAGCTTTGGCCTTGTCCATTTCCTCTCCAAGTCATTTAAAGCGCCACACATATTGGCCAATTGTGACGTATAAGAATTGGTTTATTAGCCAGTGTGAGTGTGCTTCCAGTCTGCTGACAAACAGCAGTGATTATGAATATGACCGTATAAAACGCTCAAACTGAAGAGCTGAAATGCTCGCTTTTCTGATTTGTGTGAAACGTCTTTTGCATCATTTTATGATTAATAAAAGTAGGGACGAGTGTTTTCAGAAATGTTCACTTTGAACACCGGTGAAAAAGATACCGTACCTGATCCAAACCCGGAGATGCTCGTCTTCAGCGGTTCAAGATCAAACGTAAATCTTACAGCTCTCCCGAGGTCTTCATCATATTTACGCTCACTCACAAAGTGCTGAGGGGGGAAAAAAACAAACAAAATTGTAGCAGTGGCTCAACAATGAACACATACTTCACAATGACTCGGCTGCGCGCTAAGAAAGAGAGAGGCGAGGCCGTACTGGAGCAGCAGCATTGTTGTTTCAGTACCTTGATGTCTGCACGCAGCTCACTCAACTGCTCCTCAGACATGGACGCCGACTGGTCCGTCAACCTCCTGAGCTCCTCCGCTCTCTTCTGCCGGGCGTCCAAAATTAGCACTGAAACGAAACAAGTGTGATCTTTTACAGATATGAACATCATTCATGAAACCAACAAGAAGACTTTCAAATCGTTCTTGCGCATCGCGTCTCTGAGCGCAATAGAAATGAATATTTCTCGACTATCGGTAAAGCTGCAGATCATTAAAATGTAATTATTATAATGTTAAAGTTATGTTTCCGTTTGACGGATATTCCCTGCAGTCCCAGTAAGTTTCAGTTCTCTGTAAGAACTCAGCTGTCATTTGATATGACAAGTACAAAGTACAGCTGACTCAGCATCTAAAAGATAAACAAGGGTCAGCGATAAAGCCATTTTCAAAGAGAGATACCACGTACGCTGCTCTTCAAACATTGGAAATCTCCTGCCACAAACGCATCATTGGGTCCCGTCAGATGTCTGAGAGGACGGTTCTATAGGTTTGAATGGACTTTCATGCTTTTAAGTTGTAGAAAGTCCTCTTTACAAATAGATGTTAACAGTTCAATAGGAATAGAATAAATCACCGGTGTTGCTTTAGCAAAGCTCTTCTTCAAACAGTAGAAATAGAGCGTACGTGTATTGTTAGCACTGTTGGAATATCAGCTGAACTATGGACTGACAAATCACAGTTTAAACCTCTTCAATATCACCACTGAGTCACCTTTGTTTTTCTGGACTGGAAAACAAATTCAAAATCCAAGTTCCAACTGTTTCATACCATCGTGCAAACAGTAGCCGTGTTTCCATTCACATGTTTTTAAGCGCATTCTGAAGTACGATCTAGAGCGCCAACTTCTGACCAAACTGCGCTGTAGCAGAGTTTATTGCTTCCACGGAAAACGCACCGTATTCCCTTGTTAATTGAACGGAACCACGCCTACTGTGGTGACTTTGACTAAAAGGAAGTTTGAATCATTTCATTCTTCTTCTTCTTTCGTGGCCAAAACTATTTCAAATGTAAATTATAAGTTTGTAGTCTAAATGATTAAGACTACAAACTGTTAAACAAGTTATTATAGAAGAAAAGAAATAAAACAACAGATTAGAAACTTTTGAACCGTTTAACATTTCCCAGAATAACTTTTGCTAACAGGCCTGAAAGCAGCATTTAAATCTACGTATAGTAGCTTTTGAATGACTTCAACAGCAGTGTTACGTGTGTACAAAACCCAATATGTCTGGTGATGACTGCTCTGCCTTCTGTTAAAACGAACGGATTTAACTGTTGCTGTTTGTACATCTACATACAGATCTGTTTATAGAGGTTATAAAAGAAAAACCAGCAGTTAAACATAGGTTTAACACAAGAAGGAGATTAGTAGGAGGCACTTTTTGAGGAAACCTGGCTTTTGTAATGTCGAAGAAATAGTTTCTTTGCCTTCCTCTCAATCCCCAAATCACCTTGCACAAAGACAGCATTGAGTCTCCCCCGACACCTGACACTATTCACTTTTTCCAGGCCTGGAACACACAACACTCTACACTGTGAGGACAGAATAAGAGAGAATGGCCTACTTGTACAAATATGCAGTCTTGCTCTGTCATGTTACACACACACACACACACACACACACACACACACACAGGTATGCTCTCGGTATATCAGGACCCCGAGGGCACCACTGCAGTTTTGAGGAAACTGGGACACAACATTTCTTTTAGGACCTCTCCGGAAGTGATTCAGGTCAGACTCTCCAGGCCCTTGAAGGAGGTGATCATTATATGTGGAGAATGCTAACAGCTCCCGGGTGGTATGTGAGAAGCAGGTCTTTAGTTCAGTCTACATATTGAAACACACGCGCGCACACACACACACACACACACACACACACACACACACACACACACACACACACACACACACACACACACACACACACACACACACACACACACACACACACACACACACACACACACACACACACACACACACACACACACACACACACACACACACACAAAACTTACTGGCCTCTGCTTTCACTTTGTCCATTTCTCCCATTAGAGTCACTTCTCTGTCCATTAAACTAGAAAGAAAGAGAGGATGATGAGTCATTTTTCTTTACTTATTCCGAGCTATATACATATATATATATATATTATATAAATATATATATTCTTTTTATTAACTATACAAGAAGTATTAGTATTGTCTTTTCCAAAGAGAGATCCTTCATTATTGTCTCTGAAAAGCTGAAACGAGACACTGCGGCTTCCTGTTGATAAACTGAATATCTGTTTAGTTCCACTCTGAGCTCCTCACCACTACTGCACTGGCTACAGACCCAAGACAGAAGACAGAAAACCTTCATATTGCATAAAGGGACAATCATGGTTTTCACAAGTATTAATCAGAACATCAGAATAAAAAAAACAGGGAAAAAAAAGATGTCATTGATGAAAAAATGTTGTCAATAGAAGTTTTGATGTATTAAAAGCTGCTTAGAGCTCGTGTTAGGAAGTCAAACAACTACATTTATCCAAGTTTCTCACCAAAACTTCATTTTAGAGATTACATCTGAACATGACGTTATAATTTACATTCGTTCAATGGTATTTCTTTCTGAATGGAGCATGAACGCACCATAAAGTAGCTCAATGGAACCTCTTTACCGTATAACTGCGGCTGCTTACGTTACCAGCTCTCCTCCCGACAGTTTCAATACAGATTTGTTGTTCACAATGGAGCTTTATCAGGGATCTCCAGATCAAGTACTTCTACTGAATATAGGCCGAGAACAATCGTCCGTAAAACCTTTTTCTTCTCTTGTGATGAAGCTGTTATCTTAGGTGACCTCTTCAACCAAAGAGGGGTTTTTCAAATAATTCTGTGAAGATGAACTACTGTATATTTCTTCTGTTTCCCAAATCTGTTCACTCATGACCCCTCAGATTTATCTTGCGAACTCTAAAGGGAGTTCCCGACCCCCCCATGTAAGGAATCACGGCACTTTCCCAAAAAGAAAAAATACTTTCCCCCCTATACACAAGCATTACAAAAAGGAGTGTTTGTTTTTCTACTTTGCTGAGAGGCAAACACCTCGAAACGACTCTTATTATTATTATTCGTATTATCAGAATGTGATCCATAACATGTCCCCAGTCAGCTGTATGGGTCTGTAAAAGCAGAATGGGGTGTCGTCTTGGAACACCATTATCGGCACCAGTAGCCGTCGTAGCCCCCTCCAGACTGCCATACATCTTTAAAGGATTAGGATAATGGTGTTTTTTTTCTCTCCTTTAAGGCATTTGTGGTGTTGCACTTGTTTGTACACGCAAGACGGGGCGGACGTAGTCGTAAAGAACGGGGACAAAAAGAGCGCCTGAGGAATAAAAAAAAGGTCAAAACCTGCACTGTTTGACTTTAGCACACCTGGCCCAGTGGTGCGCTCATAAAGATAGAATGATAGTAGAACAGACATTAAACAAACTGCTGAAAGCCATTTGACTAGTTCAATAGAAAATGGAACGCAGCACTGTGCACTGACCGTAGATGTAGAATGAGTTAGTCCACTACAACGGTCACAGACGTTTGTTATGTTACACAAGGCTGCCGCTCTGACAATCCTGCTCAGGTCAATTTAATCAAAGTGAGCTACTAAGATATTTTACATACATGTAAAACTACTATAATACCACGTTTAAAACACTCCTGCATTCAAAAATGTACTTTTGTAAAAATATGCAAGTATAAAAACAAAAACTATTTATTTAACGTACATTTGTAAAAGTATTCACTTATGCAGCCAAATAGGCCCTTTATTTGTTACATCATTATGAAACACTCAAAGCGCTTTAGTAATAAACATGCGACATGAACTAAAGAAAAAACTATCATGGAAACTAAATAGTTGGACCAAATGGTTCCAGTTGGCTGTGGACCTGGAGGAGCTAACCTCAGGAACTTGGAAGTCCCTTCTACGCATTTCTGTTGCTTTAATCCAGAGTAATCACGGCCCCCGCCATTAAAGTTCCTGCACCATTGGAAAGTACCACCCCTGAAGTAGGAACTTGTTTAAGCTACTCGATCCATCATACAAGCACTAAATGGTACCCTGGAAAAGCTCCTGCAGTGGAAAAAGTTACTCCTCACTTTTCAACATGCTCAAATATTCCATCACATTGAGATTCAGCTACAGAACATGACGGGAGGCAGAATTAAAAAAAAAAACGTGCTCACCAGCTCAGGAGCTCAGCAAACGTCTGCTTCATCTTCTTGATGGAGGAGTCCATCTCCTCCTTCACCACTATCCTGTAGCGAGTCAGTGAGGCGGTGCATCTCTGCAGGTCCTTCACAGAGCGGTCGATGTTGGGAGCTGAGAGGTAAACATTAACTTGACTTAGGTTGATGTTCTAAAAGACGACATGCAGGTAGAGAAGTTAGGATTTGAGAGGTATTTGGTGTCTAACCCATCTTCTTGACTCCCGATGATCCTTGCTCATCGTTGATGGGAGGGAATGAGGAAGTGGGTGGATGTGGATGTGGATGTGAATTTGAGCCTGGCCTGTGTCGGTTCTTGTTGCCTCTAGGACCCTGGGGATTCCTCCCTCCTTGCTGTGAGGGGGGACTTGGAACGCTACCTTGACTTTCTGCTTCTGCGAGAAGACGGAGGACTTTACAACATTATCCTTATAATAATAAACACCCTTCAAATTGCTACATAAGGCCCCTGTATTGTGTTTGTGAGAAGGTTTCATTCACAAAAATGTTCCCTAAGCGTAAAAGCAATCATTTCAACAGATAAGAGCTTTGCATCCTGAAATCAGCAGACTGAAACAAAACAGATGACGTAGTGTCATCAGAGAAGCACTGTACTCGGACATAAATAAAGGACGAGGAAAAGTTTGACATGCAGTTAAAATGGCCCGTGATTCAGCCGTTCCTCTTTTTGCCTTCGTCATTCATCGGAGCTGTGATTACCGGGGGTTTCTGACGTAGCGGGCTCAGAGTCCAGCTCAGCCGCATCCAGGGAGGCGGAGTCCAACTGCTCACTCAGAGAATCAAGAGACTCTCCGTCCACCACCGACCCGTTGGCGTGAAAGCCGTTGACCTCGTCCTTGCCCTCCTCGGGCGCCGTGGCCTCGGGCGGAGCCGGCTCTGCTGAAGCCTCCGGCTGAGGCTTGGGCTTCTTTTTCTTCTTGGGCTGAACAAGGAGATATCAATGTCAAACCTCTTTGTTCAACATTCTCATTGTTTGTGATCTCTATCTTTATCAGAGCGGTGAATCGAAACTATTTCAGTGCACACGGGGAGAGAAAGATTCAAGCTCGAGCAGAAATACAAGTTTGGCCATTTAGATTCAAAAGCCACTTCGTCATAGTTTACAATTAATGAAGAGCACTTTGAACGTACACCCATTTCATTCAAATAAAGCACATGCGATTATGCTGACTCAACACACTCAAGATGCAGGCTTTCAGGTTCTCACCTTCTTTTTGCCGGTAACATTCCACTCCTTTAAGATCTCGACCGCACTGCCTGGTGTGCAAAGAAAACAATGATGATGAAGTGCCAGATGACGAACATTAAACACATCTCAATATCTGAAATGCCTTGAGGCTTTGTTGAGCCACCGCTAAATAAGGAACAAAGCAGTGTGACGCACGTTGGACAACCCTCTTGTTCTATAATTAAACCTGCAAAACTACGAGGCACACAAATGACGCTCAGACTTCTGAATGCAAAGCATGACGGGCGGCACGCCAGGTGTGACTTCAGTGTAGTACACTAACAAGGTATACCAGTATTGCTCTGCACTGAACTGTAATACAATACTAATTGAACATCCGTGTGTTGGGATGCTGCACCTTACAGGTGGAGCATTTCAATGATAAGCGGTGAATAAGTATGCTATAATGTCGAGGTGTTCTGTTGCTGATGTTTTTGGTGTTGTTGTAAGCAGATCTATCCGTTTCACTGGGAAGTCATTCTTTATCAAAAGGAGGCTTGGAGGCTCATAATTTCACATTGTTGGAGGTCAAACAGTGACGTCTTCATACCTTCTAAAAAAGCTTGAACGGCCTTGTCGACACAGTTCTCAAAATGCTGCAAAACCAGAACAATCTCATTGTTACTTTTGTTGGGGACAACGGCCCTGACGGCACTGATCTGTAGAGAAAAGAAAGAAAACACAACAGATTGTAATATCAAACAGTTCAAGATGATTCAACATTTAGTGGAAATTTACAATGAAGGCGTTGTGACATTTAAAAAAACAGAGACACACGACACAGCCCTTCGCTTTTTAAATATTGTTTCTATTCTATAAATTGTTTGTATGATAGACTAGCGTCGCCCATTTGCTTCCTCTTTGGGATACTGTCGACGTGTTGAGACACGAGCACCAGCTGGAGGATGCTTTCCCTCACACGTTGTACGGATGAGCTCGTCATCGCTCAATGTGACAGCCGTAACGTTAGAGCAAGAAGGACGATCCATCGGAGACAATACGCACGATGATAAAGTCACGGCCAAAACAAGCTCCCCCCCCCACCCCCTTACAGTTTCTACAGAGGCGTCACCAGTACTTCTCCGAAAAGGTCAGAGATTTTCAACAAGAAGCGCTTAGAGCAGCTGAACACACAAAAGAAAGGGGGGGGTAGTGCTTTAAAAGAAAAGGACGCTGGGTACAGCGTCCTTTTCTCTGGGCGCCCACATCATGAGAAGCATTAAAAACACACTTGTCAATCAGTTTTGGCTACTTTACTGCCACTTTGTTTCAATGCGACTCAAAATGTGCATTAAAGCACGGAAACCCCACAGAAACATTAAATTACAAAACCAAAGTCTCCCATGAGAACCTATTGACTCCACTGTGTGCTGCCCCGTCTTCCTGATGCCTAGTTCACAATGCATGACTTGAGCCATGAGTTGGGGTTTTTTTGGAGCTCCCCGACAAAAGCCAGAGAACAGATGAAAATCGTCATGGAACAAATTTGAATCCATTGATATAAAAAAATAAGTGATTTTATGTTTTAAAAATGATTTATTTACACCTGCCAGTGATGTGCGCTGTGTATACTTCTTACCTTCTCCTTCATCCTCTCAGCTGTTCCTCCCTGGGACATGGCCATTTTTGACCGAGTGTCAAACACCACCCCCGACGTGTCTGTTAAAAAACAAACAAACTCCAGTGTCTATTCAGGCATTGAGGCATATTTGCAATTCACTGTAGAGCATCATTTGCAAAACAAACAACCGCCAGACATCTTCAGATTCAAAAGAAACTCATCTGCGGCTGAAAGGTTTTGAATCTGCATCCGATTTAAATGCCTAATAACCAGTGAGCGCTTCCAGAAACGCACGTTTGCAAGACAAACAACCTAAGGAGCGCTTCGGTTATCAAACGCAGAATAAAAACAGAGTTACAGTAAAATAATAAATAAATATGTGTTTCCAACAAAGGTCTGAGGATAATTCTTAAACAAAAGCCTTCAGCTGAGTATGAGAAGTCAGGGTGAAGTCCAAAGTTAATCTACTGTACATTTAAAGACAAGGAAGGGAAAGAATGCTGGCAGAGCATTCTGGAAAAATAAAAGCCATATAAAGCCATATAAAGCATTGTAAAAGTTGTTTTTCCTTTGCATGAAAGTAGGTTAATGTTACTGTACATCTCCCTTTAAGAGTAATTAAGGCCCCGACACCGATGTTGAGCAGATACTGACTCCATTTATTTGTTATTTTAACTTAAACTATGACTTTCCTAACTTAAACAAACTTTCAACTAAATTCTGCAGCCATTAAAACACAAAAGACACATGTCATGTGTGTGACTGTGAGTGAATACATACCCTTCTGGTTTTTCTTTGCCATGTTGTCACACAGAAATATCCAGGCGACACTTGGTCGTGCACTTCCTCAAGACTGTAATCACACGTCAAGTCTGCTTAAGATGGTGTTCAAATAAAGGCTCCAAGAGACGTCAATTTCACTTTGAGTCTTTCTTGTAAAGAGAAGATGCCGATAAGGCTCACGACGTTTCTCCACCAAGTTGATCCAAATCTGTGGGGGTGGGGGGGGGAAGGGAAACAGAAGTGAAAATGGTTTTACCCCCATGAACTAGAAAATAGAAAGGAAACAAGTCTCAATGCTGCATGAAGCAGAAATATCTACTTTTTGTAACATCTGAAAATATGACTGCAAATTAAATCCATTTCCTCTGTGAATGAAAAACAGATTTCAGTAAGTTATTGTCTGTCTGGCAGAGCATTCTTGGAAGAAAAAAAAAAAATCTGTAGTTAATATTGTCCTTGGCAGAAAAGCAGCATCTGTGAGGGGGGGGGGGGGGGGGGAAAGAGGATGTTAGCAGGACCTCAGAGAAACACGTCTTTGAACGGCAGTTCCTTTTTCTCAGTTCTCTGCAGGGGTGATAACGCTGCGAGGGCTACACCGAACAATTAAAACCATCGCTTTGTCTGGAACCGATGATGGAAGTGAGCCTTCTCGTATAGGCTTGTATTGTTATTTTACATATATACACTGTACAGTATATATATATATATAGATATGTGCTCGAGAAATTAAACAAACTTCAGCCATTTTGCCTCCAGAACCTCCAGCAAATCTGGACTCGTTTTTTTTATGAGTAAGCCGTTTGCCAACTTTTTAGGTTTCTATTTTGACCCAGGGTTTTCTATAAAGCGAAACTTACAAGCTTATACAAACCCACACCCTGTTGATTAGGACTTGGCATGCCTCACAGAGTCCTGGTGCCACCACACCTCTACAGACGTCAAACTCACCATGAGCACGATCAAACAAGTGACACTGCAGCAGCAGCTCATGCAAAGCACTAGGATGCATTATGTTTATCAAGAGGGATGGTGCTCGAGTCCTCAAGAGAGAGAGAGCCAGGTGCACTTGTGATGCAACTCAGGAGAAGTGCTAACTCAGCACTCAAATAAAACTGGCGACTGAAAAAAGATTGAATTGAAGAGTTGGGGAATTTAAATTAAAGCTGGAGGGTCTTCTGTCACAGTTAAGAGTTGCAACAATTATTGTCAGAAAAATATTCACCAACTATTATGATATCCACTTCATCATTTTTGATGAAGGGATTTTTCATGCTGAAATGTCAGAAAATGCTTTTTTCAGCTTCTCAACATTTCAGATGTCCTGCTTTTCGCTGTTTTACATCATATTAAAGTGAAGATCATTATTAATATAATATTAAAGTGAGATCTGGACAGACAAAACCAGACATTTAAAAGACCAAACAATTCATCCGGTAAATTAGTGTTTAGTTGCATCTCTATTCATAGTAGCATACAATCAATCTCAAACAAGCTTGCAGTTTTTTATGGAGGTCCAATATGCAATTACTTAAGATATTTATTTCATCAGCACAGACCAAATCATTTCTGCTCCTGACAAACAGGTAGAAAACCAGCTGCCTCTGTGTCCAAAGTCCCTGCACTTAAAACACGGAGCTCTTCTTAATCCAGGCCAGAAAACCGACGTTAAATATCCTAAATTCAAAACAGGTAACGTTAAAGGTATAGCTGGCTAATCAGGCAGTGATCCCCGGCATTACTCGTCGCATTTGAGTTAGCACCTTAAATAATATAACGTAACGTCAATTCAAAGTCCGTGCAATTATGCTCACCGCAGAAGTCATATTAGCCTCGGGGTAGCTGTAAAAAAAAAACACTCAGATATTCAGGGTTTCCTGCAATCACAACGAAAACAAAAGAACCGTAACGACTAACTTTAACCAAACAGCCAACTTAATTTGAATGTTAACTAACTATATGAAATTATTAATGAAACACGATCAAACTGCGCATATTTTGCACATTTCCAGCTGAGTTTTACTGACCCGAGAGGGTTCACATAACGTTATTTAAGTCCGGAGGTTACGTTCACGTTAGCTTGCTAACATCCTACAGTCTGTGTGGTTAGCTTCGCTGGTCTTTGCGTTACTAACCTCAGTAATTTACCATTTAAATCCTCAAAACAACAACGACTAAATGCAACATCAACGCCTTTTCTGTGGACCATTGGATGCAGCCTTAGCTAGCTCGCAGCTAGCAGACAGCCTTTATTTTTAAAGCTAGCCATACATGCACGTTAGCTACTCAACTCTGACGTTATACAGCGAAAGCATTGCTTATTAGATTAATGTGTTAGTATATATACATATTATTAAATACGTACTTGGTGTTGGTAAGAAAACTGAACAGTAGATTCTGAACACAGGTCACCACTGACTCCACCGCCAGCCGTCTCTGCTGTGGGCAGTAATTTTACTCGACTAGACTCCATCGGGGTTGCCAGGTTGGATTCAAAGACCCTCCCTTTTCAACAAGCAGTTTTAAAAAACGTGAGGGTTTCCACGTCCATGTGTACAAACAGATCCGCATATATATATAAAACACCAAGACAATCACTGATAAAGATGTAGATAATAATAACTGTCTGATAATCTGGGGGAAAAGAAACGTCAGATAATCTCTTTTACGTTAACTAAAGGGTCAAAATGGCTGGTTTATGGTATATTCGTGAGTTGGAGAAGACGGTATCTTTTTTACAACCTGGGAGGATTCATATGTTTGCAGTTGATGCGCATATCTTATATGTTATATATAGGGATAGCGGTGTACGCCATCGTGTGTGTGTGTGTGTGTGTGTGTGTGTGTGTGTGTGTGTGTGTGTGTGTGTGCGTGTGTTTGGGGGGGGGGGGGGGGGTAGCAGACATTTACCCTCCAGTACAATAGTCTAACTTAATTGCACAAAAGGGTACACGGCTTTCCTTTTTTGTATGACTCATGGAAAACTTGTTGACAAACAACTATTTTAGTTATATTTATTAAAGTGGCCAGTTGTTTGACAGATCTATCAGCAATGTAACAAGGTCTCTGATTTTAGAACCAGGACAGAGAAACTGGGTTTACAGATTTCTACTTCTGTGTCTCAGGTCTCAGACATAGTCTCCAGCACTATCATCGTCATCAGACTTATATGGTACAGTTGCAGAAAATGATGTGTGGTCACAAGTTTATATCTCAGGTGCCGGTGCAATAGTTTAGTATTGCACATATGACCCCATGCAAGAAAGGTTCCTGAACATTCCAGGGATAGACTGCATGTGTGAAAGGGACTTCAGAGACGAGACCTAGGTTTGTATATAAAGTATATATATTATATCATCAGATTATTATTACTCATGCATTAATGTCAAAGCACAATGCTACTATTGTAATTGGCTGGGGTGGATATATAGGATTTCAACAAATTATTATTTTCATTGATTGATCAGAATCGGAATCAGAATCAGAACCGTGTATTGCCAATGTACTGTATGTTTCACATACAAGGAATTTGTCATGGCGGGTGGTGCATAACATTAGACAATAATATTAAACAATAACATTAGACAATAACATTAAACAATAACATTAAACAATCAACAACAGTGCAAAAAAACATATTAAAATTTACAATAGAATATAGAAGAATGTAAAATAAAGTGCACAGACAAACAGATAACAGTACTTTAAACAAGTGCAATGTAAGTGTAATGTAAAAGTGACAAGTGTATTTAATTGATTGTTTGGTTTGTAAGAATTCTGAAAAATAGTGAGAAAAAACATAAAAATTACCCAGAGCCCCAAGTGACACCTCTACAATGTTTGTTTTTATATGACGATTATCAAAATAGTGTCAGCTGAATAATCGATTAATTGTGCCAGCAGTACTTTTATATACTTGCTGGGTAGTTTAATTTATAACAAAGCATTTTACAAGCTCTTTGTGTGTTTTGTATGCAAAAATCTTAATTGCAAAGTAACTAAAGCTAAGAAGCACGACATTCTCCTCCGAAATATAGTAGATATAAGTGGAAAGTAGCATGAGGCGTAAAATGTCACATTACTAGCTAATAAGTACATTCCAGGGCGATGCCCGCTTCAACCAGCGGTTACATCAAGTGTTAAAAACACCCGTTGACTGTACAAACCTGGCAACCCATGATCCACGTCGTCATTTCCGAAGTTAAAGAAAAAGGGTTCGCACGTTTTACTTCCTCTTAGGGCCCGATTACACACACACACACAGACACAGACACACGCACACGCACACGCGCACACACACGGTTCAGTGATCGTTGTTTAGGAGCCTCCTCTGCTGTCCTGCGCATCGTTTACATTGCGATAGAGGCCCGTAGAAGCTGCCATGACATATTTCACCTCAAAGGAAGCAAGAGTTGAACAAGTTGTGTTGAATCGCGTGGGATCAAAGTAAGCGAGGGGACGTTTGGTGGACACCGACCGACTGGAAGAGCGGAGCACCACGTTCACGTTACACCAAAATGGCAACCCCCTATGTCCAAGATGAGTCTGGTAAGATGCATGTGCAGACCCTCGTCTAAAAACAAAACCCACTTCATTAAACAAAGCGGCTACAACCACGTCTTAATTTCTACCTCCAGCATCGTAAACACTGGCGTGTTTAACGGTGTTTTTGGTTCAGACATTTTGTTTAGCAGCTAGCGCTAATGCTAGCTGAAACAGCTAGCTTGATGCGCTCCACTATCGATAGTCAGCTAGCTATCGCGCTTCATTAGCTTAGTTGCTAACTGTGGAAACGCTGTGATATATATGCTGGTTATTTGGTTGTCTTTAGAGTTACGGTGGTTTCAATTAGCCTCTTGTATAGCAACCTGACACGTGAGCTATCTAACATTAGCTACCTAGCTATTTCTGCAGTAGTTGTCAATAACCAGTGAGTGTATGTTGTGATAAAAGTAAGGTTAACGTATAACTACCACGATGTTTTATTCAAAGAACCAGTATTAACGTGCCAATTTTTTGTATATATGCTTTTTAGAGCATACTGTTGATATTAATCAATTAAGAAACATTTAATGTTTTATGTAATTTATTAAATCAGGATAATCCTATTGCCATTATAAAGCTCCTATACAATGGGGCCATGCATTAGATGTCAGTGTACATTGAAAAACACATACAAATTTCACTTAAAAGAGACTAAAAACAAACTATTAAATCAAAGAATTGTCATTCCATGTTAGGACAAGTACATTCAGAGCTCAAATGATCCATATTCCTGTTTTTAAAATTGCATGCCTATAAAATGATCTACTTTAAAATGTCTCTGCAGCTCACAGGAAAATCAACAAAGATGTTGAAAGCACTTTCACCAAAAACTGTGGGAGTTCTGATGAACATAATGTGTCTGCAGGAATGGAGGTTGCTGCTAATAATAACAACCCGACATCAACTGAAACTAAATGCCTGACAGACATAGGTACTTCATCACATTGATGCATAAATTGTACTAAAATGCAACATTTCTTTCCAGCTGTAATACACAATGCTTTGTTCCTGTGCCTAAAATGTGCTTTTTTGTTTTTTAAGGCTTTTGATAACTAACGATTCAGAGTGTGAGACTGTGTAAAACAATGATGTGTGTGCAATGCATTATATTAATGTGGCAAGTTAAGAAGTTTATGAAATAAGCTGTATTGGGTTCTTGGAGCTGCACAGCTGTCCAGTTATTTGATTTATTTGACAGGGACTGTGCATATTAATCAAACACTGTTTTAAAATGTTGTACCTGTTGCTCTTCAGGGAAATACATTGCTTCCACTCAGCGACCTGATGGAACATGGAGGAAGCCGAGGCGGGTGAAGGATGGTTATACTCCTCAGGAAGAAGTACCAGTGTAAGTGCAGCTCTTCTTTCCCTACAGTCGTACATAAAGATCATAATCTTATTGTGAAAGTAGCAGTGGGTGGATGCTCTGATCAGAGGTGGGTCGTAACGAGTTATATTTACTCTGTTACATGTACTTAAGTAACTTTTTGTGAGTAAATTGTACTTGTCAGAGTAGTTTTTAATGCAGCATACCTTTTACTCTTACTTGAGTACTTTGTTTGTGCAAAGTAACGTTACTTTTACTCGAGTAGTAGTGTTAACTCATTTGGCTACTTCCACCACTGGCCCTAATAGATCTTGAATGGGCCGATATTCATTAGAAATGGCAAAGTGTGAAGACATTTTTATCCGTTCACCTCATTTTTTTTAAAGCATGCGTTTCTTGCTGTTTCAGCTATGAAAACAAGTTTGTGAAGTTTTTCAAGGGCAAACCAGACCTGCCACCTGGGATGAATCCGTCCGAGGCGGCTGCGCAGAAGCAAATGATTCCCGGTTGCGGGGACGCTGAGGCGGCCGGTCTCTCAAAGTCCGCCAAACGCAACATGAAACGCAAAGAAAAGCGAAAACAGCAGCAGGACGGGGACGCGGACGTGGACTCGGTGAGCGACGCCATCGAGAATGCGTCTATTTCAGAGAGCGGCGAGTCTTCCAACAAGACGGCGGTGCCGGTTTCTGTCTCGACTCCCGATGATTCATCAGCAGATGCAGACGAAAAGGCCAAGAAGATCAAAAACCTGAAAAAGAAGCTGCGGCAAGTTGAGGAGTTGAAGCATAAAGTGGACTCAGGGGAAATAACAGAGCCAACAAAGGATCAGTTGGAAAAGCTGCTTCGGGTTCCGGCCTTAAAAGATGAGTTACAGCAGCTCGAGCGTGATTCTTGAAGCAATAAAAGAAAAGCAGAGAAGAGTCGGACAGACTAAACATACAAACTACATACCGAGAGACGGTGAAGGGACCTTTTGCAGCTTTGTGATCATGGCTTCCATTAAACATTATTCTACCTATTTGATATTCATCATGAACTCTTGAAGTGAACACAGGACAGGAAGTCCTCGTAGCAGGCATCACATCTCCAGAACTGACGAGTCTGTTTTCTAGTTTCACATCTCCAGGAAACAATGTGACTCCTGCTCATACTCTTGTATTTGCCAGGCCACTCATCTATGAATATCTTTTAAAGACTTCATTGTAAATTGCTTTTATGCGTGTCTGTCCTTTTTCCATTTTGTACCTTTTCATAGCATCAGGTATTACTTACACATACACTATTTTCTGTTAAAGAGAATATAGTTTGTTGACTCGTCGACATTTATTTTTGTCAATGATTGGACGGCCAATGTTGAGCCACTGTCTACACAGTCATTACATTAAAGCTACATGCTGCGTAACATGTTTATCTCATATTGTTTTTAGCGGTGGAGTGAACAGCAACTTTATTTTAGAAGGCAGGATGTAAAACAAATCTATATTTTGGTGTCATTGGATCTTTTGGAAACAAGTTCTACACTTAAAGGATGATGCTGGGGATATTGTATATTTTTCCAATTGTCAACAAATCCAATAATGAGTTATTACTTCATTGATCCTACCAACCAGTATTGTCTCTGTAGCCGAAGCCTGGTGGAGTTTATTCCTCTGTGCCATAGAGCTCCATTGTTATAGCTAAAAAAAATGAATAAAAATGCAATAAAGTACATCGATGAGCCACACTGTTGCACTTGATGACATGTTCCTTTATTATGATGAACATGGACACTGTAGTTACTTTGAGTTGATCCCACATACACCGTCCTGCTTCCGTAAATACTTTTAACTAGAACATCAAATGTGTATTAACCCGCGTCTGAAGACGGTCTCCAATAAATACACTAGTAACTCCTCTTAAAGCTACAGTGCCCAGGTGTTTTAGGAGTGACGTGACCGATGTGACCTGTTATTAGGTATGTACGCTTTCAATAACAACAAATGGACAATATGAAGACATCATAGGGTTTGTTTATGATATTCAGCAGTTTTTAAAATAGCACTTTCTATGATGAGTGCAATGAACAGTGGAGCACATAAACTCAAATATTACGTCCTGATTTCATACTACAAACTATTTGTATACAGTATATATACTATACTTTCCATTAAAGTACACCATGTTTTGCAGTTGGTTTACAATAAATCAACATACAATACGTGCACCAGTGGACTGCTTCTTTAGAGCTGGCTGTTAAACTTCACATAAAAAGCAAAAATGTTTTTTTAAATAATTTTTCAGTTTTAGATCTGTCTTCTTAAAATAATTTGAACCACCTCCCTTTTGTTGAAACTGTTATTGTTTCACACATGTCTGAGTCTCTTTCCCATCTGTCCACTCACTATTTATGAGCTGTATGTCTCAGTGTTGAAGGAGGCGTTCTCTGTCTCCATTCAGAGGACGATTTGTAGCGATGGTTACATGGGGGCGTCATTGTTTTCCCTTGAATGGGTTTTCTACATAGTGAACAATATAATTAGCTGTTGTCTCATGGAGGAAGTGTGGTGAGTTGTTTTCCTCATAGAGCTGCAATCATGAAGTGAAAAATGTCAAGATTTATGTGGGATATTGGATGTCCCACATGTTTCACATGTCCCACATGTTTCACAGACATAAAGCTGTATTTCTGGTACATCCGTCACACTTTAATTCATGTCGTCTGGAAAATAATTTACCGTCAAAGTATTTCAACTTAATTAAATAGTTACCAAGAAAGTGGGATTTTCTTTCACCACCGTGACATAAGTGGTTGTAAGTAATCACCTTCCATAGATAGTGGGTAGATAATCTCTTTTTTAAAGTTAATACTTACGTATATTTGCTTCCTTTGACGTAAACAAAATTACTCTGAAGTTATTTTCAAACACAAATGCCTCTAAATGATGGTGTAAGAAGGCGTGATCATGCTGTTAGTGTCTGAAATATGTATTGGTTTCTGTTTTCCACACATCACATTCCTTTTAAAAGGTTATGTGGCTTTGAGGCAGTTCCCAAACAGACACTTGGCGCTATAAAAAGTGAATCCCGAAATGAAACACCAGCTTCAGCTCTGACACAGGGAGGACTGATACTCAGAGGATGGGCGTAGATCCAGAAGCTGCAGTCTTCTGCGATGCTTAGACGGACCCACAGCTTGTTTATCTGTTGAAAACGTTTTTATTTGACCGAGAGGGATGAAAAAAGACCCAAACTGGAAAATGGAATATAGGCTGGAGTTAATGGTGCTTCTGGTCCTGCTGACGACAGCTTCATCCGTCGCCCTCAGCAGAGAAGAATTTACAGAAGCGGTGGTAAGGAGACCTGTTGAAATGCTGAAAAGTTTATCCTACAAAAATCAAAAATCAATTGCCTAGTATTTCTTGGAAGCAGTACATTTCAATGATTTTGCAGTTTAAAGATGCCTATAATACTGATAGTGATAATATAATATTATAATTAAATTATATTGTGCAATCTAAATTAAACTGCCCATTCTGCAGTATATTATTATTATTTTTTTTTTTTTACAAAAATATGACCAAATGTTGTAAAAGTTGTAAAACATTCAAATCCTTGTGACGTTACTTTGTATTTATTCAACTCAATTATTTTGGGGAGAACTGTCCCTTTAAAAGTAAAATTTGTAATGCTGCACTTGGAGTATATTTTTGTGGTATTGGTACTATATATACATATATACTGTATATATAAGTTGTATTGCTGTAGATCTAACCAGCATTATAAAGTAGTTACAATAAGCTCCACCAGTTACACCATTAATGTACTGCTTACATGTAAAACACATTACATAACACTAATGTATACACCATCCTGCTAGTAATACTAAATAATACAACAATAACACTATAATAACTAATATAGTAATAGTTTATCAATCTAGATTGTTTTGGAAACATCGGCCATAGAGATGCCTTCTCTTGAATAAAAAGCACCAAAGCCGATCCGGTAACTACTTTAGTTCCTATAACACAACACTGCTCACATCTGTGAATTATCTTGAGTAACCAGGAAAATCTGGAAAGAGATTTTGCCGTTGAGTTTAAAAAATATATATTTTTGGCGCTTCAAGCGCTATATATACATATCCTGACACTATTACAATTATTATCTTTCTTTAGGTGTATTTAAGGAAGTATGGCTATCTGCACATCCCACTGGACAGCAAAGGCCAAAACCATCCACCTGATAAGATAGTGGAAGCTCTAAGGTGACCATATTTCTTCCATTTTAACCATTTATGAAAGTGGCTCAACAGGTTTCCCTCTGCTGTTGTTGTTGTTGTTGTTGTAGTTTTTTTATTTGTTTTTTACCTAACCCCAGATTTGTTCATTATTTCTTTTCCTTGAATGTCAGAATCTTTCAGAAAGCGACAAACCTGCAAATATCAGGAAAACTAGATTTAGCCACTCTGGCGATGATCAACAAACCTCGGTGTGGACTGGAAGACTCTTTCAATGACAAATCTCTTCAATATCGAGTCATTGGTGGGTAACTGCATTCATGTTACACGTTCAGATTCTGATTGTTACTACACAGTGCTTTATAAATGTGTAAAAAGAGACCTAAATGTTTTCCTGATTGACAGGTTACTGGCGGAAGAAGATGCTGACCTACCGCATCTATAGTTACACCCCTGACTTGGGTCAGGGAAAGACCCGTTTGGCCATCAAAAGTGCATTTAAGTACTGGAGCGACGTGTCACCTTTAAGGTTCAAGGAGCTGCAGCAAGGAAGAGCAGACATCAAAATCTCCTTTCACAGAAGAGACAGGACGTGTCCAGTTCCCTTTGATGGACGAGGTAGGAGTACTGGATGTCAAAAACGTTTTGGGATCTCAGTGCTTTCACGCTCGTTAAATCGATGAACTTTCCCTGTAAGATGACAATAGTTTGAAGAATTCTTGCTTTATCTTTAGGTCATGTTTTAGCCCACGCCGATGCCCCTGAGTCCGGCATTGTGCATTTTGACGAGGATGAAGTGTGGACAGAGGGGAAGACCTCCGGCTCAAACCTGAGGATCGTTGCGGCCCACGAGATTGGCCACGCTCTTGGCCTGGGCCACTCCCAACACTACAGCGCACTGATGGGACCTGTTTACAACGGATACAGCTCAGACTTCAAGCTACATGCGGATGACATTCAAGGGATCCAGGCTTTATACGGTAATAGAGTCACAGCGTCAGAGTGAGTGTGATCTTTAAAGTACAAGTCATGTAATGTGCAGTGTTGTTCCATTTCAGGAAAGCCAGAGAAAACTCCTCCTTCCAGAAAGCCAAGTCCGTTGGTGCCAGGTGATATTCCGGATCCTTGCAAGGCCGCTGTGGATGCAGTAATGTTGGGTACAAAGACTTTGATGCTGTCACACTGCACTCAAATTTAGTAAAAGAAAACATTAAACATGTCTCTGTACTTTGTTTAAGAACAGATATTTGTTTAAATCTACTTACAGCTGTTTTGTCCCTGCAGGTCCTCTGCAAAAGACATATGTCTTCAGTGGTCGGTACGTGTGGACGGTGTCCAGCTCTGGCTACAACACTCCCGTCCTGATCTCTGCGCTGTGGAAGGAGCTGCCAGGGAGCCTAAATGCAGCTGTTCAGTCTCAGCGGACCGGCAAGTCCTATCTTCTGAAAGGTGGATTTATTTCATAGTTTAAAAAAAAAAAGAGGCTCACAAGAGTGTAACATTTTAAAATTACAGTGTTGAAATAATTGCTTTCTTGTCTCCACATGTTCTCTCACAGAGGACAAAGTATGGAGATACTCAGGTTTCAAACTTGACCGCGGCTTCCCCAAACGCTTGGCCAACATCCCTGCTAATATTGACTCAGCTTTTTACTTCAATAAGAGCAAAAAAATAATCTTTCTCAAAGTAAGTACAAAACACAACATTTCCTTCAATCTATTTTGAGACTTTTTGTTGAATGTTTCTTTCATTTCTTAGTGAATAATTGCTTTTTTTTAATAATTGTTTTTTCAGGGCTCTGGATACTGGCAGTGGGATGAAATTGGCCCGACAGACTTCAGTTCATATCCCAAACCTATTGGACAACTCTTCCACGGGGCACCCACCAACACTAATGCAGCATTCACATGGACAAACGGACATATATACTTGTTTAAAGGCACCCAGTACTGGCGTGTAAACCAGCACCACAGAGCAGTGGAGAAGGCCTACCCTCTGAGCTCCGACTCACACTGGATGCACTGTGACAACTGAGCCACCAGAGGCCACCAGGGATCCAGCACAAACGTTTACCTTATTAACATACATGCAGTGGAATAAGCCGAGACTTGTGATTGGACGTTGTTATCCACTAATTAGGCATCTATATATGTAATATTCCTGAAATAATCCTGAAACTAGTACTACATAGTATTCTATCTGTAGGCCTTTTTTTCTCAGCAGACATTTTGACTTATAGTGGGAAGAAAATGTAAATCTTTGTCTTGTTTTACATATTTAACATTCTTACATTTATTTGAGTATGAATTGTAGATAATTGCCAGGTGTTACGGTAATAATATTGCTGGATGTGCTGTACAATTCTTTTGCATATTTATTATGTTGTTTATATTAATTGTTTAAGAAATGTTTTTAGGATGCATTTTTGACATCTGACCAGGGAAAATGAGCCATTTCGGCAAATTCACAGTTATTTTCAATAAATTAATCAAATAAAAATAAATACTTGTTTCACCTCTATCTGACTTCAACCTCAGCCAAAGTAAGTGAAAACAGCTGTGTGACTGTGCAAGGCCTTTAAATAATGTTTGTAGCTTAAAAGTGAGAATTATTCAAAGATGAAATAACACCTTCTCTGTCCTAATTCAAAATGTAATTCACAAATAATTAACACGCACCATGGATTTCCTGCCATAGCTGTACTTGGTGACCATAGACTGTATGATGTATGGAAATAGTCTCTGCGACGTCAGCCATATGTTTCTGAAGAGTTGTGAAGCTCAAAGTGGGTGGTTCCGGCTGTCGCCATCTTGGCACTGACAACACAGCCTAACTCTGGCTAATCCAAAAATGGGACACAGATGGATCGTCGTTGGTGTCTGAGGCGGGAGCGGGTGATGCAGCAGAGGAGACAGCTAGCTAAGTTTGGCTTTTTGACATTGGGGGTCTATAGACTGCTGCGGGGATGACGTGTTTTTGTAGGCCAACCCTAGAAGTGACACTGGTTCCCTCGATAAAGAGCTAATTGGATTTTTCCATAACCACTTACCATTACATCACCAAATGAGGCAGGTCTAATCTATAATCTCTGACCAAACTGAAATTATAACAACATCATTTTATAAATAGCTCTGATGTAACTGGCTGGACCTTTTGATATGGTCTATCATAGTTAGGTAAATATCCTTAACTAGGACTTCACCGTATGCCACAATGCCTGCAGTTTGCCTCAGTGATTTACATTCTCGCTTGTCATCCAGCCTTTAATTTTAGCTAGCACACACATAAATCATGACAGCGATGAAGCTTGAGATGTAACATTCACCAACACCAAATGAACAGTTTATTCTGTAAATTAACATAGGACGTCTCGCAGAGATATTGGCTAATGTTTGTTAAAAAAAATTACAAAAAAACAAGCACTCTATTGACTTGCTTTTGGAGGCAGCCACATTTGAGGAACTGCAGTTTTTTGGTACTTACACGTTGGCTTCATTTTTCAGCACCGTTAGCCGCTTGGGTAAGAGCAGTGGCTTATGCAGCTAATGTTAGCTTATGTTAGCAAACTGGGTATTGTTGAGTAACTGACATTATCAACTCTTCTCTACTTTTGCACAATGTTTTTTATGATATGGTAGGCTAATTGCCAATTTTGGCCACAGTGGATGTTTTGTTTGTTGTTGTTTTGTTTCTTACATATTTTTGCTTTAACATACCGGTACATTTATTTAAGACAATACACCAAAACAGCAAACAATCAACCTGTCCCATTCCTGTCAAATCACTAGTTTATTGGTTGTTTGTCCAAACATTCCCCATTTTTCGTATGTATCTACTAAATTGAATTGCATACATGAATTTGTTGTTTATAACTGTAATACTTTAACTTCAATTTACAACACAACCATATCTAGAGACATGGTACATAGCATTTGGAGAATTAAAAAGTATTATTCCATCCTGTGAAAGAAAACAGCTCAACTGTAAAACACAAAGTTTCTGTGAGATAAAACTGTTTAAAGGAAGCAATGATCACGAGTCTGATGACTGTGCATGTTGTGTTGTCATCATTCTGGGGATGATCTCCGAAGATCTGAAATCTCACCGTGCGCATGTCGAGGATTATCTGAAGAAGCCGGTTAAAGTGGATTAACACTGGCAGTCGATAGGTTGAATTGTTTCTTTAATTTATCGGCGTAACACGTAATGGATTCATCAGATAGGTCACAAACATCTGATGCTGTGTTCCTTCAGACTGTATAGACAGGCAAGGCACCAGTCAAAGGCACCATTGAGCCCGTCTCAAAGTCAAAGTCAATTAGAGTATGTGTGACGGTGCTGACGCTGCTGCTGGAGGAGCCCGTTTCCATCTGGCGCTCCTGAAGGCTCTGGAGATAACTCTGAAAGCCAGACAGGAAAAGGACATGTTGATATTGTACTGACCAACTTCTGTTATTTTACATGATGAGGCTTTTTCCTCATGCAATCGGAAGAAACTGAGAACATTTTACCTCATGCAAGAACATTTTCGTATTCTTATCTTTCTCTTACTTTTTTTTGGTTGTACGAGTGTGCCACTTTAGATTTAGCAAACGCTCCTAACATCAGATAACTGACCCGTGTAAACATGATGAATGCCACCTGTGCGTAAATGAGTATGTGTTCATGAGAATTGTATAGCAGCATAATTAACGCTCCAATAATACCATATAAGGCTATGTATCCGGCCACATATGTCTCAAATTTAAGTCCTGCTTTCAGAGATCCATAAAGGAAAATATATAATTTTTAACAGTGTCAGAAGCAGATTTAAGGTACCTGCTAAAGCCGAGAAATGGGGAAAAATAACGAGTTTTTCAAACTCAAAATTGCTTCAAAGTACTGAAATATTCAATCCATTGGTGAAAAATGTAGGCTTGGAGAACAGCAGACTAATTGTACATGACTCCTACCACAGGTCTTGACCACTAAATTGTGTTCGTACCCAAGAGACAATCCAAAATAGGAGAAAATTGGTGAATGCAGCAAGTTTTCCTAAATCACTCGTACAAGCCACTTTAGAACAAATCTGATTGTCAGCGCGAAAATTTGCCTCTTTGAAGAAGTGAAAGCGGAATGATTAATTTTAATCTCAGTCACTTACTGGCGCCAGGACGTCCCCAGCGTAGCGTTTCAGCGGTGGAGGCCTGCGCCGACGATGTGGTTGAGGTCTTCTCCTTAACTCTTTATATCTGTGCTTCTTCACATGTTTCTTGTGTTTTTTCTGTGCAGCTGGGAAGCATCCAAAGGGGAGTAAAGGAGTGAAGGAAAGGAGTATTTAACATCACAGGAGGAGGTTTTCAGCTCATATTCAACATGAAAACAGCCTTGAATGCATCAGTAAGTGCAGATTGAATCAAACTCACCATCTGTGTGTGATACTCCTTTGGCAGTAATACCCCACTGCACCAACACACCCATCAGACCCATAACAGGCCAGATCCCAGCAATCGCCCAGTTAAACCAGCAGAGTGGACTTGGGGCAACTTGGCAAAACACATCATACACCTGATCTGGCAGCGTAAACGTCCCCACCAGGTAATCCACACACAGCATCACGGCGGAGGCTCCGAACACAGATGTGTAGATGATGGTGAACAGTTTCTGCCACTTGAGAGTGAAGAGAGCAGCGGAGATGCTGGCAGCCAGCACAACAGTGAGAGGCACCCACGCTGGAGTAAGGCTGTGAAACTGTCCGATGACCACCAGGATGGCGAGGGAGAGCAGGCTCCCCAGCTGCAGCCCGCTGAGGAGGAGTCCCATTGTGGACACCAGCATGGTCATCAGCCCGCAGAGCACACCCATACCCAGGCCGATCCCTGCCTTCGTCTCTGACCCCAACTGGGCGCCCAACATGGGCTCCTTGTGGTACAACAAGGGAATGGTTGTCGCGCCAAACATGAAGCCAGAGAAGAACATGACCATCTTGAAGCAGCGGTATCCTGAAAAGTGGAATAAAAAGAAGGTTGACTTTAAAAACAAGTGCTGTATCATCTACCAAACAGAGCCAAACTGACTTGTTAAAGGTACAGTCTCGAACGCAGACGGGCCCTGCTACCCACTTAGCCACAGTTGCCACAATTTATAAGTGATTGAAATACCTAAGGTTTGGTGTCATCAATAATCATTATGTATTGTGTGAATGTCAGTCAGTCTTTACATCATCTATATTTACTCATATTCAAGGAAATAAATGACTCTAGATTATTTAACACACTGACTTATGCACATATCAAATATTTTTCTGTTAAAGCTAATTGTATATTTTTTGAGGGAATTAACATGCAAACACAAATTTGATGAGAAGCAGTTACCTTTTAACATTATTTGATAATGAGTGTTTCATTATAACCACAATGATTAAAATTCTGTGATAAACATAACAGTATAAGGATGTTTATGTATGTTGTAATATAGCATTTTGCATCTTGCTGGTTGTAACTCTCTTGTGACAATTGAGCCGAAGCAATTTTAAAACAGAAGCTGAGGGACAAAAGTACAGCCTGCTTTTAGTTTGGATAATGCTTTTGCTTACAACTTACAAGCTTGTAGTGTTGTATTGATTGTGAATGTCCCCGCTGGTCTACATGGAAATGCTCCAACATTGAGGAACAGTTACCACTGCTACAGTACTTTCACTGGCTTTTTCACTTGAGCGTTTAACTGAACTCTCACTGAGCTACTTGGAAGACCCTGCCGATGTTGATGGGTCACATATTGCAGAAATAGAGTTTATAAGTGAATCTGTTCCAGTATTCATGTCCAGCTCCATTATCTGTCATTCGTATTTTTAACGGGAAGAACATCAGTTCTCAGAGCACTGACATCAGGCTCCTGCCTTCGCCTACACTGAACCTTTTTCTCCAAATTATTAATTATTTACAGTCGTAAAATTCCTTGAAGGCAACACTGTGATAGTAACTGGGAACACAGACTTTGGCAGCATGTGTGTTTGCATAAGTATCACATGTTTTAGGTCCATAGGACACCCTTCTCCTAATCAGTTTGTGTTTGTTGGATTTGTGTTCACTTATTTTCTCAGTGAAAACAGAGAAAGCTATGTTGAACTCTTTTGCTTCATATTGTTTTTTTTTGGTGTTAGTGGGGGTTAAATCTCCTTCACAGCATTATTAACGTTCAGAGTTACAAACTGCCCTTTTCTGGAACAAAAAATAGTCCAACATCAGAACTAACACTGTGAAACCACTGAGATGTCGAACAGTGCAACAGGCAGCACTATAACAGTGCTGCCTGTCAAATTCAGGCAGAGGACATCTGTCTCCTCCAGCTTTGTGCTTATCCACCTTAAAACCCTGGCAGCTTTCAGAGACCTACGAATGCAGGTTTAAGCCATCGGGTGAGCTAACAAAGCATTTAGAGTACAAACACGAATTTTAAGTAGCCAATGCTTTCTGCTATACTTTGTGCACATTCACGTCTAACATTAGTTCTGGGTTCATGAATACATACCGAAAAAGGTGAAGATGAGGCCGAATGAAAGGCAAACAGAGCAGACAACAGATGAGATGATTTCATACTTGATACTAATCTCAAGCATACAGATGTTCACCTCAACCAGGCCAACTCCTGGCTCCTGATTAATATAGAGTGAAGTGACAGCCATCTTGGAGGATTATTACTTCTACTGCTTTGTGCAGGGTCTTTGTTCATTGAAGGAGGGGAACCAGAACATCCTGCATGTGGCATTCAGGGAAAGAGGAAGCTCCTGAATGAAGAAGTTGTGCTGAACTGCTTCCTGTTGTGCACCTGCAAAAAGAGGAGAGGATTTTTCAAGCTTCCATGGTAACATAGAGTCAGCTCTTTTCCGTTAATTTTCCAGGTTGCTAACTTGAGAGTTATTAATCTTCAAGTCTTATGAACATCCTGGGGGAGTAATCCTTCAAAAATATTGCTGTTATTCAATTTGAGTTATTAAATGTGAGAGGACATTGCTCTTTCTCATGTACCAATTTCCTGTTCAGGAACCAGAGAAGGAAATCGGGGATCCCCTCTGAGTTTAAGGCCTCTCTGTCCTGGTTCTTTTGTTAAAGAACGGGATGCAGATGGGGAAATGACCTTGTGACTTGATGCCATCGTCATACAGGTTTATTGTTCGAAGCATGTGGTTAGGTACGTGTTTACTGAACAAAATAACTAAAACGAAATAGCTCAACTATAACGCAACATGTTCTAACACCCAATAAAGAAAATAATTCTTGGAAGAAGTATTCATATCTACTAGCAACTTTTATCTGCATGTGCAAAGTTAACTGGAGACCAAAGTTATGAAATAAGTGGAGTAAAAAGTACAATATTTGCCTCCCAATTGTAGTGGAATAGAAGCATAAAGTAGCAGAAGATGGAAATATGTTAAGTACTTCAAAATGGTGAAGTACAAATACTTAAGTAAATGCACTTAGTTACTTTACACCACTGGTAACCGCTTTGCATTAATTATAATTTATTTTTGAACTGAAGGAGACTAACAACTAACTGTGTAAAGTTGTAAATCATGTGTACACACTGCTCTTATGTTAACGGCTGTCTATCTACAGTGTTTAATACTGTAAGGACCTTATCAGCTGTTCCGGCAGATCTCAAATGGAATTAGAGGAGCTTTAGCAGGTGAGTAATCCTCCTGTTTGCTTATTTCAACTCTGGGTCCTCTCGTAAAGGCGAGTGTTGTTGTGGAAAACATTCCTATACCCGCTTTGCGTGAGTCTTTTAATGCTGAAATACATAATACCAAAAACCAGGTTGTCTTTTCCAGTATTTATTCTCTGCGCAGAGAAGGTTCAATCATCACAACAGAATGCGTACAGTCTCAGTGAGGAAGAACTCAGAAAAAAGTGAACAAGCTTTCTTTATACAGAATGAGCAAAGGTGGGGGCCGATGGCCAATGTTACAGACATTTTGGTGTCAGACTTTTGGTCTCAGACTGATAGGAACAACAATGGAAAACAAACAGCCAGCAACCAAAACAAGCAGCCCGAAGGCCTTGACATAGAACATTCTCATACAACACAGTTAGTTATCTATGTGAACAGGCAAGGAAGAACTCTTCTTTTTATATTCTACTTTATTAAAAGTGTTATATTTACAACAAGACCAAATAATGTTGAACAAATTATGTGAGAAAAAAATGAAAACTGACAAATCTCTCTAACATAAAAGCATGAAATGAAGAAACAATACTTCAGTGGCCTACCTGGATTGAGGCATATCTTCACAGAGTAAATGTGAGCTTCAGCAGAGAGTTCAGTGGTAGTTTGTCAATTCATGTAAACCCAACTTGGAGCGAGCTGTCAGGAGTCTGTGTTGGTCCCTCTGTGAGCTGTGGGTGAGTCTCCGCGTTCGACCTGCGGTCATGTGAACAGCTGACACCTGACTAAGAGGGAGACCATCTGCTCCCAGCGACAGTGGGCGGCTGCTTCCAAGTCCAAGGCCGAGTCCGGCTCTCACTAACCATGATCCTAGTGGAGCCTCGTTGCATCATCACGTCAGAGCTTTAAGTCACTTCATGTGGCACTTTTAATTAAGGTTAAAGTAGGCTTGGGGGACCTGTTTTGACCCCTAAAATGTTTTTTTCTTCTTCCGGGATATTCCTAAAGAATCTCATTTAATCCCCTTGTTATTGGTTAGTTTTTACTAGAACATTAATGTGCATGGTCTGTGAAGAGTAACAAACTATTCTTTACTGTGTCATGGTTATAGGGCTTTAAGGTTGTCATTCCATCTCCTTCTGTATGAATTCATGTCCCATTAATGTACACTAATAACTTTGCTTCTTCCCCGGAGTCTTTGTGCTTTCTCTCCACACAGGTTTCCATGGATCTTGGTTGTATCTGAACTGTGGTCATGCCTGACACCCACTGCTTATATCATTATTGTTATCATTAGTCACATTTATATTACAGATACCAATGCTGCTTTGGTTGTCATTATTGTTCTGCTGTCTCCACTGCTGCTGTTATTATTAGTAGTCGTAATTATTTCCACCATTATTCTGCTTATTACTCTGATTATATGAATACTTTTTGCCTAATTTGACCAAATACCTGCTTATATATACTGTATATATATGTATATATATATATATATGGTGGTTGATATTCCAGAACCCCGTTGTTCATTGTTGCTTGTTGAGCAAAGTTGGAGAGGTTTTAGTGGAGGCCTGTTAAGGTGGAATCCTAAAAAGACATCTCTCAGTAACTATAAAACTAATTTAATTGAATGTACATTTAACTATAGATATCAGTTCCATCTAAATATGTTGTCTATTTTGAAAAGGCAATCAATCAGATCCCTATACATGTTCCCATTCAAAGAAAACTGTAAACCACTGGTTTATTTGACCAGCCCAAACTGTATTGAATGCGAATGCTTTCAGGATGATTGCAGTACCACAATCCATCCACCTGGTGGAGACAAATACCACATTTTAACGTGAAGGCTGAGGATAGGCTGTTTGATGTTGGAGGAAGGACGGTTGGAATTGACTCATAAATGATCCAGAGACTTTGGATTAGCCATTAGAAGCGTTGATATACTTCCTCCACCACTGATGGACAATGATTAAGTCATAATAATAGATACAGTCAATAAGTTTTGTTGGTTCAAACCATGCAAGATTATCACAACTGTGTGTGTCAGTGTCCTACTTTAGCTTGAGAACCCCAGATGTGCACTGATGTATGATAACAGCAGCTTTCAATACAGATGCCAAAAGAGTCTTTTTAACATCTAGGGGGCAGTAAGATCCTAAAACAAAGTCACAGCATCATGCTTAGAGGTATATAGACGTTTTATATGACCCAGTATTGTTTTAGCTTTGTCATTAAAGGGGCATTTCAGCAATGTTGTATTACATTTCCATAACGTTGTTGGACCTGTGAGATAGATTAATTAATGTTACGTACCATTTTGTGATAAGAAATTAAAGATGAATTTAACACCAGGTTGAGTTTCAAGTTTGTATCACAGTTGGGTGTGGACAGAAGTATTGCACCTGTAAACACAGTGATGTCACAAGGTCCTAGAGTACACTCTGACATCACTGTAGCAAGGTGAAAAGTTGAACCACTGGAGGTCAGCAAAAACAACATTTTAAAGGGGTGTTCTATTTTTCTATTTGAATGTATGGAAATATTGTTTTAGCTTGTATTCCAACTTGAAGGCCTTTTGTTGTTCTATTGTAAAAGTTCCATTTTCCCCATAAGCTATGAACGCATCACTGTTTCTCTTCTGTATATGCATTTTCTCGATGTGAAAAGCAATTTTTTGCCCTTGTTTTTGGCTAAATCGAATACATTTACCACATATATACATTTCTTGAATGTGTTGTCCACAATAAATACATCAATAAAGTATTGTGAAATAATGAGAACGCCCTTCATGAAGACAACATTAGTGCAGGATCTTTGGTTTTGACTCTCTCTAAAGTATATGTTGGAAGAAAGAAGAAGAGTTTCTGCCAAATATCAGCTTCAACATCTGAATATTTTCTAAACTTCGTCCTAGATAATTGCGTTACTCCAATCTATCTGCAGTGTCCAAGACTCTTGGTTGAAATATTTGATTTTGAAATAGAAATGCTCTTGTGTCTTTACTTACATCATCATTTTACAATTCTATTCAGAATAGCAGGTGGATGCATTTTGCTTGACAGACATATCACTGGCTGCATCATGCTCAATGCACAGAAAAGAATCTCCAAGAATAGCAAACCACCCATAGAGAAGTAGGACGCGTGGTGGTGTGATTCTACAAAGGATCATCCTCCTTCATTTTCTGCAAGGACTTCATTTCATATTACGCTTTGACAAATGGGATATTCTATGCTGTTACCTTGGAAACAGGCATGTATCTGGTCCCTGTGTTGCGAAGCAGCTGAAAAATCTTTCTTTATGTGCATTGTAATGGCAGAAAAGCAGCATGACTCTAATGTGCACTAATGTGTAATTTCTGTTTGACTGCAGAGGGGATTCTCAGTGGATACGAGCAGAAAGCCTCAAACTGAATCAGTAAAACACAGTTACCTGTTCATGTGCTGGTGAGGATTCAGAGGAGCCCTCAGCAGCACCCAGGGATTCAGCAGTGACTGTGCAGAAGTCTGAATGGGTTACATAACTGATGTAGTATCACTTCATCACCTTCGTCACTATTGGTGCCAGCCTAGCAGAATTATCGAGCACAACTTCTCCTTATAAATGTTTACGATCTCTGAGGCCTTGTTGCTGATTGCTCACTGCGGATTATAGACCAAAGAAATGCCCCCTCGAGAAGTCTTCCTCCTGCAGGGATCCACTGGGGGCAGACCTAGCAATTTGAGATGTTGTATATGTAAAACTGTGAAATTTGGTCTCTCTGTTAATTTATTTCATTGTTGCATAAACAGTATTGGCTCCCCTGATGTTTTGACGATTTGTTAGTGTCATCAACTTAAGTTTTAGATATGATATCTCAACAACTATGAGATGGATTGCTTTGAATTCACTGGGGATCCTTAACGCCATCATCAAGACAACGTTTAGGATTGTCCATTACTTTATGACCGAATACCTGCAAAACTAATTGCATTCCCATCAGCCTCAGCTGTACTTTGTCCTTATTGTTAATTAGCAAATGTTAACATGCTAACACCTAAACATCAATATGTTAGCATTATCATTGTGTCATTGCTAGTGTTTGCATTATCTCAAAGCGCTGCTGTGCCTGAGAACAGGATACAGAGCCACACAGGGCCTCTAGCATGGCTGTAGATTCTTGTTTTTCTGTTTAATATCTAGATTGGTGGAATAAGTATTTTGATCCTTTACTCGGGTAAAAGTAGCAACACAACAATGTAAAATACAAAAATTCTTGGATTCAAACTCTTAGTTATGTAAAAGTACAGAAGTATTATTGCCAAAATGTAATTTAAGTATCAAAATAGTACTCATAATGCAAAGTGGCTCCTTTTATAGTTTAAAGTATCCAATCTATTGTTATTATTATTACTTTACTAATTAATATTCAAGTAGCATTTTAATGTGGAATTTAACCAATTTAATCAACTGTTTTTCAGTTTGATCTACAACTGTTTATCATGTTTTATAAGTTGATGATATGTTTTATATGAAAAATATTCATCTTTAAAGTAAGTAGGAACTGTAGCTGTTAAATATAAGTAGTGGAGTAAAAGGTAAATGTAGTGCAGTGGAAGAATGGTAACGTAAAGTTAATGTACAAGAACCTCAAAGTTGTACACAGTACTAATGTTAATGTACTTTCTACAACTGGGTTTGTGATATATTTGGGGTTATGTTGTTTGTGTTTGTGTGTATCTTGAAACACTCAATGAGGCTTCCCTGATTAAATAAAGGTAATAAAAAACATATCATCGTCATAATCATGATTCTCATCTTCCTCTCCTTATCACCATCATCATCATATCATTCAAATCCATCACAAATACCATAATCCCTGCCTCCATCCAATAAAAAGAACACAACCAACAGCCGTTGTTATATTAATATATGTTTTATTCTTCTCCATTTTTATTATCATTATGTTTCATTTTCATATTTGCAAATCTTACAGGTCCTTTGTGCATGGACCTATCATCACGGCACACACACATCGGCACAACAAGATTGTTCAGAAATAGATAAATTCTAATCACACTTTAATAGCACACAATTTCATGACTTTTGCAAGGACTAGGGAAAGACATAACAATAACAAATTGGATCATTTTTTCCTCTACTGAAATCAGAATTTGTTGTTATAATGTGCCAAAAATAAAACATAATAGTAACATGGACATTATCGATTCTCAAATAAACAAAGCATAAATAAAAAGGAAATTAAAAACATGAGATATAACCATAAGATGTGCAGCAGTTGAATAGAGCTCTGATGAATGTGATGAGTTTTGCCATAAAGGTGCCTTTGAAGCACAACACTTTCCCTAACATGAAATAAAATAATCTCTGTCTTTAAATAAGAAACTGCTGACAATATAAAAATACATGGCATTGTACTGTAGTTCATTAAATAAACCAACAATTCATATAGAAAATATTATATTGACGTGTATAAAAATATGCCTTACAACTTTTTGAAAAGTGTAACAGCCGTAAGCTTTTTGTCTGCCACTTCAGAACACACAGTCGACCACAAAATTCCAACATATGTACAAACAACCAACTAATAAGCAGTCAGAACGCCATTTTGACAAATAAAACGAACAGAAGCATCCAGGACAATATTTGTATGACTATTTTTTTCTGACTTGACATATATATAAGATACTGTAAGATTCAAGCAGTACTTGATGGAAACACATACTCAAAAATAAATTAATAAAAAAAGAAATATTCTGTCAATTAGGTATGTTGATATCAGTGTATCTTTGGAGAGAGGGAGAGAGGACGATGAGGGAGACACATTTTTTTAAACGTTTTGTGTCACATCACCTGCGTAACAGTATTTCAGCCCACTGAGATCAGAACAAACACAGGCAGTGTCAGCTATCCTAAAGTAAAAAGTAAAACAAAAATCTACCAGAAAGCCAGGACAATAGCCAGGGAATATAGAGATCATTCGGAGTAATACCGCTTGGATCACTGAGGCAGTTCACGGAGCATTAATGTGAGCATGCAGCATGTCACCAGACGACGCAGAGGACGCTGCTGCAACTGTTGAACATTCAGGCAGATGTTATTATGGCTGCTGCTGGATTGTGAGAGTGTGTGTGTGTTTGTCTTGCTTCTAGAGAGGACATGAACGTTAAC
Source organism: Leptoclinus maculatus (assembly GCA_032191485.1). Classification (NCBI taxonomy): domain Eukaryota; kingdom Metazoa; phylum Chordata; class Actinopteri; order Perciformes; family Stichaeidae; genus Leptoclinus; species Leptoclinus maculatus. The sequence continues at coordinate 262,724 of JAVDOI010000108.1, read as the reverse complement.
TGGTGTGTATTTTCCATAGGAAGTGGTTTATCCCTGCTACCTCCTGTGCAGGCAGTGTCTAGCACATGCTAAAGCCACCCCCTCTCCCTGTGCTCCTGCTCCTCCACCACCACCTCTTCCTCCTCCTCCTTCTCCTCCACCTTCTTCTCTTCCTCCAGGCTCAAAGCAATAGAACAGACTCATCCCTCACTCCCCATCGCATGGTATAGTGCCATCTTCGCTGGCACGTGAGGGCACGGGCGTGCCGAGTTCATCCACACACCAGCAGTGGCCACGCTGCATGCCCTTGGAGGAGCGGCACTGTGTGAGATTAAAAGACAGAGAGGGAGATTTTGAAAGGGAAGGAGGGCGGAGATTGAGTGGGAGAGTCGGATAGGTGGTGAGAGAGGAAGAGAGAGAAAAGGACATGTCATCATAGCGCAGTACTGATTCTCAGAGCTCAGAGCTGAGAGGCTCGGGGAGAGAGAAGTGTCAGTTATTCTCAGCCCCTATGGTCACAGACAAATCTCTGGATGCACCGAACAGAAAGCTGCAGTGGAGTGCAGCGAAGACACATTTTCACATCACATAAGAGCCAATAAAGTTCACATGTTTCGCAATGTTTCAGGTGACTGTACCTGCTTTTTCCTGTAGAAGCCACGAGTGTCACAGTTGGGTATATAGATGTCACGGTCAGACTGGAAGATTGTCAGCTCGAGACCCCTCAGGACACTATTGAGCAGCTTGCGGCAGGGTGCCTGAAAACACCAATGCACAGTGTGACTTCAAACATCACCAGTGGCAAAGATAGAGGAACTGTCTTCATCCAAAGAGTGGCCGTGGCGAGCTGCTTATCTGCCCTCAGGTGATTGTGTTGGTAGAAATCCTCTTTGATTACAGCACATGTCAATGTGAACCACAAAGCATTTCACATGGTGATGCAGCATTAGAGCCAGAAGCAGTGAATATGTATATTTATATCAGATGTCACATATTGTGTAACATTATATAACCATATTGTTACACAATGCTTTGGCTTTTCAGGTCACCGAATGGTTTGTGATAGTGACTGTGGTTTTTTTGTTTCAATTTGTGAAATTAATCTGCGTCATCTTCATCAATTATGTGACCATTGTTGTTCCCGTGATGACATACATGTTAGTTCAAATGCTGCAGATCACCCAGCTCGCAAAGTGAGAAATCTGTGGCGGCAGCGGCCGACTTGAAACTTTCCTGATTCACATCATGCTCAATTAGTTCTGCCGCATAGCAGCACACACATCATGCACCATAATGCATGGCTTCAGGGCAGTGTGTGTACATGCCACTGCAACACCCCAAACAGCAGATGATCTATGGTTAGAACTCTATATAATACAATGCAGCTCAATGTACAACCCTCTCCATCACATACGATGGGTATTAACATTATCTTGTTATATAAAATGCTTTATACATCTCAGATTTTTGATAGTTTAGGTGACGCTCTATCAGCATCACTTATTGAAGACTGTAAATTAAGGGCATGAACTTACTTTTTCAATGTCACCACTGTGTGAGGGATGGGGACCTGAGAGGAAACGACACATTGGCATGAGAATGTGACATTAAACCAGCCGTTAATATCAAACCACATCCAACGTCACATTTTACAACATAATCTGCGTATATGATATTTAGACTTTATTATCTATCTTTACTCAAGACATTACTGAGCGGTCACTCAGATGGGATCTATATCTGAAGTGGTCATTCAATGAGGGACCTAATTTCCATCCGTATGTTTCCTTTTCAGATAGTTCATCGCAGTATCTCAGTTTGAACAGTAGATGGAGATCACTGCAATAAAAAGCAGCTTGATCAGGATGTAGGTGACACCGTGACAGTTTCACATTCATTCTAAATTCTCTACAGACAGGCTGATTTGTAGGACAGATCTTTGGCGTGCACCCTTTCATTCAGTTGGATGAAATAGATAACACTGTGCAAATCATATTAACGAAGGGATACGCATCTTCACTTATACACTGTTGCAACACCCCAAGACTGAATATAAGCTCCTTGTTTTATGTGATTTGCCATTATTTCTTCTTAACAAATCACTGTGCTTTTACAATACGACTGTAATGACAAATTACATTTTTATCCCAGTGACTCCAGAGGCACTGCTGAGCAGAATTGGATGCTTGAGGTCGACATATACATCTGTGGTGCACAAATGCATCCAGGCTTAAATGTCACACACTAATTGGCCTTTCTTTTTTTCTTTTGGGTGAATGACACAGCATCACATGCGATTCGCAGCAATTGAGGAGACACTGTAAATACAATTATACGTGGCGGCTGTGCCACTGCACTTGTCTAGCCGTAGCTGCAGTGTCCATGCATGTATCTGTGTAGGTGCATGCATGTAAGTGTGCATACATGATTTCATGCACGTATGTATGTGTGTGTGTGTGTGCGCGCATATACAGTATCTTACCTGTGGGGTGGGGCCTCTCAGTGGGACTTGTCTTGCTGTGCTTGGCGCAAATGCCCCTTCCCTGCAACAGAGCCTGGAGGGGGCTGTGCTCCCTTGGTGGAGGAACACAGCGGAGCCCCTTGGCACAGCTCAGGGTGTACACACCACAGGGCTCTCCCTGGGCCAATACTGACGTGCTGCCGGCAACATTATGGTCCCTGGGAGGCCGACCTGCCCCCAGTGGATCCCTGCAGGAGGGACAGACCTTGAAGGGGCCCAAGCGGTTTGCCCCGGTCCATGATCCGCAGTGAGCAATCAGCAACAAAACAACGGTTGTTAAGTTAGAAAGGATAGGCATTTTCTGTCCAGGTCTCAGGTTCTCCACTCTGTCACTCTCTCTCAGTTAAATTTGGCTGATGCTATTTCTGGATGTATATTTCTCCCTCACTCTCTCTCCTTTCCTCAGTCTTCTTCCCGTTTCTATACAGTGGCTTTCCTTGGTGCTTTGCCGGTTGAGTCCCCTGCAGTGCCAGAGGAGACAAATGGAGATCGAGAGAGACACAGCAGAGCACCAGCTTTTAAAGATCTGAAAGGCGGTGATAGAGAGTGAGGGAGAGAGTCAGGGAGAGAGAGAGAGAGAGAGAGAGAGAGAGAGAGAGAGAGAGAGAGAGAGAGAGAGAGAGAGAGAGAGAGAGAGAGAGAGAGAGAGAGAGAGAGAGAGAGAGAGAGAGCATAGTTATGACACCTTCAGGGGCTGGGACTCAGAAAGAGAGAGAGAGAGAGAGAGAGAGAGAGAGAGAGAGAGAGAGAGAGAGAGAGAGAGAGAGAAGGAGGTGGCAGGGAGGGAGAGAGCAAGTGGGGGGTGGATTATGTTCCTTTCAGAAATGATCAAAATCTCTCCACCCTTTTCTGTTATACACTAACACATTCATCCAGTCCTTCTTTCACTCATGCTTAACATTACAAATGCTTAAACAGTAGTAGTCATATTCGGCTTTTTTCACTTTCTTTCAGTGTCAGAGACCTTTCTAGAATAATGTTTGCCATGGTAACAAATACAAATGTATATGTGCGTTTATCAGCCTCGCCACTGCAATGCCATTCGCTACAGGAGATCCACAGCTGTGTAATTTCTCCTCGCTGGATTCTTGAGAGAATAAACCCTGGACAAAGATGCAATGATAGAGTCTTTTTTGTCAAATAACAGAAACACATGCATCAAAGTTTAGAGTATGTTGAATGAATGAGTTGTATGCCAAATATATCAAAGGGGAAAATAAATGAAGTCAGTGATATCCTGAATGCACTTAGTATATTACCAAATATCAGTGTAGCATTACTTTATGTAGCATACACTAACCGACACTGTGCCTCAGCATAATCAAATCACTGGTGAGTCAGATATGTAGTGCATTGCCTCTTTAAGGAGGCTAATCCAGTAAACTTCTATTTGAGCAGCCATAAGATGTGAACGGTCCTCAGAGACTATACAACATTTTGAAGTGTGAAGGCAATGAAGGATTTCACTCACCAGTTGTTTGAATTGGAAGAATAATCATCTGGATAATTAGGAGGAGGCGAGCTCACTTTTGCAGGAATGCACATCGACCAGCCTGAGCCAAATTGCTAATAACGCAATCCATTGCTCCACTCAGCCAGTTAGGATTGTCTGCACTGATGCCATCTTCAAAAGATCACGACTAAGTCCTTCACTTGTCTACTCAACACACAACACTTGATCTGTCATGTCAGCACTGTTCTGTAAGGTATTCTGAATATAAATACAGTTTATTTGTTGTATATATGAATGATGTTGTTATACTCAATTATGCAGTTAGAATACTTTAGAAGACCGTGAAGTATTCTCCAACACCCAGTTCTGTTCTGATAAAGTTTATAGAGGGTTTATTCTATTATAACCACTATAAAATGTAAGCTATCAGTAGTTCTATTCTAGCAAATATTTTGGTTTGATTGGAAGCAAAGTCAAGGATCTGCACAGAAGACCATTGAAGAGTGTTGAGGAATTCCTCTCTTATCTGGAGTCTCATTGTCTCCTCCATTGCCTCGGTGCAATGGGCTCTCTGTGGACAGATGCAACATGTACATGATACAAAAAAACCAAAAACTAAATGAGTATTTCACAGAGCACAAACAGAATTTGGGTATCAATCTTACAATGCTGACTAGTAATGGTACCTTTAATACAAGCAGGACATTTACGCAGGCACACACACACACACACACACACACACACAAACACACACACACACACACACTGCAGTTCGCCCGACACTGGGTAATTTGCTCCAGCAGTAGTAGTACAGACATGGCAGAGCACACTCACAGACATACCAACTGGCCTGTACTTCCCACTGGAATGCAGGGCTACATGAGGCCAAAAGCTGCCTTGCCATCAGCAGCCTGTTGTTCTGATTAATCTTGGCAAGGAGGACTGAAATCACCTGCCGTCTTGTGTTCCCATTACCTCGCGAGCTAGTTTGTTTCCACGTATCAGGAGAATGTTCCAAGACACACGCCAGACCAACGGGGGCTCTCTTTTCCACCCTGCCCTTGGATTTTTAATTTTTCCTCCTCCAGCCACTCAGCTTCTTCCTCCTCTCTGCCTCTCCGGCTGAAGTCTATCCCAGCTGGCTCAGAGAGTCTCTTTTCTGCCACTTCAACATAGCAACCAGAATCCACACAAAACCCTGTGATGGGACACTGCTCTGCCCTGTTGGGAAGTATCTCCCTGAGCTTCTGTTAAGCTGTTGACATTTCAGTTTAGGATCATGAAACCAGTGGGGGAATGTAATACAGTAAGAACATACTCAAGTACTTAACTTGTACTTTTGAGTATTTCCATTTTATGCTACTGTATATTTCTACCCCACTACATATTGGAGGCAAATATTGCACTATTTAATCCACTATGTTTGACAGCTTTAGTTTCTTTGTAGATTCAGATTAATAATACAAAATATAAATCAACTAAAGAATTATAATATATTATTGTAGCTTAAGATACCCAGCAGAATATAAACTAATTAGAATCAGCCCAACCTTTACCAGATACAACATTAAAGTGATGTACACATTAATGCATCACTAATTAGAATTTAGTGATCAATTATATGATGCTGAAGTGAGCCATTCTGCACAAAGAGTACTTTTACTTTTGGGACTTTAGCATATTTTGATGTTAATACTGGCTACTTTTACATTGGTAAAAAATTGATTGCGACACTTCTTGTAACAGAGCATTTTTTAAGTTGTGGTATTGCTACTTTTTCTTCAGTTAAAGATCTGACCAATTATTCCACCACTGCCTGAAACACATCGCAAACAGGAAGTGGGAAATGCTTTATGTGGTCCGTCAAGTGGGGTTTGAAAGGATCCATCTTACGAAGACCCACTTAATATTTACATTGTTTAAAAATGTGGGTACATTCGTCATATAGGACACACACACACTCGCGCACAAAATCTGAGAGACAGGATTGGCTGAAAGCTTGTCACCATTTCTCATGACGCGATACGATTGGCTGTATCAGTATCGAGAGTGTGACGTCACTTGGATGCGCCGAACTCTAGTTTCCAAAGTTTTTTTTTTTTATGAGGAGCTATGGATAGCTGATAGGCAAAAAAGTGAGTTTCTGTCGTATTAGCCGCCAAAATAACAGGTAAGCGATGGACTCATCGATGATGACACCTGTAATAAATCATTGTTCTGCGCTCCATTTTTAGGAACAGTCACCCTCTTTGCTAAGCACCGCATCTCAGCTTCAAAGAACACATCACGTCAGGCGCTACTACTGCTAGCCCATGTGTAGCTTCGAGGCTAAAGTAACCTCTCGTCACCAACTGACGAGTGGATAAACGCCTTTTAAAAAGATTCTTTGATTAACATTAAGCCACGAGCCCGTTTTCAGTTGAAATAACGGCGGTTAACTGCCCGAACATTCATGCTAGCTTGATTTCAGTTAGCTTCATCATTAGCACTGTTTCCTTAGATGTAAACACTGGCACGCCCACCTTCCTCTCGCTGCGGCACTTTGACGTTTTTTTATTTATTCCTTTAGATAATTAGAAAGATAACTGAATGGGGTTTTAAGAGAAACTGGGATACGGTGTGGAAGTTGGACGTGTTTTACTTTGCCCTCACTACATCATCCAACGTCACTGAACGACGTCCCAAATCAGAAGTAACCGGATACATTGATCGTTACAATCAATGCATAGAGGGGTCGTTACAATCAATGTATCGTGTGTGTGTGTGTGTGTGTGAGAGAGTGTGTGTGTTCTGGGGTTGGTCATCTGTTTTGTCTTGCAAATGCATGTTTCATTGGCACATGAGTTGACATCATCCCCTCTTATCTTTTTATTAATTCTGTGTTTTGATGTTTTATTGGCAAACGTCATGTCAAACATCAAACAAATACTTGCACGGATAATGTCAGGAGAACAGAGTACGGACAGAAATGATAAATCAGTTAATAAAAATGTCAGACAAGGTACAGAGATTGAAGGTTTTAATAGCTTTTCTTAAAGAAATACAGCAAAGAACAACGTCGCATATAAATACCTCACTTTGGGGTTATAAACATGCAGTGCTGATAAATTAATTATTTCTTTTCTGAAATCAGAGATGTAGAGAGGAGAGTAGCTTGATAAGTTCATTATTAATGATTGTGAATGAAACATTACAATAATAGTGGTAAACCTCATAATGCACTGTATACATTAACATATATGGATAGAGTGAAAATGAGGCTGTACATAATACATAAATGCAGTATAAATGTATAGCTTGTTAGTAGTCTTGTTAGCTTGTTAATTGTGCAAACTTAGTTGTACCTTTTTAAATAATGTATATGTTCAGAAGAAACCATTTGTTGTTTTGTTGGGTTAAAATATCGCCAAACATTCCCTAGTTTCAGCTTCTCGATTGTGAGGATTTGCTCGTTTTCTTTGTCTGTTCTTTGTGGTTATAAAATGAATGTAATTAGATTTTGTCACATGTCACACTAGGCCTCAGGAAACACTGATGGGCAATTTTCTGACATTTTATAGAACAAATAATGAATCCCTTCATTGAGGAAAACCCTGTTAGTTGCAGTTTATCAGTGATTTGCTTTAACAAAAGCCCATTTAGGTAAGTCAGTAAACAAATATAATCATGTTATAACTTTCAACAGACACGTAGACATCTTACATGTAAATGTCCCCTCAAACTATTTTAGTTTCAGACCCACCAGTTCTGGAGCTGACCGTAGTACTCCGCTGTGTATTGGCAGTATTCAAACGCTGAATTTAACAGCATGAGATGCCTTTCGTTTTGTTGAATGCTTCTCTGTCCTTTGCGTTTATTAATCTAAAATACATTGTTGTGCTTTTCTTCCCTCAGTCAACAAACCGCAAATATTGCTGCTGAACTTGTGGTAATGTGCCATTTTTCCCCCCCTATTGTCCCATTTTTCTTCTTCATTCAGATGGATGACATCAACGTACTACACCACAGATGCCTCCTGAATCTGAGACGTCGAATCAGAGATATTGGGGATGGGCGCCCTGCACAGGAACGATACATGAGGCTGCAGAAGGATGGAGACACGATCAGGTCCGCCTTACAATGCACGGCTGTACGATGCTTCTGTGTTATACTGTGTTTGGCTTCCTCTGCCGACTCATTGGCGGCCTTTTTATTTTTGGAGTGGCAAAACTTGTTTGTGGTATTTTGGGTTTATTACACATTTTAGAATATTTTCTCTCTTGTGTAGATCTTGAATGCAAGATATTAGACGGACATGTTTTCTTCTTTTACAATCATTCGTATGGACCGTGTGTTTCTGTTAATTTAAAGGGCTCAGAATGAAGTGAAGTTTTAGCATGTTGCTATGAATCAACATGCTGACCACACCGTACTATAGAAGTATAGTATAGAAATGCACAGATGAACAGATGCCCTCTTTTTCCCAAAGTAAAAATCTATATGTGATTGACTTAACAAGGTCTGTATCTGCTTTGCTACAACAGATCAGACCGGTATTCCTAGCTATGAGATATTTGGCCTCTGAGAGGATTTTTACTAGTTTGTAGTACCATCTCAAAACTTTTAATGTGTGTGTAAGAATAGGGTGTTAATATGACTGACTAACAACGGTGGTGGATGGAAGACAGATAGCTTGAGGGGCATAGTTTGTGTTCACATTTGTTTTGTCTTCCGCATTAATAAACCTAAACAAGTCTACTGCCGACCACAGAAGCACTGTCAATGGAGGCTTGTTTCTAGGTCAGCATAACATGACAGGCACAGTATTCTTCTCAAACACGCTATCCCAACTGAACAAAACTGTAATTAGATTGAGGTGAGTTTAGTTTCTTGTTTGACTGTAAAGCCTCAGAGATCCATACTGTACCTACCTACCATGCAATTATTTCTAAAAGTGTGAATGTGATTCCTTATTCTGAAGTTGGCATTTGATCTAGTTGCTCAATACTGTGTGAAACACATTTCTCATACGAAGCTTCAGTGGTTCTCAGGAAAATCTTTATTTGCACATCTCCAATTTCACTTCTTAACAAAACATCCCTTCTTATATAAAGCTGGTGGACATCATATGTAATAAAACAGTAATAACACAATAATCATGTGCATGTCATTTGATACGTCTTCCTCTAATCTTCATGCTAAAGAGCAGCTCTACATCATTTAATTGTAACTGTTGATAACGGGAACGTATTTTAGTCTCGTTTCTGTTGCACGTCTGGTGCATTTGGTTATACAGATGGTGCCTCGACAATCTTCCGATGAGAAGATGAGGTTGTTCTTCAACATGTGTTTCTGAGAATTTGGACCTATTAGAAGTCACCTATTGTCTACCTGTCGTTTCTTCTCTTTAGTTACCAAGGGAACTCTGAGGAGGTGGGTTGCTATGTGGCAGGCCATCCTTTATCAAAGGGAAACTGCTACTTTGAGGTAAGGCTCATTGATGCTGATGCTGTAAGTTAGCGTCTAACGTTGTTATTGTAGCTGATCTTCAAGACCTGACCGTCTCAAATATGTTGTTTTCAACTGTTGCTTTTTGTTTATCCACTTTTTCTTGGGATATGTGGTAGTCATTTAGAAAATAACTGTTTTCATCATTCATTTTGAAATGCTGGGGTGGGGGATTATTCACAATGTGATAGGCTTACCACATATCATCGTCCCTGTGTGTGTGTGTGTGTGTGTGCCCAAGATCGCTTTACCATCCAGCCAGCAATTTTATCCCCTGGAATCCCATTGCTGACAATTTTTCTCAACTTCATATTAAATTCTGAGTGCCCCCCCCCCCCCCCCTACAGTCCCAGTTCACCAGTGCAAAACCACTACCTCAAGAATGTCCGAGCTGCATTGGAATGAGGGAGAGGGTGTGTGGGTTAGGTGGTATCTTTGAGCACAGAGATTACTCTAACACACACTGTTTTTCTGCAGACGGGCAAGCAGACTGGCAGCAGGAGAAACTATCGGATATTTATGAAGCAAATCTGTATCAGACTGTTTTAATGGTTCTTTTACAGAAGAGTGTGAGGCAAAACTTTTTTTTTTGGGGGGGTGATTTAGCACAGGAAAGTTGCAAGAGTTAGTCATAAATAAGGCGTTGAGGGCTGCAGTGTGTTATTTATGAGCCAGCGTGTTTGTCGATGATGCACGTCAGAGCAGGCCTCGTGACGTGTGTTTATGAGACGACAGGTGAGGCGGATGTACTTCCTCCTCTGGGTTTTTTTTAGGCATCAGAAGGAAACGTTAGGGCTGTGCATTATCCTGCGAAACCTGCGTCATTCTGCTGAGCTGCAAATAGAGCCAGACGGGACTCTGCAGCATCGGCGTAAATTATTTACTTCTTCCACTGTTCTTTTCAGATTTTTGATTTTCCTTTTTTTTGAGACGAGAAGCACCACTTTTGACATATGTTGAAACATTTCAGATCCGCTTCAGCGAGATTATAAACAGGTTGACAATGTGCTTTGACATTATTTATCGTGGCTGATGTGAGGTGTGCCAGATGTGACCGTTTTCATTAAATGTAATGTCAAATTCTCATCTGACCTCCAGATCACTCCCTCTACTTCTCCAGCAAGGAACTCTTAACGATAACAGCGTCCATGTTTAAATGAGAATCACATTTGGAGCCTGATATATATTTTGCTGTGTTCATCACCCAGAGTTTTTATATCCTATATTATTCTCCACCGTGTGACGCACATGCTGTCAGTTTTCCCAGATATCTATAAAAACTTTTGGAGTGTTTATGCTGATAAAGGTCAGGCTCCTTTGGAGGTATGCGTCACTGCTATCCTCGTGTTTTTTCTTGCTCTGCTCTCATAAGGAATCCATTTCACCTCTGTCACTACTGCTGCACCATCTCCAGGTTTATCATCTGTTCGAGCTGAACATCTGCAGCATTAATAGGTTGATTTGAGAAAAAAAATCGTATCGACATAACTTAACGGCACATTCCTGCTCTTTCCTCGTCTCACGTGTTTTTGTAACTTTTATCCAAATCCTTCAGACACACAAGGTTTGTTAACAGTTTACATGTTGCAGTGAGGACCTGCCAAGGCCAATAATGGCTAACTAGCCAGCTGTTAGAGAACAATTTAAATACTTAACACTTCATCTACACTCTCTTGTCACAGTGTAGGAAAGAACATCGCTATCGCCAGGTAATTAATAACACTGATTCAGCAGATTTTGTAATGTGCTGATCATTTTACAACAGAAAGGAGAGAACAGACTCGTGCTGTGCTGTGATTCTTAAATGCTACACAGCGGTTATGGAAAGCCATTTTCAACCATTATGAATTTGGTAAGACCAGCGATATTAACGCCAGCACTGATGTGTTTCGTCAAAAGTACAGTCATATCATTCAGTTTAGAGCTAAAAAAAAACAAAACGCTTTTTTTGTGTGTGCAGTTACTCTTTTAAGTGCCGGACTGAAAAGGAATGTTTCGTCAGAGAAACCCAACAAGTTTGGTTTCACACGTGTCGTCATGCAGGAGCAGCGATTTGTGGGTCTGGGCTGAAGAGGGAGGTAGAGAAGGAGGGAGGCAGATTTACGTGGGGAAGAGGAGAAAGAAATCCAAGGAATGATGAAGAGTAAGAAAAACTAGATTTTACTTCAGCGATAAAGAAAGCAGACTCACACCGGGCGGGGCTGTTGTCCTGTGTTTGCCTGCATCACCTCTCACCTAATTCTGCTCGGTAGTGTGTGTCGTTTAGCTCTGATTGGGCTTCACTGGCAGGCTGGTGTTATGTCAGAGGAGAGGAGGTTATTGTTGTTACTGTGGCCAGTATCACAGGAAACAGTATTATCACCATAATCATCATCAAACTCTCCTGGAGTTACTCCACACCGTGGTTCTCTTGGATTTAATTAAACACAACAAACTGAACAGTGAACCGTGTACTGCCGCTTTGTTGGACCCAACAAATGCTTGTTTTCAACTTAAGACAGCTGCATGTCAATTATTTTAAATACGGCACAGTGTCTGGGGGGCTTTCACAGCTAAACCTTTTAGTTTGGTTCGGTTAAAATGAACTAAAACGAACCAAGACCGCAGGATTTTATGATAGCAGATATGTGATTTTAGCTTTTCAACATCTAAACTACTAATAAATCCATGTGTTGATTGGAAAAAAATCTGTTCAGGAAGCGATCCTATAATTGATCCGTACAAGGCCATTGATATAACCTATTTATGTAAATCAACACGTCAGCGCAGGTATTTTCCCTCATCAATCAAAAGCTGTTAAAATGCTTTGCTTGTATCCACCTCTGTGTAGTCTACGTCGTCTGTTCATTAAGTCCATTAAAACGTGTGTGTCAGTGATCCCATAGCAATGTGCCTCTTGCTCTCCGATGTTCTCATCCCTGAGTGCACAAAGGGGCTTTTGTACAGTCCTGTCTCTACCTGTTAGTCATTATTCATCAGAACATGTGGCCAATTTGCACTCTTATAATATTAATAATGCTTATAATTAGCTATTTCTTTGTGAGCTTTGCAACACTGATTTGAATGTAATTTGACATAAATGTTTACTTGTCCCTGTACAAACAGTTTTATCTCTCTTTTATCTAACAAAGAACGTTACTTGTCATGTTTTATCCGCCTTGCTGTCAAACGTGCGGCAAACTGCGCGATACGTTAGCGTTTTGTCCTCTCTTAACGCCGGCCAACTAAACTCCTGTTTTCATGAATGATTGATTGCTCTTCAGCTTCTAACCTTTGTTTGTTCTCGTGAGTGCACGAAGAAAGTGAAATGGCTCAAGTTTAGTTTATTTAGAGAGAAAATTCAAATAGAACACAAGTTCAACAAAGTTCTGTACAATGTTATAACACAAATACAATACATAAGAAGGCCCACTCCTTAGCTACTTCCATCATCCGGACAAAATACAATGTTTTTAATTCTTTTTTTTTTTTTTTTTACAAGTTGCTAGATTTACTAGCCCGACATGGCATTTTACTTGCCCACAGGAATCGGGCAAGCCTTATTGTTGAGCCCTGGTATCAGCACTTTACTCTGTATACCCGCAAAGGGAGTCAGGCTCTGGGGATTTGGGAGAGACCCCACAGCGACCACACAGGCTGAAGTCAGAGAAAGGCATTTTCATAGTTGAGGGGCTTCTTTTCCTGAGTCTAGCTTTTCATTAAAGGTGAAGTTTCCCACAATATATGACCTGTGTTTTGGCTCTCGGCTGTAAATTCATGCTTTTTTTTTTTTTTCTTTGTACAAAGCTTGTCATGTAACCCACATAAGTGAGTAAGATCTATAAAGGTCTGCTCCAAGTGTGGCAGTCATTTCAACTCGCTAATTTGTGCCTCAGTTGTAGTTACAGTGTTCTCTCTCTCTCTCTCTCTCTCTCTCTCTCTCTCTCTCTCTCTCTCTCTGTGTCTCTGTCTCTGTCTCTCTGTCTCTCTCTCTCTCTAGGTGACAATAGCGGACACAGGGGTGAGGGGTACCATTGCTGTGGGCCTGGTGCCTAAATTCTACAGGCTGGACCACCAGCCTGGCTGGCTGCCATACTCTGTAGCTTACCATGCTGACAACGGCAAGTAAGTCAAACCACACTTTTATCTATTCGCTACGGTGCAGCGTTGGTTTCTTGCATGCTTTGAGAAAATGGATTGTGGTCAGTCTGGGCTCCGTCCACACATAACTGCCGTCTCTTTGCATTTTTCACCAGCATAAAACTTGTTGGTCACAGAAATAGAACTTTTGGCCAAATGATATGCATAATTATTATTTGTAGGGCTTTGACTTTCAAGCACTTTCTATATAGATTCATTTTGAATAATGATTTAGTTTATAAATATCAGTGTTTTCCACAGGATTTTGCGAGACTATGATGGGTTGACTGTGGGGCATGCTCCCCCGGAAGATCATTTTTTATATATTAAAGTTAAATGCATCAAATTTGTGCACTTTGAGAGCAGAATGAATGGACTAGATCTATGAAGAACAACATTAGTTTGCTCTTGTTACAGTTAGGGTTCTCAAATACTGTTTTTGAAGTACTTAACTTGAGTATTTCCATTTATTTTATTATTTAAAAATACTTCTACTCCACTACACCTCAGAGGTAAATATTAAACCTTTAACTTTACTACATTTATTAGATAATATTAGTTACTAGATGGGCTACTTTGCAGATTCAGATTCTCCAATTGATATAAAATATTCATCCGCCAATAAACCATTATGTTTTATTAAGTAATATATAGTCTAATTATTAAGTATATCAAGTCATTTTACGAATTAGCTCCACAATTACCAGCTGCAACATTGAAGTGACGAACACATTAATGCATCAATAACTATAATCCAATGAAGTAGGCCACTCTTAAGTTCATTTTGATGCCAATACCTTGGTACTAAAGTAACATTTTGAATGCAGAACTATTACTTGTAACAGAGTATTTTTACGTGGTGCTAATAAACAGTTTCATCTCAAACACATTTGTTGTGTGAATAAATGTGAATGGTGATGACACGGCAAAAAAAACGTGCAGGAGAGAACACAGAACTGACCAAATTAGTTATTGCTGTCTGTTATTAAAATGATAATGATCGCATGGTTCTTTTTTCTTTTTTTGCCTTAACTAGCTTTAATGTTATGAAGATTTCTATCTCTTCACTCTTCCTAGGTTATACAATGGCAACCCTGTTGGACAGCAATTTGGTCCAAAGTGTGCTCGCGGTGACCGCATTGGCTGTGGAATACACTCAGAAAATACTGAAGCAGGTTTTACGATAGTCTTTTTCACCAAAAATGGCAATAAGGTAGGTTTTTTAATCCGAATTCTATCATGCTTTATGTCAAGCATGCAGCAGCAACTGTCTGTACGCATAATGTTGTCTGGCGTTTCTTCACCCATCGTCTCCTCCCTTCCCTCTCTCGTGCAGGTGGGCTCAGTGGAGGTTCCTGTTTCTGCAGAGGGGCTGTTCCCCGCTGTGGGGATGCACTCCATGGGGGAGGAGGTGAAGGTTGACCTGCAGGCAGAGTGGTTCCTGGAGGAAGATGAAAGTATGATGATGGTGGACAGCCATGAAGATGACTGGGGGCGGCTTTTTGACGTCAGGGTTAGCGGCACGGTAAGAAGTAAAAAAAAACACCTAGTTTTAACCTAGTTAAGTGCAAATATTGCAAGTGTTTCGAGTATTCAGAGTATTGCTCACATCACTCAGCAGCCACATTACCGTACAAGTTTTAAATTGCCAATGTGAGCTGGCCGGTGGCTAGATACCAGTGGCGGGCCGTCAGGGCCTGCAAAGCCTTCTCTGCTGCCCTAAACAGAATCACAAAAAGAAAATTGCACAGCTACTGTCTTCCTCTGTTGCTCTGCTTCCAGTGCAGCTTGTTTTAAGTAGAGCTTTTATCCAATCAGATTTCACCTCTGTGTCTCTAGGTAAGAAGAGAGGCCCCAGGCCTGCAGCCTCACAAGTGCATCTATGTGCAGTTTAAGTGAATGGGGACGATATTGTTGATTGTCATAGTGTTCAACCAATCAGATCTTTAGTTTGACATGTTGGGCGTATTCTTTGACGTGTCAGAGCCCGCTATCCCCATACTAGCCGGCCCACAGCTACGTCACTATTAGTGCATTGATTGGTCAGTGGGCGAGCACGTGACTATCGTGAAACGAAACTTAACAGCAGAGGCTTAGTCGGCGATGTGAATCACATCACGTGGTGCAGCAACAGAAACGAATAATAGCTGTGGCGCCATCATGTGGTTATAAGGTGGTATTTCAGCTGCATGACAGCAGTGAAGGCCTGGGTATAAAATGCACGGCCCGCCACTGCTAGATACAGTTCCAGGTAGGACTGCAAGTAACAATTATTTCAATCATCAAAGATTTTTTCGGGCTTAATTACATTACCAGAGCTTAAAGTGAACCCAATTCTGACCAGTAGCCAAACAAACTACAAACCATTCATTCACGTTTTATTCATCTTTCAGGCTACCACTTTAAGATCAAGGCCCCGTATTGTATATAATCTTTGTAATATTCTCAGTTCACTTCATGATTTATCACTTAAACACTATTTTCAGAAATAATGGTTTAGCACACTAGTTTATATATGGTTATGTGCGTTCCCTGTTGTGTGAACACAGAGACGCTGTACATGAAACCTAACACGTCACACATACTGTATATAAATATATATATATATAGTGCGTTGTCTTTTGAATGGGAAAGATTACAGAGTGGCTCTCTTGCGTGGTTGCTTCCAGTTCCCCGTGTTTGTTTTGTGCTTTTAGAAGATCCTTCAACTGCCTGTTCTTCAGCAAATCCCTCCTTGTTGACTGTACTTAATGCCAGAAAGGCCGTTAGCTGCTATTGCTTCTCTCTCTCTCTCTCTCTCTCTCTCTCTCTCTCTCTCTCTCTCTCTCGCCAAGCGAATGAAAGAATGTAAAAATGGTCGGGTATATAATTAAAGCAAGATAATGTACAGTGGTGCTATCGTTGGCTGAACTAAACGCTGAACTATAAACCTATGAACCAGCGGCAAATGTTCACGGTCACCTTCTTTATTAGAAAAATTATTTATGAAATTAAAAAAAATAGTTTTGCCTGGAAAATTTGCATAATTTGAAGGTCTAGTCTAGTTAACTCAAGTTGGTTTAAAGTAACATTTTACTCCTTTTGTTTTATTTTGCCTGGCTGTAAACCTTCCAATGAGCCGTTGGCATCAACTTGAATGTGTTTATGCATCCAGGCTGAGAATGTCTTACTGACTTTCACAACATGTTGTTATTGGTTATCACACACTGATAATGTTTCACTCACAACAGAATTGTTTTAACTGCGTCGTTAACTTCACCCTTTGACTATTCATTTGAATTAATAATGTGCGTTGAATGTGGCTCCACACATGAATAGACAGCATTGGAATATGCGAGTAAACACATGTTGGCGAGTGCTTTACTATTGGCTTATATATCAATTTTTTGGCACCAAAAATGACAGTATTGTAGGCTTTCTGGAGAGCTCGTGTCTCATTCAGTGGAGCTCCTCATAACTCCCCCGTATTTCTGAACCCTGTTGACTGATATTTGGCCTTGTCGGTGTTTTGGGCCAGACGGTGAGAGTTCAGGTTCATGGCTGTTGTCTCGGACGCTGTTATGAGCCACTCGAATGGAATTCACTGTTGGCAACAACTGTGTCATCAGTGGTATCACAATACTGTATTCCCACCACTTTACAGTAGTGCAACTGTGGCACCTTTGTTCTGTGTGAAGGTGTGAGCTCTCACTCACCCCCCCCCCCCCCAACTTCAAAACCACAAAACTACAGGCAGGTCTCTCATTGACACCGGAGCGATCGAGGACAGATTGTGTGTGGTTCCCGTATGCGGTTATGTGATAAACATGTCTGTCCACGGTGGTACACAATCATCTGACACACACACACACACACACACACACACACACACACACACACACACACACACACACACACACACACACACAGAGTCCATCATCTTTCCTGAAAGCAGACAGAGATCATAAAAGCAGAGAGCTGTGGGTGAGAAGGATGATTCAACCAGCTGTCTCGCTCTCCGTCTGTCTGTCTGTTTTTCTGGACCGAGGAGTGGCAATGGCACGAAATGTGTTGGTGGAGCCAAGTGCCTGGCGGTCCACCAGGTTGTAAAAATTCAATAAGTGGAGTAACGGGACTCTGAGGAATCTTTTACTCTTTCTCGTGTTATTGGAGGTTTTCACAGCTGGGGTGCCGAGCTGCATGCTCCGCTCAGCAGTGATTTATTTTCTCTCCCTTTCTTTTGAGTTTTCTCTCATGCTACCATCCAATATGTGGTCGTATATTGTAAGGGTTTAAGCGGGAGATAATAGTCAAACTGATAAGGCTGTCAAGTTATGACAAGTACAAGGATTTAGTGTAGACGCTGAAGACGAGGGAAGGGTGTGGGACAACAGTAACAGTAGCTGCTTCCTGGAACGACAGAGAAAGTTTGAGCAACAACAGATAGAAAATCAAACTGTGGCAGAGGAAATGAAAAGAAGGGAGGAGGAGAAGTAAAGGGAAAGAAAGGGTTTGTTTTGAAGGCTAGGAGCCTTTGAGTAGCAGGATTAATATGAGGTAAGATTATGCTTTAAGGGCAGAACATGTCAGACTCAAGGTGGTCTCACTTAATCTCTTTTTTGGTTTTGACTTCTAATTCATTTCATTTTGTGGTTTGAACCAAAAACGGTCTCAAGTTTTCCAAGTGTCTACTTTGGATCTTTGAACACAGCACTCTCCTTTCCTTGTTTCCCTTCCTCTATCCTCGTCTCTTCTCTCCTTGTTTATCCCCTCCTCTCCTTGTTTCTACCCCATTGTCTCCTCTCTTCTCCACTCAGTTCTCTTCTTCTATCTTGTCTCCCCTCCTAACTTCTTCTCTTTTCTGTCCTTGTTTCTCCTCTTCTATCCTCTTCTCCCCTCTGCTCTCCTTGTTTCTCCTCTCCTTTCATCTCCTAGTTTCTCTCCTATCATTGTGTCCTCTCTCTTCTCCTCATTTCTCCTCTTCTATCCTCGTTTCCCCTCTTCTCTCCTTGTTTCTCCTCTCCTCTCCTAGTTCCTCTCCGTCTATTATTGTGTCCTCTTTCTTCTCCTAATTTTTCCTCTCCTATCCTTGTTTCTCCTCTTCTATCCTCGTCTCCCCTCTTCTCTCCTTGTTTCTCTCCTTCTATCATTGTGTCCTCTCTCTTCTCATTTCTCCTCTCCTTGTTTTGCCTCTTCTATCCTTGTTTTCTCTCCTCTTGTCCCCTTTTCTTTATCCTCCTCTCCCCTCGCCTTGTCTGCTCTATCCTTGTTTCTTCTCTACCCCTCTATTCCTCTCTCCTCTCCTTGTTTCCTCCTCTCCCCCTTCTCTCCTCTCATCCCAACAACTCTTTTTGGATTTCAACATCATTTTACTTTGTCACGCTCATAGCTGTGAGCTATACTTTAAGGAGCATGGAAATATTTGTCCTCCTTTCTCAAATGTGCGGCTACTCCTCAGATATTTCCAGTGTTGGTGGTTTACGATGATTTACGGATCCATCACTCAGCTGCCGTAGATGAATTGCATGTCTTTGGCTGCTCGGCAGTTTGTTTCGACTCACCTCACCTCACGAAACATTTGGTCCAAACAGGGAAGTCGTTTTCACACGTTGCTATTTGATAAGTGTGGATAATAACTGTTCCGGATTAAAGCTGTTCCCCTTTACTGATTGTTAACGATGACGGAAAAGATTACTGCAAGATAAATGACTTTTCTGACTGGTATGCTTTTGATGAGGCAGTTCTGAGAAGTGCTTAGCCGCAGTATACACAGCGCACAATGGTGATGGTAGTGACTGGTCTTTGCCTTTGTGAACTGCTTACATTACAGTCGGGGGGGGGGGGGGGCACTCCTGTTTAGATAGGTGGGTAACTGATCCTAGATTTCTTGCCGCTATGATCACACCTACCTTGCCAAATAATCCCCCCCCCCCCTTCCTCCCCCCGTATTCAATCTACTCAAGTGTTTATCTGTTTTTATAACTCTCTCTTTCTATTTCTCTTTCACCAAATAGTGCATTTGCATCATTTAATCTTGGTTGTCCTTGAAAGCGCTCTGATAAAGTTCGTATAAAAGGAAAATGTTCCCCTTCTGGGAGGTTGGTGTTTTTTTTTTACTCTGGTCTCCTTCATTTTATTTTGTTATGCTCTTAGTTCCTTTTCAACTTTTTAATCACTCATCTGAAGGCCATTTGTTCAGGGTAATGAATACTCTGGCCTCATGGCTCTGAGTGGAAAACTGAAGTAAATGGAGTGAATTTTAATTTGATGGCTGTGCCTTTGTTGGCTCTGTGTTGCCTGTAAAGAGTTTCACTTGCAGCTTGATAAGTGATGAAAGCCGGCCCGCCATTATGCAAAATGTAACATGAACTTGTGACGCCTGCCAAAGCAGCCGGTATCCTCAATTTATTAACTCTCCTAAATTGCAACGCCACTTGAAATGTAGGTTTATCTCTCTGCAGTGTAATGACACTGCACTCATTGTTAATTCAGCCTCTATTAAGCAAATATATACCTTTATTTAATAATACATTGGTGGTAATTAAGGTTAGAGGGTCAAATATTTACAGCTACTACAAAATACAGGAGAACCGCTGTTTTTAACAATATGAAGATGGATGAACTTTAGTTTTTTCATCCAGCTCTGGGGATTTAAAAAAAATCTTTTTTTAAATGATATAATCAGATTTGACTACTCTGACAGAGCCTCATAAAGATATGAAAAACACAAACACACTCCTACTTTGTTCCTCGTTTTCTTTATTGTACAGTATATGGACGTTACAATCTTTCAACCACAAATGGTCTCATGCAAGTTAACTTCTTCCCAACAATAATAAATGAGTGCCCTAATCTGACAGAGCCTTTACAGTAACAAAATGAAAGTGAAATGTAATGCTGATCATGTTGCACTTGGTCAGTCAGATTGAGGTTTTTAGTTTTAGTGAATCAGAGAACAGATTTGTGTCGTCACTTCCAAGATGGCGACGGCCAGAGCCTCCCACTTTAAGCTTCACAACGGGTCTTTAGAAACCTGTGGGTGACGTCACTGAGACTATGTCCATATTTTATACAGTTTATTCCCCCAACAGTAACCCAAACTAGAGAAATTCGAGCTTTAAATGGTACCTCACGGCTGAATGTGATCACAATGCCCAACAACAGACGTTTACCTTTCAACCAAGAGATTTTATAGTTATTTTGGTTAGTAATTTACTCGTTTAATGGACGAGAGAAAATAATTTTGAATACATGACATTAACAAACAGCAGTTTGCTGACCCCTCAAACACTAACAGAAAGATGTGATTGATATGTTGGCTATAGTTTTGAAGGCTTTTGTTTAAAACCAATACATTAAATGTTCCTTTATAAGTGATCTCACTTACTGATTTGTATAAGATTACCTCATGCGCACACATTGAGGGATTTCTTTCCCGCCGCTACCTTTGTCATTACTGTCAGCTGAACGTGTTTTAGGCAAACAACATGTTTGATAAAAAATCCCCATGCCACCGTTCTCCTGCTCTGCTGTTTTTTGGCTGGCTTTCCACTGCGTACGTGCGGCTCAGTGCGAACACGAGCATCCAATCCTCTGCCTCCTGTTGTCACAGCAGTTGCCCACCAACTTAATCCCCTCAGCTGCGGATGAGCGGGCCGACAACTAAGTGGACAGCACCTGAGTCTGCAGTTATCAGTTCTCCCAAGTGTACCGGAGCTCCCTCACAGCCCATATCGCACGTTCACTCCCTCCTCCACCCCTCCCCCAACTCTTCAAGATGTATGTATTTTAAACACATTTGTTTTTGGGCTGTAGAGGTGCACACAACTTGTTGTTTCTTTTTTTAAATTGGCTCCACATTGCTGTATCCTCACCAGAGCATCTCCTTTGTGGGAGTTTGAACCGCACCAATCATTGTCAAGTAATTGTACCTCTTCCAGTTGCCAGAGCCAGCTGTTGTACCAACGCCCCTCTAAGGTTGCCTGCATCCTTCCTTCCTTCCTCTGGAAACAATAGTCAAGAATCCCAACATGACACTGCTCTTGGATGAAAGTTCACAACTTTCCCATTAAGTTGTTATGGTTGCAGCCTCCCAGGCCGAGCGGCGGCACCGTCGCGGTTGCCTCCAGTTCTCTGAACTGAGCAGCGTGAGAAAGGAGGAAACTACGAATAACTTAATCCGAAGCAAAGTCAATGGAGGACTGAGTGGAGGCTGATGGGTCAGAGTGGTCCTGCGTTGCCCAAGATGACCCGAGTAAAGCAAAGAAATCTTATAAGACATTGTTTGTCTGCTTAATTTTAACATAACAAAGTAGAGATAAATCATCAACGATTGTAAAACCTGGTGTGTTGGATTTCCTCCTGTCTTTTTGAGTTGAGTTCGTTGAGTCACCAGCCACCAATACTTGTATAACAAGAGTTATATTTAATAACTTATCACATTTCGCCTTGTCTTTTCTAAAAAGGAGACCACAACTGTGCAATTGCTGTAATCATGTTACATCATTCCTGCAGCTCTGCAATCGTGGTGAACAGAAGGTCTGCAAAGTAGTGGCTTTGCTGGATGTGTGTTTCTGGAAAAGAGAAGACTACTGAGTCTTTCTTACACTTTTTAATGTTGTCTTCATTCACAGTTTTTGTGTTCTCCATGGTGTGTGTCTCCATTACTGCTGTAGCCCCGATGTGTGGTTACATTTTTTTAGGAGGCGCATTGGCGTATGCCCCAAATGTAATAATTGGACCGGCTACCTGCCTGTCTGCCTGCGCATATTTAGCTTGTGCACTCATTGCTCGTCACCAGTCAGTCTTCCACAAGCTGCTACCTTGATAGCTCTGAATACTAATAATAGCCGTGTTCGTTGTTAACGATCATAATGGTAATTTTGGGGAAGAGGCTTTGGAGGGAGGCCTGAAGGGATGAGCTGGCGCTGTTGCTGACTTAGCAACTTTCTTGCTAGATTTAGCCTCTCTTTGAGCTGCTGCTGCTACTGGACATGGAAAATATAATAATATATGATTTGTACCTGGCTTATTCTGCACCTGGAGTCGTGCATGTTATTCATCAAACCTGAGAATATACTGTACTCATTTTATTGAGCACAGACTTTTTTTCTCAGACTCTTTGAATGTTTTTGACCTCGACAGATTCTCTATGAATGGGTCACCATTTTGTTTATCTCATGCATAAAGAGGCACATGCATGTGTGCGCCTGCTGGTGAAGCAATAAACCGTCCTACCAATGGTGTCACACCGTTGCACTGATCTACAGGTGGAGGCAAGGGGAAGAAGACGACTGCTAGCAAGTGAACATTGAAACAAACGATGCTGAATTGAAATCTCGTGGGTTTGCAAATGTTTTCTGTGAAAGAAAATGCATTCAACATGTTTGTTAGATCTTAAGGATGCACACAATCTGCGCTGGCGAGTAACACTAAATGTAAAGAATACGCCTGTGGGCACATTTTAAGATCTGTTTCACAAACCTGCATTACCCGTTTTTCTTGAACTTGGTGACATTTTCACTTCCTGACATGTTCTTCACTTGCTCACTTTACATATTCCTGAATATCTCACATATAACTGAATACATCGTGAGCTACTGCCATAGTAAACCAGGCGGTAAACACTCACAGATTGTTAGTGCAGAATTTACCCTTGTCTTCATGTTAGTAATTCTGGACCTCTGAGACGATATTGGCATATTGCAACTTTGGCTCAGGTAAAATATTTCTTTTACAAGGTGTTGTCTCTGGACATAGTATTGACTTGGATCCTAGATGATTGTTATAAAACGCATTCCTCATCTCCCCGAATACTGCACTTAAACTTTTATACAAACATTTTATACAATTGTATAAAAGCTACTGTGAATTTATTGTTCTTTATCTATATGGCTTGCCATCTTTTCATGGCGTCCCCTCTCTGGTGTTATTTAACTCCCCCCCCCCCAAGAGTAGAATGCTTTTTCCTGAAAGTGGCAACCTTAAATAAACCTGTAGCTTTTTTACGACTTTGTCCAAATAAATCAGCACCGGTGGCAGTATACGTGCTGGCGTTTGAGCCGCAAGTTAATTTGAGCAACACCTTCCCAACAGCGGTAATGGTGATAATACATGAAGTGTATTTAAAGGTGAGGAAACGCTCCACATGGCCAGTGAGTGATGAGGTGTCAACAATGTGGGGCCTTGGTTTTTACCGGTTTCGGAAATCTTAATAATAATAATAATTGATTGATTAAAGAGTGACAACGCGTGTTTATTGTTTTAGGTCTTTGTTTCGTAGTTTTCATATGTTATTACCAGTGTGTCATACCTGATCACTGTCGCAAAATAAAGGTAGTCCCTTGCTGTCTTGCAGGATTTTAAACACAGTGTTGCTGCAGTTGAGGATTTTGCCGTAAGGCATGCTGTTTGCATAAAGGCAAATACCATCTTGTCTGCTCACAGTAAATACTTGTTCTCCTTACTGTACCTCACTTACTGTGTCAGTGCGATGGTAATTGCAGGTTGTCTTTGGATTTCTGCATATTGTTTTGGTGCTAAATGCCTCTTTGAAGCTCAGTAAAACAAGGTCAGTCCCACAGCACAGCAAATGGGAAATCACCGGAGACATTACACGCGTGATCGTAAAAAGTTAATTAAAGCTTTGTTAATAGTGAATGATTTGTTTTGGATGAACAATTTTTAAAATGACACCCAAGTTTGTTCACATATTAAAATGAAATGCATTTGAGGCGTTTTATTGGCGTTTTAAACACATGAGCAGTTTCAAGATATCAGAACTTTTAATGAATACACAGCAGTGAGTTGCAGCGGTTTGGTTTAGGTGATATATTGCTCAAAAGAACAAGCTAATTTAACGTGTTTCATGGTAATACAAACAAAGTCATGACATGGTTGAGGTAGAGTCATTTTGTACAAACATCACCAGTTTGCTGCTGGCACATTACAAAAGCAGCAATGGCAGAGTGGCTGTAACCAGCCGCGACATTATGGTGGAAAGTCTGGATATTCATCTCGGTAGCTTTATGCACAAAACAGTGACTGATGGACAAGTCAGATTTAGCTACTGGAGGGCATCCAACCCAATTGAGAGATGACTTGGAGCAGAGAAGCCTCTGGACAAGGCCAGCTCATATACTTTCTAAAGTTAAAGTGGCACGTTTGGCCCACATCATTCACATTTAAATGTCCATGTTTCAGTTTTTTATGTACATCAATTTAAGGATGTATTTGGAAAAAAGAAATAACAGTGAAGAAGAAATGTGCAGGACCAGGAAATGAAAGAGAAGGGGACAAAAAGAAGCACTTATACAAGGACCACAAGTGAAAATAATTAGAATTACACAGATAAGCAAATCACAAGAAAAAACTAAATAGAAATGCAATAAAGACAAAAGTTAGTAGCTGAGTTATATGGACTCGACAGCTGTTGCGTGATGTCTAATCAGATCACAGTTTGGTTGACAAGTGTTTTAGCATATAATAAAGAGGAGGGCTCCTAATTTCAGTTTCACCTTTTCTTTAAGTTCCCCCATTAGATGTGACAGGAAATTGGCAGGTCCACTCTCTGGGTGTTACATCTGTTTCCCAGGCAGCAGCTCAACAAAACACGGCCTTGCACACCACCATTACCATTCGAGACACTCAGAATTGTAGGAGTGAGAGAGAGAGAAAAAGGGAGATTGTCAGCTATCTCAATGAGGCATGCTTTGCTCAAGGCTATGTCTCTCTTGTTCCTGCCCTCTCGTCTCTCCTCCTTCCATTACTTAGCAGCAAAAAAAGCAACAACAAAAAATGTGTTGATTGAATGCTCATCGCACCGAAACTGTGTTCCTCGTCTCCCAAAAGAACTATTGATGTCCAGGCGAGGTAGTGCAGCAGACTCAAGGGTACACATGAAAGGGCAGTCTGTAATAAAGAAGGTGGAGGCTAACGCTGCTACTCCGTCAAGCTGTCAGAGCTGCCACGGAGCCCACACTGTCTTTAACTGCACTCCCTGAATAAATATGATCTAATTTTGGAAATAAGAAAAAGCACTTTTAACAGAGAAATGGACAAAAGGTATCTACAATATGCGTCTGATGGATAAATCCAGATGTCAAACTGATCCAGCTGCAAAAACAGGTTAAAAAAGCTAAAGCCTACAGATCCTAGTTTAAAAGTGAACCACCTGTTACTGCTTTTGATTTTTAGTGATTGTATGTGTAGACATTCAGTATACCTTCAGTAGCTAGTGTAGCATAGAAGTGCTAATGCTAGTCAATGATGTGCTAACGTACTCTGCTAATGTTAGCTCCACAGAATCGTCATGTTTCAGAAACGTATACATCCGTCTTACCTCTCCGGGTAAGGCTATGCTGTGATTGGCCAGTCTGCGTTCCAGGGGAGTGACTTAGTGAGGGGTCAAAAACAGAATGTTGTTCTTTTAATTACATGTTTTTTCGTTAAAAAAATTAACAGATCATCAAGTACAAACTGTACAGAATTACTTTGTCCACTTAGCTACGACTGTGGCTAAGTGGAGAGCAGGGCCGTCCTTCATACAGAGGATCGGCGGTTCGATCCCCGGCACCAGCTCCGATAGTCGCATGTAGATGTGTCCTTGTAAGTGAGCAAGACGCTTAACCCCAGCTCCCGTAGCTGTGCCTAAGGTGTATAGATAGAACCTGAATTGTAAGTCGTTTTGGATAAAAGCGTCTGCTAAATGACTGTAATGTAACTTAACTTTAACAGCGTAAATGTGAAATTATTGCTGCAGAGGTCTTCCGGCATTTTCATAGTGTTTATTCTGTGGTCAAGGCCCATTTGTGACAATTTTAATAACAGTATTTCTGCAATTCCCCGGAGCGATTACATTGCAGCCTGTTTGGCGTATGCCATCTGCAGCAATGTAGCTCAATACTGGACCAATTTCATTGTCCCTATTAGTGACTTAAGACACAAAAACATGGGAAAACGGGGTCCAGGTAAAAAAAAATACAGAAGTTACCCTTTAACTTAATCTTGTGTATATAGCCACATATATGACTATACAAGTACTGTTCTGTGTTCAGCAACAGTACTTGTTTATCGAGCTCAGAGACTGAAATGGAACTTTTTGACAGCCTCAGCTTCGTTTTTTAAGTTTGATGTATCACTAAGCAACAGGGAAAATAACAAAAAGGGAAAATGGTAATAACTTAATTGAGACACTTGACTTTTTGTATGTAGATGTTGAATAGCTGTTCCCACCAGGTGTGTCCTTCAAGTAGCTGGTACATGAAATACACACATACACACACACACACACACACACACTTAAACACAAAAGATTAATACACAAGTGATGTTGTCCACCCCCACCTTGTCTGTCAGGCTAGCCTTTCACACTGGGGGCGTATTCTTTCTTACGTACATGCTCACACAGTCACATTCGTGCACGAAAGCGCTGCTCAGCCTAAAGGCTTTGTGGTTGCCTAGCTGCCCACCTTCTCACCTGTACCCTCCCATCTTCACCTGTTTAGATGCTTAAGACCAAAATAGACCCAAAAGTAATTGCATTGTCGTCGCATACTGTACACGCAATCTCAAGTGGCTGTTGATACTTGCAGAAGAGCCACTGTGGGCGGTTCAGTGAGGGTTTGACGGGGTTTGGAAGTGTCAATCTGTCATGGTGCCCACTCACTTAGGACACAGTTGCAAAAGCTGGTTGCGTGGTTAAGTCTCTTGCATCTGGAACAACATTGGGTTCGAGGATCCTGCCCAAGCTTGATCTGCTATGTCGTCAATCTTTTGTCTCCATTTCAACTTTCCCCACTTACAAAGACTTCCATCGCTACTGCCCTTTGGGCCTGGTCGCCTGACTATCCAAATACAGTTAATAAAGAAGGTCAGGAGCATTGAATAACCGCAGTAACTGGGATACTGAGAAACTTTAGGCTGAGCTATGATTGAGCAAACTATTTTTTATGACGTGTCATACCACAACGTCTGCGGTAATAGTATTTATAGCTGTATCGTTGGAGAGTGATTCTGTATCTTAATGTGTTATTTAGACCCTTTTTTCATATGGTATTATTTCTTAACATATTAACCCCCGTCCTTCTTTCTCTCCCCCTCTGTTTGTACACCTCCTCTCCAGCTCTTGGAGTATGTTGGCAAAGGAAAGAGCATCATGGACGTGGGTTTGGCCCAGGCCCGCCAGCCACTCACCACCCGCTGCCACTACTATGAAGTGGAGATTGTTGATGCTGGGGAGAAGTGCTACATTGCCCTGGGCCTGGCGAGAAGGGTGAGCTTTCTAAGAAAAAGAACAACTTTTGTCAACTACACACACACACACACACACACCTACGTTCAACAGAGAAGCAAGTTTTTTTTTTTGCTTTTGGCCCTTTCCCCCATTTCACCACACTATGATACATTAGGCAGTGTAGCTCAATGAACTCGAGGGATGTGGACTGCAGGAATACGCCGCCCATTCGCTGACTCTTCCATTCTTCCCCTCTGGTCCCCATATTTCAACAAGTCGGTGATCTCACAACATGCTAATGATGGAAAACTTTGACAAAAACCTGAATTGGGAATACGGCGGGTAATTAGCTCGTGCAAAATGTTCTTCAGGCGCTGGCATGGGAATGTTTTAAACTTGTACTAATGGAGGAGAAGCAGCGTTCTCGTCTTTTTACATTGAATTTTAAATATGGGATCCCCCCCACATACATGTAAGTCTCAGTGTATGGAGTAAAGTTGATGGGTGGCTTAACCAGTAAAACCATTTTTAGAGTCTATTAGAGTCTACTAGTGGTAAACATAGTGGTACTGTCAAAAGCTTTATTTTTTCCCCCATTATCCAGCAGCTCAGCCCGTTCGCTTTGGATATACTGGCCTACTTTTGGTAGATTAAACACCTTCCAAGAGGAAAATACAATTAGAGAAATTTTAACACCTTATTTCTTTTTCCAAAGAATGCACATGCGGTTCCCATTTCAGCATTAGCGCTGCAGCTCTGCAAGTGACTATTACCGTTTGAAGAATTAAACAGACAAACTTTAGATGTTTGGGAACTGAGTGAGACTGATGCACATTAAAGGAGTATTTCACCCACAAAATGAACATTTGTATATCAATTTACCCACCTAGTGTGACCTTGAATCCTTGAAGAAAACGTAGTTTTTCTTGTGTGCCTCTACGGTGAACGAAAAATACCAAGACAGAGAACAGTCTTGAAGAACTAAAGTAAATAGGGGGCTGCGTTTACAAACTCATACAGTATAATCAAAGTCTCATTTATCCAGTCGTATGCTCGGAACTTCCCAAACACATGCATCTTTTCAAAAACCTTACTATTTAAAAACACTTCCGCATAAACAGTCTCACGCTTGCGCAGGTGTCCATGCGAGTGCTGTTTATGCATAAGTGTTTAAAATAGTAGTGAGCATACGAACGGATAAATGAGACTTGAGATTATGCTGCACAAGCTGTGTGAGAGTTTGTAAACAGTTGTTTTGATATAGTTTTGCTGCTGTTAAACGCAGCCCCTCATTTACTTCAATTCATCACGACTTTTCTCTGCTTTTGGATTCCTGGTTCGCCGTGGAGGCATGCAAAAAGAATTTTTCAAAGTAACACAGGGGTGAGTTATTTATTTACAAATGGTCTGTAAACCATTGGGGGTGACGTTTTCCT
Source organism: Leptoclinus maculatus (assembly GCA_032191485.1). NCBI lineage: Eukaryota > Metazoa > Chordata > Actinopteri > Perciformes > Stichaeidae > Leptoclinus > Leptoclinus maculatus. The sequence goes on along the minus strand of JAVDOI010000108.1, from coordinate 233,517 downwards.
TTTCAGAGATGCAGAGAGCGATTACAACAAGGATTAATGTATCAAGACTGCAAGGATGTAAAGTACAAGCAGTAATAGTTAAACTCTTGCAGGGCTGCTTTGAATCCTCCTCACTAAGCTTATAAAGGGTAAGATTAAACTTGTATGTACTGTCTGCTTTCTGACTGATAGATTCTCTCATAAAACCTAGTTGCGTTACATTTGACCTAATATGCTTCTTCTGACTCAGGAACCATTTCTTCAACAGCATGGAGTCATGATTTGTGAGTTTATTACTCCCTGAAAGTTTAGCCTCGAAAGTGTTATGAATGTGAAATATTAGCGACTGCCAAAGCCAAGGCCTGTGGAGAGCTGCCAGCACTGTCTCTCCCAGGGTCAAAGCTCTGCTCCTTTTAACAACAAAAATAACAGATGAAACTTTTATCACATCTCTCAAGGTCTCTGAGGCAATTAATACAAAACTAGGACAGAGGGATGCACTTTAAATGGCATGAAGAGAGAAATAGACTCACACTGTATGTGTGCGCTCTACCTACAGGTTTCCATCCAAGCCCTGTCATTTTTGGAAAATGGGTAAATCTGAACATCCTTTTTGTGGAATGTCTCGTTAGTGTTGTTGGCTCTTCAAAGTCATTGATGTCTATACCACTCGACATTGAAACAGTAACTTGAAAATCAATAATGCCAGCAGTAGTGTTGCCATCTTCATAGATATGTTGCTTGCTAAACCACCTGGCGAATATTTCCCACAGTTCACCCTTAAAGTCAAACTTTTTGCCTCAGGAAAAATAAACCCGAATGATTGAGCTACCGTGCATATTTTTCAGTTTTTTTAAAAAGAGGATAAAACAGTTTTGGACATATTTGTGGAAAAAGCTTCTAGGCTTCTGGCTTCTGGGTGGGCATTTCCCTTGTTGCTAGAAGACACACTATCAATACCTGTGGTGCACTACTGACAGGAGCACATCATATTGGACATCCTGCCAATGTTGATACAAAAGGTACCCTTTTTCAACAAACCCACATAGCGTTTATTATGGATCTTTAGCGATTACAACATGAAACATCTGTGAGAACCGTCATGCTGTTGTGGTTATATTTGCACGAAAAGAAGCTCGTAAGTGAAGGATAACTAAGTCGATGCTAGTTCGTCTAGCTTACTAAGATTCCCACTGATTCCCACCGGACTTTACTTTTAGTTCATGTTGTTTCAACACGCTCCTTCACACTCACGGGCGAATTACACATCACTTACATATCTGCCCTGTCTCAAACTTTACAAACGATATTGCGCTAATGATATTACAGCACGTGCAATTTGCCCTTTTCTTTGCGTCTGATTGCAGTTAACCATGTGGCAAAGAATGAATGTTGCTTTTGCGCCAAGAACTCAGTGGCAGAGACTGCGAGCTTCAGGTCCTTTCGGCAAGCAATTTGAACGTGACAGAGAGAAACCATATTTGGGATTTAATATGCCATGTAGGGGTGATCCCAAATAGTCTACTAGTCAACCCGATTCGACTGCCAATATCATAGTAGAAGCATCGCAGTAGCAGAAAGACGTGGTTATGAAACAAAGGATCATTCCATTCGGGCTATATGTGGGTGCTATATTTTACATAGAAGGGCTTGGTTTTATTTTGGTATAAATATCAGCCTAATAATTATACTGTTAATAAAGTAACAACAAAGTAACGTAAAATAACTCATCTCAACTAATCTCCTTTGTGTGCGTGAATTAAAAAATACAGTTCCACTATTAAAATGTGCGTGACCATCAAAACATCATCTTGGCAAAATAACAGCAGACGGCTGCTGTTTTAAATATCAAAGAACATATTTATTAATCTGATTATTATTATTTATTAATGAGCAAAACAAATTCAACGCTCAGTTGGCGTTAGGCAAGACTTCAGATCAGATTCAGATTCTAAAGTCTGGTCTTGCTTCAATTACTACCAAGTCTCTGAAGACGCTAATAAGTTCACTGTAACTGCGTGTGGTTTTGAACCAAACGTATGCATATTACCGAGTTTAAATAGGTGCAAACAGCACAGGAAGTCTAGTTGTGGTGACTGCAAATGAACAAAAACTACCAGCAGCAGGTAACAACAGCACTCTGTGCGTTACTCTGTGATTCAAGTCATGACACCGAGAAACTAATGGTCTTCAAATCACAGATGGAACAAGAAATATCAACAACTATTATTTTTTTGTTCCAGCCAACACAGATGATGCACCAATTAAATCACAGTAGTTTAGTAGTAGCACCGTTTTAAGTACACAATTCAAAACAAACACCAACAATGTTTATAATGAATTCATTTATAATTAGAATCTTTATCTGTTATATTCACTGAATTATTTTCTGTGAATTAAGAGGAAAAAAAATGCCAGAATATCCTCTGATGGACCTAAGAGAACAATGTGTACACACTCAGTTAAACACACACAGACGAGGCTCCCACGGGTGAGAAAGAAGTTGAGTGGTGATAACTCCAGTTGCATTACCTCCTCAGAGTTCCTCTCTCCTTTCTTTTTGCTCAGCTTCTTTTCTCTCGGCATCTGGCTTTTATTATAAAGACATTAAGCTTAAGTCCAAGAGAGGTGATAAAGCAGCAAAGTGAAGGGCTTGGCTAATGACTCAGCAGCATTCGCAACTTTGCATGCTGCTCTTTTGACGTAGTATCCCACGGTAAGACACAAACACAAATCCACTCATTAATGCCCCACAGAGTGCCAGATTCTGCCTGTCTGTCTCGCTCTTTCTGTTTGTTGTGGTTCATGACTTCAGGCTCAACTTTGTAGTCAATGTTCTTCACTTTACATCTGTTTCTGCAAACTCACTCTCTGTTCCCATCTAAACATCCACAGTAGCTGCTCACCTTGCAAAGAAAAGTAACAGGTTTTACCCAAATTTGCAACATGGCTCCCGTGATGACAATGATGCTCATTTGGTTCACCACTTCACTTTCATAACAAATATCGGATGGATTGCTTTGGTTATCCCAGACTTTACATCCAGCAGTACAAAGTTTTGAATTATCCAGTGACATTTCTCAACATCTACTTCGTGGTTTGGAAACTCAAGTCTCAAACCAACACTGTGCCTACAGAGCCACTAGCATGCCACCCATACTACCACACTAGTTGGTATGCCGGAACCATAGTTTGTCAAATGCATTATGCCAGATATACCTGGATGTCCTCCTGCATCTGGTCGCATTTTGCAGTATTATGACCCACAATCCTCTGTGCAGCAGATGCATGAACAAAAGGCTCAAAGTCAAAGTGCAATGTTATGACAAAGGAGTATGTCCCAAATCAATGCATATTACATGCAACAGTACGTACTTTGTATGGGCAGCTGCAGTAGGTCCAAAAAGTAAAAAAGAAGAAGTGTGCGATAAATAAAAGGGAAATATGAGGTTTGAGACGTTAAAATCGAATTGGCTGTTTAAAGAAAGGTGGAAGGACATTTTTTAATCCCCCAAGCCGCTGTTGACACTTTCCTGTCCAACAGGAAAGTCAGAGGAATTTGTGCTATGTGATAAGTGTGAATGTTTTCTATGTGGGGTGAATGTGTTGTTTATAGTGTGTTTAGTAATCTAAGATCTGTTTTGACCCCACTGCAAGTCCCAGACCTGACGTGACCCCCTCTCTTCTCTCATTCCTCTGAAGATAAGGTGTCCTTGAATGTACAGCATGCATACGCTTGGTAGCACGGTTGTTTTTCATCCGGTACACAAGCGGTTGCTAGGCTGTGGGACAAAGAAAGATCTAGACTCCGTTATGGAGTGGAAGTGGAGTGTAGAGGGTACATGGGAGTGTAGGGGGGGGGGGGGTAGAAAGTCACAAGGTAGAAAAAAAACAAGGGAAGCTGTTCAGAACATGTAAAACACAGGAAAAAAAAGCTGGAAAACCCTCGTGTCCTGAAAAACAAACAAAATGAAAAAGATCATAACCCTGTTGCGGGGGGGGGGGGGGGGGGGGTTGATGGAAGTGTGTGTCATAGTCGTGATGAAGAGTTCTGAGAAGGTTTTCTCACATCACCAATGACGCTCCGTCTCTGATGACTGTATGCATTCACTCTCTGTTCATGTACAAACATACACTTACACACAAACGCAAACATTCCGGAGACTGAAATCGCCGCGTTTCCTGTGTCCTGGTGTGACCCGGTCCTGGGAACAGCTCTTTTCCTCTTCCTCCTGTGATACAGCGGTCCTATTAACAGCTTTTTCAGTGCTACTCCTGTGAACCTGTATATTCCAACGGGGTCAATTTAGGATAAAAACCAAAGACCGGTCACAGGTCTGATCTGGAAGCTGCAGGAACACACAGCAACCAGCAGCCCAGTAATAATGTACGAGGTGTAACTTTTATTTAGAACGGCAAGATTTAGTCAATCGACAGAAAATTGATCCCCAACTACTTTCGGTATCGAGTGATTATGTTTTTAGTCTCTTTTTTTGCTCAACATTTGCTGTTCCTGTCCTCTCTAATTTTCTTTGGCATACATGGAATTAGACTGATCTTTTGACTTTTGGTCAGATAAAGCAAGATGTTTCCAGACAATGGGGGGAAAAACAACTTTTATTATTTTCTGATATTTGATATAGAAAACGTTTAATCTATTTATGGAGAAAGTAATTGGTATATTAATTGATGGTGAAAATAATTTGTAGTTGCAGCGTGTTTTGGTTCACTTGCTGTAATTGCTTTGAATTTTGCCCCCTATTTGGTGTCATCTGATCCACTCTTCTGATCGGCCTTCAGAGAGCTCACTGATCACTCCGTCATTCAATACCACAACAAACTTTATCAGTTGTATGTGTCTGTATCAAGACAACGCTTCCATATGCACTTGCATCCATTCAAAAGTGATGAACATGCCTAAACACATGCACATAGATGGCCTCCTGTTGTTGTCTTCACTCAGACTCTTTCTGTCATCGTGTGAGGAGCTGGAGGATTTAGTCTGATGACGCGAGGTTATACAAACAGACCTGCATTAGTTCCTTACACAGTTTCTGCCCAACCCCTATAGCTGAGGTTGTGTGGGCACGTACAAACAGAAACCCACTACTTTCCCTCCTCACCAACTCTACCTTCAACACACACACTCACATCTGTGGTACTTCATATTTGTATGTGATAGCTGCTGTAGATGATGGGTATCTGCTTCCACACGGTTCCCCACTCGGCCCGCACCTTTCCGCTCTTACTCTTCCCAGACTTGTTTACTCTGCCACCGTGTGGAAATGCAGGCTGCTCTGTTGACACCGCTGTAGCAGCTGTGGATCTGATACTGCAGGGCTTTGCTTCGCCGCACCGACTCGACGCCAGTGTTTGTTGTTCTTAGAAGCAGCTTGCGTTTCAGTGAAGGCTTCTGCAGGCCAACGGGGAGGGGGCGGGGGGGGGGGGGGGGGGGGGGTAGCGACCATGTTTCGAGAGTTTTACAGTACACGATAGTGGACCAGATGGTGAACACAGTGCTCCCTCTCTGAAATACATTCCATCATATGTTGATAGAGAAGGAGTGTAGGTGTAATTTAGTGGCGCCACCACTGATTGAAAAACAGAAATCACAGCATTAACTGTTGTAATTTCCAAACCACAATAGGTTGGAATGTTTCTTTTATCAGAGTGAAAGCCAATTCCAAATCCCACAAAACAATATGATCTGTGCTTTACAGAATTCATGGCCTGAAAAAAATAATATTATTCACACTGAGAAGAGTTTGAAGATAGAAATCTTATTTTTACACCATCAAATTGTTCTTCAGGTATTAAGACATCCTGTATGAAAATATTCAGCCCCTATGTACCACAATGAATGCTAACTATTTGGTTAAAAACACAGGAAGGATATCGTGGTGATGTTTTGGATGTTTCTCTTCTACTCTTGAATTACAGTGTAGCAGCTGCAGTTTGTCAAATTCATTTTAAGACAAAAATGTGTAGTTTGTTGCCAGTTGACTGTTCCCTGTCAAGCTGTCCAGCATGGCACTTATGCAGTTTACAGTGATGGCGCTGCCAGATCTATAACTTACAATGTGTAGTAATTAATTAGTAAAAACAATGGATCCTTGATTTTAGAGTTAAGATGGGCTAAAATGAGGACGGTCACCAGCAGATTTGTGATTTGTTTGTAGCTAGACAAGTAACTTAAAGGAAAAATATCAAATTAAAGGAACAACGTCACTCCAAGTATTGTAAGTATGATTCGGATAAAAATACAATCAGACTCTTATTTGGTTCTAACATAATTACTTTTTTGGCCTCTTATCTAAGATACTAGTTTGTATTTTCGAATGGTGCGTTTTTACATTTAACATTATAAGAGAAAAGGTTCCTTCAATGAGGACTAAATAACTGAATTTAGATTTGGGTGTGATAATGGTGCTTATATAACAATCCACCCAACAGTTTTACTTTGTACATATATGTGTTAGAGCAACGGTCCCCAACCTTTTTTGCGCGACGGACCGGTTTGATGTAAGACAATATTTCCACGGACCGGCCTTCAAGGTGTGGCGGATAAACACGATGAAATAAAATGATACGACCGGCATGAAAACAAATATAAAATGCATAAAAATACAACTCACAATAACGCTGAATCAGTGGGAGCCCTGAGCTTGTTTCTCTGCAACGAGACGGTCCCATCTGGGGGTAATGGGAGACAATGACACCCAAAGTGTGTTCCTTATGTCCAGTCTACTTCGTTTTGTTTTGATTGCTGTCACTGCAGAACATCCCGCTTCACAAAGATAGGATGTTAGGAATGGAAGCAGGGTTTTCAGTACTTTTGTGGCGATCTCAGGATATTCAGCCTTGATTTTAATCCAAAACACCAGCAGAGTTGTTGTCTCAAACATACTTTTAAGGCCACCGTCATTTACAATCTCCAGCAGCTGATCTTCCTCTGTGGCCACATATTCTGCAGAGCGGCCTTGGCGCGTCAGAATTACTCCTGATATTTAATTAGACTCCTGATATTGTCTGTTAAATGAAGATTTATTTTTCTTGGAAGTTGTAGGCTCTTCTTCTGTCTCCTTAGACAGAAGAAGGGGGCCTTTCCCCCTTTGCAAAGAAGCTCTCCAAAAGTGTTTACTCATTTTCGCTAACTTGCGGGCTTAATTTTTGAGGTAACGTATCACGTGACCGAGACGAGCGTCTTGACATGTGTCAAGAGCCACAGGCGGATGAAATTCGGAGAGAATCCGGTCAATTTTCAAAATAAAACATCTTTCAGACTCTGATAATCAATAAAACGGAAATAATATAAATTATTTATTCTTTCTGTGCGGCCCGGTACCAAATGACCCACGGACCAGTACCGGTCCGCGGCCCGGTGGTTGGGGACCGCTGTGTTAGAGGATAAGTTGGAGGATTTCATCTTCTGGTGACCATGAACGTCTGTACAAAATGTTATTGCAATCCTTTGAACAGTTGTTAAGGGATTTCAGTCGGGGCCAAAGTGGTCGACTGACTGACATCGTCATATCGCGAGTGTTCCTCCAAATCACTGATCTGGGCCCTGTTTCAGAAAGCAGGTTTAAAAAAGTTTGAGCCTAAAACTGAACTCTGAGTTGACCAAACCTGAGATGGAAAAGTTTTTGTTTCTAGAACAGCTGATCAGAGTTTGTTCACTCTGAGTTCAGCTTGAATGAAAAACGCCGTCATCAATGGAGCTCCACAAGTTTTCCTGTGTAACAAACTAATATCCAACCAGGATGTAGACTCTGACATACAGTAAACCTCCGCTAATCAATGCGCTTTGATACGGACTGAATGAATGAGGTAATAAAACAGCGTTTCTGGCTCTGGAGGAGACGGAGACGGAGAGAAACTCAGGATTTGTTGAAGAAAAGGTTCACACCATGGTAGCTGAACCCACAGTTTAAGTTAAGCCCCAGTTCCACCGAAAGCCGGATATACTACGGATGACCCCGGATACACTACGGATCAGATCCGGGGTCATCCGGGAGTGGAACCGTAGTCAGTCCGGGACGTTCCGTGATGAACCGTAGTAAAACCGCGGCCATCCGTGCCCATCCGTGGCGTATCCGGGAAGACGAGCGGCTCGTCGGACGTACAACTAACATCCGGGGTGATCCGGGGACATCGTTGATCGTAGCGCATCCAGGAAGAAACGTAGTAGGACCGGGAAACATGTCAAATGTGTTGTCATCCGGGAAGATTTCCTTCCCGGATCACCCCGGTTCACCGCGGATCACCCCGGTTCTCACCTCTTTTTATCCGAGGTGATCCGGGGACATCCGTAGTATATCCGGCTTTCGGTGGAACTGGGGCTTTAACTCTCTTTCTGGCACTGAAAACCCAGAGTTTCCCCCATCTCAGGGTTAACTAACTAACTTTTCACTCCTCGTGGAGATTCAGCCCACATGTCAGTCAGCCAGAGGAATCCTCCGGCTTGTGGTTGAGACGAGGGGGAAGAGGAGCAGACTTGGCGGATCAAGGGGTTTCAGGCTTGGAGGAGTAGCTGCATTCCTCCATGTCTCTCTGTCTTTCTCTGCTGATGTCTCACTCTGTCCATCTCTCTCTCTCTCTCCATCCATCTCCATTTCCTGTTCCTCAAGACCCAATGGGCTTGTCAGACAGATCGTTGATGTTTCCCTGATGTCCTGTCCTCAAATGCTGCACTCTTGTCTGCTTGGCTCGACCAAGCTGTCTGTCTGCAGTGTTATTCCTGCGCACAGATGCTAATAGTGATCATTTCAGCGGCCCTGTTTCGTTCTTGAGTAATGTCAGCAGTGGATGTTTCTTTATTTGGATTATAGCACTTTTCCCAGGCTGACTTTTTTTTTTTTTTTGACATTGTCCTGGTCATATTTTGGATTCTTGAGACAAGATGAATATGAAACGTTGCCTTTGTTTTTTGTCTGTTATTACTAGCTAAAAATAAATGCAGTAGGGAGAGTTCACCTGAGAGAGAATGTGAACAAGAGAGCACATAGAAGATTTAGCCCACTGAGAGATGAAAGAAGAGCGTAATGTCATTGCCCTTCTCCTCCTCCTCCTCCTCCCTTTCTTGTTCAGTAATGTGTTTCTACAGTTATGTAGGTGCAGCCCAGACGACAGATAGAAATCTCAGGTAATTACCTCTGAGTCATACTATGATCTTATCCGAAGGTTGGCCCACTAGTTATTTTTTTTGGCATGGTGAAACCTGGAGAAATGCATACATATACTGTACATGCAGACAGACAAATGGAGAGAGAGAGAGAGAGACAAACACACTGTTAAACACTAGGTGTGTCTCCAACCACCTGTTTTCCTGAAAATTTGCACATTAAAAAAACATTCAAAAAGATTTAAATTTGGCAAAAATGTTTGTATGCCTGGCTGAGGTGGAAAAGTTTGTGTATTGATAAAAGCAAAATGCAATGCATTTGGAATGAAAATGTTGCAATCGAAACAGATTTAGCGAATTAATGATGACGTACATGAAACGTGACTTCAACACCCATTGAAGCTACAAATACAAACTAGCGTCAGATCAAAGCAGTCCGCTCCACACAGATCCGATGTAACCTTCCTCACATTAATACATTAAACAAACAGAAATGTCATATTTCCATCCAGTTTTCTACATTGTTTTTCACTGAGGTTCGGACTCGTGCTCTTTTAATTACGTCATCTTATTGCACCCTCTTCTTCTGCAATGTTATGAGGTCTTTTTAACAGCAGAGTTGGCGCCACCTACTGCTAATAACAACATAACGGTAGTGGATGGAAACGGCATTCATATCGATATTCTCAATATTTGGTTATTATTTGCATTTGGATGGAAAGCTGGCTACTGACCAACATCTAAAATAGAGTGGGAGAGGAATCCTCACACTTAAGAACGTGTTAACGTTCGTAACATGATTTAAAACTGCACTGGTCACGACACATTAAACCGTCGTCTTATCAAGTTAGGGTTGATTGAGAGTAGCCCGGCATCGCCAGACCAAACCGCGAGTGAGTCTCGATCCTCCGCTCATTTTCTTTTATTTCAAACGAGTTATCAACATATGACCAGTGACCAGATCCGCCCGTACAAGTACCTCAAAATTGTAATGAAGTACAGTACTTGAGTAAATGTACTTTGTTACTTTCCACTACTGATCTTTACATGAAACCCTTTTTATGAATAGACTCATTTAAAGAAGAGTGTGTTGTGTTGATTAGTTCCTCCTCTCCCTGTTAAAGTTTATTCATCTTATTCATCTGAGGGAATTCTTCAAATTTAGCACAAGTGTGCACTGGGATGACCTGATTATATTTTGATTGTCAAAGGTAACTGTGACCTCACACATTTCTGGCCGTAACTCAAGAATTGATATCCTAATTATGACAATTTGCAACTTGACTGGTTGGCGGGGGCATACAACCACAAATTGAGGCTCTAAAGATACTGACTTTCGTAAAAATTGTAAAGATTGCAAATTTGTGATATTGAGCTATAAAAATAGAGATCGACTTGACTTGGTGGTCAGTGGAATTATCTTGATACAGCTTTTTGCCAAATATAACCTGCACACTCTCCAAAAACCTGCACAGTTGAAATCAATCATATTCATAACTGTGGAAACATGTATTTGTGACCCGTGTAACTGTTTGTGTCTGTGCAGGATTACCCCAGGAACCGACACCCGGGATGGAGCCGAGGGTCGGTGGCGTACCACGCTGGTGAGATTTCAAGCCCACGTTCTCTCTTTCTCTTCTTCTCTTTTTGTTTCTCAGAAAGAAGGTTGTTTGCTTTTAACTTTTACGAGTGTGGAATTCAGATGAGTTCGGATGACGTCCATAAATCTGATCCACTTCTTTTTAAAGCATCTGTTGCTTTTAGATGCAAACATCACAGGGCACCGCCTCAGCTGGATGTTATGGTGCCTAGCACTAAGAGAGATCAAGGAGGATTGCGGGCGGATAAAAAGCTCCCAGAAAGCAGATAAAAGCAGACGGTGACATTATCAGAAGAAGAAGAAGGATCTTATCTCGCTCTCTTTCTGTGGGAGTTTGGTCATGTTGATATCTCTCTAAGCAACAACCCCCCCACACCCAAAAAAAAAAACATGACACAAAAAGTTTAGTTATCTTTATCTTTCAATGCTTCCACACACACATGTAAAGTCTTTGTTGTTTGTGATGACAGGCCTGGGAACAATATCTGTACAGGCATCTGCACAAAGCTCCCATTCCAGGCCTCAGCACCCGCCATAATCAGTGCTAAGACATTAGCTATCAAACACGGCTGAAGTGATATGAGAACAGGGGCATGCTGGGTAGGTGGTTGTTATTACACCGTACGAGCTACAGTTGGTAGCCGGCTCTTTATCTGACAATCCACCTTGTCACAGTCGAGATTTTGTTCATCCTTATCAAGTTAGCTGGCTTTCTATCAGCATTGTTTTGGTCTGAAGCAGAACCCACTGTTAATTTTTTCTCACAGGGGATTTGTGAAGCTCTTACTCTGAATGATTCACACACACACACACACACACACACACACACACACACACACACACACACACACACACACACACACACACACACACACACACACACACACACACACACACACACCACAAATCTCACTCTCTGTTCTTCCATCAGGCAGTGAGTATGATTTTTATTTTTAGAGGGAGGTTCATATACTTCCTTCTAGCCGACCTCCAAATCAGCTATCAAAACACATTTTCTTCTTCACTCTGCACATTCCATTCATATTTCGAGTGGATGTTTATAGTCTAAATACTATAATACTAAATCCACATATCCCTTTGCAGATTCCATTTATACTTAGGATGCATTAATAGTAATAACAGTTGATGCTGCGCGTCCTGCCGGGTCTGCGGATGATACCTCACTGCTGAGTGACGGACGAGGCCAGTCACCAGAGGTCTAGCGCTGCGGTCGGCCTGGTTTGGCCGCTGCGCGTTGGACACCACAGAAATGTGCCCGCCCCAGCACAGCTCCCATTAATCTTATTTGTTAGAGACTAAAATGATGTATGTGGTTTTCCACGCTGTGTGTATGAGGTTTGCCTTCCCCATGCTTGGGTTAAGGTGCAGGCTCTGATCCAGCTACTTAAAATCAACAGCCGGGGGCCTCCTCCTCCTCCTCCTCCTCCTCTTCTTCTTCTTCACGTCTCCCCGCGCTCCTCGAGATTTTTTCACCGAACAGCTCAGGAACCTCAAGAATTGCACGCAGACGCTCTTTTGGCTGAGTGACAGAAACTTAATGTATACACAGTATTGTATGCACTAGGTCATACGACCGCAGCAGAAATTGCTTACAGAAGGAATGACTTTGTTACCTCGGTTTTCCTGCTCAGTGCGAGCCAAGAATGGTGTGAAGAGGTGCTTCTGTGGCACATGGTACCTATGTTTATTAACTTTTATGGCTCGTTTTTTGTATTTGACCTCAGTATCTTTAAAGGGGCAAATATCTTCCAGTACATTCTTGGCAGGCCTGAGCTTTGCATGGACTCACTGTTATTGTTAAAGACCTCAGGCTGGTCCTTAGTGCACCGTGAGTGTTTGTAATGTTTTTACTGCTAGCTTTGAAGAAAACAGCGGCTGTAGATAGCCTTATATTATGCAGCCTGGAGGCAAATACATGAATTCCATAATGATTCAATTCAACATTCCTCCTTTTTTCTTATTTATACTTTGCACGTACAGCTTGACTCCTGACTACTATTTCTGTAATGCTGATGTATGGTCCGTTGTAATGGGCACGCGACCAGTGTTGACCTGGATCACATGTGATGGTGTATTATTGACTTTAAAGGCTGTGATTTTTACTCCAGATATATTCCAGTTATATACACAAATGGCTGCCAACCATATCGCTGCTCCTTTGTATAACTTGTATAGTTTGAGAGTTCCCTGGCCTGCGCTGGTGTTACCACGAGTGTTTGTGTTGGGAGCCGGCCCAGTGCGGACCTCCATCCTGTGTGTTGGCTCGGCTTGCCTCCGCAAGTTAATGGGCCGTGGGGCGCTGTGGGCCCCTGCGGGCCCTATCAGGAGCAACCAGCCATCCAACCAGCGAGTGCTCCTCAGCAAGCCTCATTAACCCTGTCACCCCCTCTAAACCCCCCCCCCCCCCCCCATCAGTGAGTCACACGTGCTGTGACTCAACACCCGCAGCCGAAGGTTGTGCCTTACCACCGCCGCCGCCCTCCATCCCTCACCACCAAGCCAACCTCACATAATAGGGTTCAGTCTAACTTCCTTGACGGGGTCTAATCTGATTCCAGCTCAGGTTCTGCAAAAACAATTATTCAACACCAACATGTTGTGTAGGGGGGATTGTGTTACCTTCTTACCTAATGGGACAAAAATGGATTTGGATGACAACATCTCTATGACACTAAACACACATCTAAAAGGAGCATGTACGGCTAGGCCATGTGGGTCCATTACGAGCACAATTACATTACAGTACATTACAATTTCCCAAAGTTATTCCGTTAACTATCATAGAAAACAAAGAAGAGCCGCAACTATTGACAATAGAGAAGCTGGAACCAGAGACTATGTGGCATTGTTTGAAAAAATGACATAAGCAAGCATCGTTGGGGATAATTTTATTGCCAATTGACTAATATTTTCATCTCTAAAGGGAATAAATCCTTCACTCTCCCTGCCAGTATGTTTGAAGGTGTGGTGTATCTACATCGACATGTTTGGTGGTAAACCTGGTCGTCAACAAACCAACTAGGGGGCTACAACTGTCAATTATTTTCTCAATTACTAATTTTGTCTATACAATGTCAGAGTAACAGCAGTTAAAAAGGGGGAAGAAATTGCAACGTGTCCATTGCAATTTCCCAAAAGCCCACCGGATGATGTCAAATAATTTCTGTATTTATTATCACAAAGGGCAAAGAAAAGCAGCAAATCCTCAAACTACAGACGAGGGTAACCTTAGCAGCCTCATCGCTCAGCAAACTTCATTCTGGCGAAAGTCTAACCAGAGATTTTAATTTATAGTTCATAAATACTCTTTTTCTTTTAATTGGGCCTCACTGGCAAACGGGCCCATACAAATGTAATGTACACTCAATCCTTATAAACATGTGACAACTCACATGAAGAATGTCAATATTTAGTTTTATACATTTTCATGTTTTAGGAGTCTGTGAAGTCATTGTTCCTTGGGCAGGGAAGCCTTTTCCAGACAAACTCTCATGTTACGAGAATGTCTGTTTTCTTTTTCCCAGCTGGTGTCGGTCCTCAGTCAGAGCCGGCCCCTCTCCTCCGCTAGGCCCGGCTCCAAACCCTGAAACTCCAGCGTTCACCTTCTGGATCTCTCTTACATCCAGCACCTGGTGGCGGTCACAGCCGCTAACATTGTTAGCTTTACAAACAACTTCCTCGGTTTATGATCTTGACTTTTGCATTAACACCGTCCTCGGTATATTCTGCTCCTTGCACTCTCACCAGCTTCAGAGCCAAACTTTGGTCAACACCTCTCTGCTAATTTTAAACTCTCGGGGGCTCCAACACAAATTTTGACATTTTTTCCGCCACAGCTGATTTCCAAGTTGAGCCGGCTTTCTCCATTTCCAACCTTTTTAAGCACCAAAGCACACTTAAGAAAAGCAACAGAACATATAATTGTATGTAAGTGCCAGCCAGAACTCATTTTACTATATCTTATAGTTTGTGTTATATGAAGTTTATTTAGTGCTGTCACCAATTATTTATTCCAAATCATTCATTAAACTTAAAAACTTCAGTTTACTCGTCATGAGAAGAGGGTTTAATGGAAAACACTACCGAGTTGCATTGTGGCAAATGTGGAATCCAGCATTTATGGAGCTTGACCCGTACAAACGACGAAGTCTTTACTGCTTTGGATTTAGTTTTCTTGTTTTGTAAATCTGTCTCTTGTGAGTCCACCAACTTGGAAGTGCAATACTAGATTCCTGGAATAGTGAGAAATGCCTGTTCTATGTTCCCAGAGCTCCTGGCGACGTGTGCAGGTTGCTTTCGATTGTCTAACCAACAGTCCAAACTCTAAAGAAATTCTATTTACTGTATAAAGACTATAAAGGGAAATATAAAACAGATAAAAGCAGCAAATCCTCACTTTTTAGAAGCTGGAAATGGAGAATGTGTTGCTTTTTTGTCATGTATTTAAGGATTATTTACAGGCTTATACCATTAATTTAGTCGTAAGGTATTTACAATTGCTCCGATCGTTCCATAAATACAACCTTCATAAATCTGCAAGCGAGCTGTGTGAGAATTCTGAAGAGGAAGTCCGGCGACCATCCCTCCGGCCACGGCTCTCGGTGCTCTGGTGTCTCTGCCAGGCTTCTCCTACCTTTCCAGTCCCAGTGAACCGGCTCCATCCTTAGACCCAAACCTGGACTTCCCACACCCCGGCTCACCTCCAGCGCCAGCCCATGTCACTCTCCAAGGCCGCCTTTGCTCTGCTATATTTAGCGGCGCTGCGCCGGTGCCGGCGTGGCTCCACTGTTTGCCTAGTGTGTGGTGTTGTGACAAGGGCCCGCATGGGAGCCGTAATGATACAGTGTCTCCGTCTCCCTCCCGGTGCTCAGATAGAGATTGTTTAAACAGTATCCTGAGCCTTGGACGGGTCCCATGACAACTCCATAAATATTTACCAGCAGCAGCCACGTTGCTTCGCTTGAGGAGAGCTCGTCTGCAGGCTACCTCTGCAATGTTTTTCTTTTGCCCTTTTTTTTTTTTTCCTTCCTTTGTTGTCTCGCACAACTGTTGTATGTGTTGTTTTGATGATTTCCTTTTGGATGTTGTCGATGAGGGTTTTTTTTTTTGGAAGAGAAGTGTTTTTACGATCGCTGCTTTCACCTTTTTTACGCATCATCATCCGAAAGGAATGTCAGGATGTCCTGTATATTAGCAACACATTGTATTTAGGGTACACATGGTGCACGCTGTGGTAAACACATTAATAGACGCAGTGAAGTCCACCAAGTCCAGTCAAGTTCAGTAACGGGACACATGAGACATGGATGTCCTCACACAGGGTATCTATAGTTAAGGCTTGTAAAGAATTTACTTATAAAAGGCCTTAGAGGCTTAGAAGGATTTTAGTATATATTTTAGTTTTAAAATGTTTTCCATCTGTTTGTTGGCTGTCAGGAGACATCAAACACCAATAAACTGAAAGGCTTGCTGCAGCAGCGCGGAGGCTCATCGCTGAGCCTGAAGAAGTGTCGACTTTAGCAAAAGTTAAAAGAATTTAACATTTTTAATTTTATAATCCACCGATCTATTATCTGCCGCTTGTCTGGTCCCGGTCGTATTCATTTAATCAATTATATCATTAGAAACTATTGTTACAGACGGCTGGGATGTACTACAAAATGTGATGTAATAATAAATAATCGTAGGCCATGTTGTCCGTGCTGGTTTTCATACGTAGTCCTGTAAAAGGAATCAAATTGCAGTCTATGGGGTATTTTAAAGGTCTTATTAGTTTTAATTTGACCTCTGTGAACCTTCCATAAACCCTGCTCGGGATTATTTTCATTATGGATTAATCTGCAGATCATTTTCTCCATTAATTGATCGATTGTTTTGTTTGTTAAAATTCAGAAAACGGTGAGAAATGCCGTCACAATTACCCAGAGGCCAATGTGACGCCTTCAGAATGTTTGTTTTGTTCAACCAACAGCCAAAACCTCAACGTTATTTAAAAAATAATAAAAATATTAAAATATTTTTTTAATAAAAAGCAGTAAACCCTCATTTGTGAAACTGGAGCCGTGAAAAAGGATTTCGATCATCAGCAAAATAGTCGCCAATTCATTTTTTGCCAACAATATTTCTCCCTGAGATGTGGTAGAGTAGACGTATAAAGAAAGAAAAGAAGTTCACGGTACCTCACATGTGTACTTATGTACAGTAATTGACTAAGTGTACTTGGTTATGTTAACTCATAAATAAACTAATAGCTGCAGAATTAAAAAGTTTCCTCCTCTTCTGACAGATGATGGCAAGGTCTTTCACGGCAGCGGCGTTGGAGACGCGTTTGGTCCTCGCTGCTTGAAAGGGGACATCATGGGCTGCGGCATCATGTTCCCACGAGACTACATCCTGGACGGAGAAGGTGAGGGCGAAGGGTTCGGGTGCTGCAATTACACCGTCACTCATTAAAGGGGTTGGTGTGTCTGTGGGAGGTTTCGCTCTTAAACCTGCTTATCGTGGTTTAGCGTAAGGCGACGTTCGGTCTTAGCGGAGTTCATTGTGTTGCACGTTGGGAAAGAAACTGGATGCAAACCAAGATCCCCCGCACCCAAAGCCGAACAGACACTGAAAAGGGGAAATTCTCTTAAGTTATCTAACATTAACAGTGTCCTCGGAACGAAAACAAAACATTTCAGGTTGTGGCAATTATTAACTTGTTCTGCAGACGTGCTGTCTGCACATAAAAGCCTTTTATTAACACCGTTAACTCCGTCTCGTCCTCAGGTGACGTGGACGACTGGGATCGCCTGGAGGTCCGTCCAGGTCACGCGGCCGTCCAGAACGTCCTGTATCTCAATGATGACGAAGAGGAGGAGGAGGAGGAGGAGGAAGATGGGGAAGAGGTAGACCAGGGACAGGAGGGCAGGAACGTCACGGTGAGGAAAACACAACACAGCTGGGTTAACCATTTGCTACACACACACACACACACACACACACACACACACACACACACACACACACACACACACATAAGCATGTTGGAGATTCATGAGCATTTTATGAGGTAAACAGGAAATAACATCAACCTGCAATGAGCAGTTTCTTGAAGCCACTAGAGGGCAGCGTAACAAGCTGTAATTACTGAGACGTCATCGCCTTTTAAATTTATTCTGGGGAACACAAACAGTTACTTATTCCCGCATCCAGCAGCACCATTAGCTTTCATTAGCAGTCATGTTTATGTCCAGCTGATGGATGTGACAGTATTTACTCTCACTTTAGCTCCACTAACTCTGAGCTCTTTAGCTGCTCCATCGGGTCCACTATGCTCTAACTGTGTCTGCCAGATGTTTGGTGGCGTGCGGGCGGTTTTAAGGCCGAAAACAACAATATGAGAACAGTGAGAGCGAACCAAAACACCAAAACAGCTCCGTGAAGTTTACCTTACTGGTCAGCTGGATTCTCTCGATATCACGTCCTCTAAAGAAGCTACTGGCAGCTCCGGGTGTGGTTTAGGTGTGACGCGACACGGAGAGGCAATTGTTCGTTCAAAATAACAATGGAGGTTCCTAAAGACATTAGCGTCGTTGCTCCAATTGGCATCAGTTATATCAGAAGTGGAGAGTATTTCTTCTTTGGAAGAAGACCAAAGAACGGCCCTGAAGGCTTTCCTCGATGGAACAGATGTTTTTTCTGGCTTCGGTAAGGTTTTGATGTGAGGTGATGATTAGCCCTTTCACATTACGCCATTTGATGCATTATAGTTATAAACTATATTGACTATAGATGTTTTAAATGAAGGCTGAAGCAAGCCTTCCTCCTACCAAAACATGACTGTACATCCATCATGAATGTTTCATGCTAATCACACCTCGGCTCAGAAAGTCTGGCTGGGGAAATATCCGATAACGGTGAGGCCACAGCTCAATTCATCTGTGGCAAAAAGAGGTCAAGAGTCAATTGCTACTCAAATGTTGTGACATTTTACAGAAAGCCTCAAACTCAGTAAGATAAAATCGTGAGTCGGCATAAACGCGCTAACAGTTTATCTAACCAGCAGGTGATCGCTGGGTCACAGCTGGGTGAATGAGAGCAGAACATGAACAAAACTGATGAGTTGCAGAGTTTCTCACATTTCTAGTAGAACTTCAATCCCTTTCTAATTATTTCCCAGCCTATATGGCTCTCCATACATGGACAAATGCATAGCAGGATATAAATACTGGGTTTTAGGGATGCACCTTTTTTCATATGTGAAATGACAAAAGCGTGTGCAAAGCTCAGAGCAGTGGCTTGTCACTCGAGTGAGCCTGACAGGTTGTCGCTTATTTTGGGACTAACCTTCACTTTTAATCAGGTGGCAAAACAAGACACGGGAACTTGGCTCGAGTCTTGACGAGTTGTAGCATTTATTCACAGACAAATAGCCCAAACTGTACACACACTGCAGCGCTACGTTCACAGGTAAAGTTGTTACCTTCACACTCATCATCACACACACGCTCTCTCTCTCGCCTGGATCCTCGCTAACGTTACACCGCGTGTCTACTGTGTCACACAATAACACATTGTGTGACACAGCTGGTGTGCTGACTATATTCAGGGCGTGCTGACATCTATAGACAGTATTACCTGCAGCGGATGGCAAAGTACCTCATTCAACCACACTTCTAAAGATCCAAACTACTTCTTTTTTTTCCGAGTGGGTGGCACAGTAAATGTTTGATAAGTGACTCAGCCTGATTAATCGAACACACACACACACACACACACACTGCACAGTACTTCATTTGTTGTTTTAGTGTGTCGGTATTTGCTCTCAGACTTGGAAAGAGGCCCTTGGTATTAGCATTGAAAAGCGTGTTGATGTTCTTTTGGGAACAGCTGGATAATGTTTGATCACTGGCTGATTTAGTGGAGACTTGTACTATAAACATTGACTTTTTTTCCCCCCTCCAAGAACACAGACATTACACTGTCACCTATTTGTTTAACGATATTTCCTAACTGCACATAATTCCTGTTTACAACTGGCACACGGTGTGCTCTCAAATTAAGTTTGTACAACCATCAGTCATTGTGAAAAAGACATTTCTTTCATGAGTAATTGTTTCAATGCTCCGTCGGTGGATTACCATCCGTGAAAGGTATGCGCGCGTGTGTGTGTGTTTTAACTCTCCGTCGCCGCCCTGTGGTCCTCCAGGTGTTCTTCACGAGGAACGGGAAGCTGATGGGCCGGAGGGAGATGGGGGTCCCTCCCGGTGGCCTCTACCCCACGGTGGGGATGCTGAGCAGCGGGGAGAAGGTCAAAGTGGATTTGCATCCCCTCAGTGGATGAGTTGAGCCCGGGAACTGGAACTCGTGATGCCCTGCAAAACAGCTGGCTGCACTGTGGAGCTCACCCCGCGACGGCCCGGCGTTGCCGCTAACACTCAGCCAGAACAGCCGCTCACATGCACGTCTCGCTGTCGACATCCTCGACGCCGCCTCTGCTTTTATTTATAAGACCTGTACATTTTCACATGTTCACAAACGGATTGTCCTCCTGGTTGTACAGTAGCAGAGAGGTCGTACAGGAGCTGTGTAAGTTACAGCATGCAGGAATAGACAGCTGCACCTCGTAGCTACAAAAAACAAAAGATATTTAACTCTATGCAATCTGTACTGCTATCATCCTCTCGCATCTAACCTCCCTCTGCATGCAGTGTGTGTCTGAAACACTGAGCTGTTAAATCCCTCTCATGAGGTCTGGCACACTTTGTTTATTTCATTTGTCACGACCCCAAGCAAAGCAGAGCGAGGCCAACAGTCAGAGCTCGTTGGTGGTTCATGTTTCAGGGAATAGATCCTCTCTCCCTCTCTCTCTCTCTCTCTCTCTCTCTCTCTCCCTCTCTCTCTCTCTCCCTCTCCCTCTCTCTCTCTCACCCTCTTTCTCAACCTCCCTCTCGCTGTCCTCTCTCTGGGTGAGGCTGCCCTCCTGTGAGCGATCAGGGACCTGCTATTGCCTCACCTCGCTGGCTGGAAGTGAACTGTGGATCTGTTGCAATATTTCAGAAACGCTCATTTTCTGTGAGAATTCTATGAGGATTATTGCAGGTTTGGCAATCACAACCTCACATAAGATGCTGTTACTGAGCAGCGTCAGACCAGAGTGAATAGATTTTCGGAGTGTTTTTGTAGTTTTCTGTTGGAGCCAGACTACAAATGAAAACATGTCAGGTACACTTTCTTCAAGGGGATTTGCAAAGTACACGTTTAACCTTATCTTCTACATTGAACGTTCAGGGAATGTGTTTTGTTTTTGCACTTTGGGGGCTGAGGAGACATTTAGGGCAGACATGAATACAGTGGGTGGGTTCCAGTATAATGCAGTCCGATGCAACAGCACCATCATCAGCCATAAACAGTAAGTAAGTAAAGTGTAACTCACACAGAAGTATCCGTTACAGGCTGTTGTATTGGATTGCATCAGACTGTAATGCGTTGTACTGTGTTTCAATAGCTTGTTTTACTCACTCTGCAGGTTTGCCCTCGATACAGAGGATTATTTCACATCTTTTCTTTATTCCTCCCAATTTCTAACCATTCCGTTAGAACGATGTGATATTCATAAAAGAAGAGAGTAAGGAGACCCACTCAAATTGATTTAATGCTTTAGTAGTCAGTAGATAACTTCCTCGCCGTGTTGATGGATGTGATGTAGAACTAACTGCTGGATGTTTGTTTGATTTTAAGATAAAGACAACGATGTTTGGTTGCTGTTTGTGTGTCTGCACAGCAGCACCAGGGGTCTGTTTCACAAAGCCAGATAAGTGATTTAACTTTGGGCTTCACTCTGGCTCTCTGGTATCTGAATGCTGGCTCACCTTCAACCAGGTCAGGCCCTGAGGCAATCTGCTGGTTATTTTCGTTGTTTTTATTAATCGTTTAGTCTATAAAATCACATGTTGAGAATACCAACCATATCTAGAAAGGCCTAACATTGATCATTTAATGATTAATCGGTGAGTCAATTAGTCGATTGACAATTGATTAATCGTTTCAGCAATTTTCATACAAAAATAGTGAAAAAAAAGCCAAATATTTTCTGGTTCTTATTATATATCATTATGACGATGATGATGATTGATTATGATGATTATCAGTTACAATGATCCAAAGGATTGAGAGCAGAACATGTTTTGTTTACATGTTGGCAGCGCTGCTAAATACTAAAAGAACAATAACGTGTGGCCTATCGGTGGAGAGCTGTGGCTGTTTTAAATCTGCTGTGAAGTGCAGCCAAACCAAACGCTGGGGGTGGGTGGGTGGGGGGGGGGGGGGTTAACCCGTTCATTTAGAGAGGAGGGAACCGGAAGTGCAAAAATACAAACTCGTCTCTGGGTTTAAGGACTCATTCCTTGTAAACACCGGTTCTCCTGGATCACCGATGTTCTGCTCCGTTAAACTTGATGACACAGACCTCAGAGCTAAAGCAATCTGTTCATGTGAATGAGAAATACTGTTCATTGTATCGTGTCAGTGGGAGCTGGTTTCCACTCAAATTATTCAGAATAATGTGAACATATATTATCATCATTATATTGTATCAGCTAAAATCATCAAGTTCCTCTGCATCTTCCCACATCTGTATTTGTGTAGTGCAGCATCAGCAGCCCTGCAACATAAACTATAATGTACATTCTTCTGTACATTCATATAAGGTGCGTACCCCAGGTGTCTGTAGTGTTTCATCATTCATACTGCAGACAGTGATGCTAGAAGTATATCGTACACAGGGTTACCTATTAAATCACACATCTGCTGGAGATTCTTTGTATTTATCTGTTGTCATGCATCTTGTTTTAGAGCCATTGATGTAAAATAATCTGTAAATCTGTCTTGTTTTTCTTCTCCTGCAGGGCTGGATAGAGACTGAAGGTTAAGGTTGTTACAGCCGGAACTGTTAAACTTATTATGCTAGACGGTGCAAAGATATTAATGAGACACGGACGTGGACGTTTCAGGCCACGTCTAAGTTCAGGGTATTAAAGTCACTTGTATTAAAGTTTACTCAAAATCTCAGTTTACAAAAAATAATTGTTCAACCAAATTAGAGCTAAATATCTGGTTTTAATTTTTCATAGCGTCTCTGACTTCTGTAATAACTCCTCGCCTTGTTGACTTGCACTATAACGGCCTTGTTCAGTACATGTAAGATCATCAATAAAGGTTTCAGTAATGTAACAAAGTGCTGCATTGTTTTCTTTGAAATGTTCTTTTAAAGAGCGGGTAGCGGTCTGACTTTGGTAACACTGTCGGCCAGTATAAAAGTTTTATAAGTTGTGCTGTTTTGTTGACAGATTGTGAAAAATCCCTCTGACTAGTTATATTCTCAGTAGTTAATAATGTTGGTAATCTTTTAATAAATACTAAATTTTTATGTTAAAATTAGATCTGTGATTAGATATGAATACATTATTAATAAATGTGGTAGATTTGATGCTTGTTTTTTGATAAATTAAGTGTCTCATAAGAGGATCTAATGAGCCTAAAGACAAAAACCTGCCAGAGGAATTTTTCTCTCAATCTGGCAACCCCAAAAGTTGTTCTTATTAATGGCTTATATTATTTATTTCTAACGCATTAGTAAATGCACTATTAGCATGAATTAATCAATTAATAGCAATTTACAACCCATTTTATAATTACCAGTATAATGACTTATTAGAACGTGGTACCCTGACTTTTTAGCCGCACCACTACAGATGTCAGTGTTGGCTGGTCGGTCCACCACTTTAATCTAACATCTCATAAACTATTGGATGGATAGTCATTTTAAATTAACATAAGAGGTTGTATCACCATTCAAAGGCACTTCATTACTTCCAACAGGTTAAGTAAACACATCAGCGCTGATTCAGTCTTCAGTTCAGCTGTCGGTCTGTATAACTTTTTATTTAACAGGACATATTGAGATGTCTTTTAAAAGAAGGGAGTAATATGTTCAGTGTGTTCCTCGATCACTGCGGGAAATATCTCAATAACTATTTTATGGATTGCCATGAAATTTGGTTCAGACATCCATGAATCCTTATGACTTTTCCTCTAGCGCCACCTTCTGGTCATTTTTTGTATTTGTCCAACACTTTGTTTTATGACCAAATAACACAAAGCTTCCTAAAACCAATAGGAAAACCCTGTCATTGGTCTGTTTGACGTGTTGTAGTCTAACGCCTTTAGGATGGGTGCAGTACCACAATTCATCCACCAGACGGCGACATAAACCGTTTTCACGTTATATTAATGCTTCTCAATGCTCAAACTACATCTAGTCAGCCTGCGTATTGCATTTGCTCTGTCCTTTCTCTTGCACCGTTTGCTCGGTTGGGGAATGAGTTCTTTCTTTTTTGCAGTGTCACTGACAGCTTTTTTCTTTCACTGGCACAGGAAGGGCAGGGCGGTGTGTGTAATCTCACTCTGGCCCTACTTGGTTCGTGTGTGTGTGTGTGTGTGTGTGTGTGTGTGTGTGTGTGTGTGTGCGTGTGTTTCTGCGGCTGTTTTTAAATGGCTGCACTGCGAGATACTTTTTCATGTTTATCATCAAGTGTTAACTTACAGTCACGCCACACTATTAAACATTTACTTACCGATACCAATTCAATGGTTATAGTGGTTCAGCTTCATGATGATATGAAACGTTTGTTCAACAGGTTTGTCCGCAGTGAAGGATCTGAATAATTTTTCGTCCACTAATTACTTGTCAGTGATTAAGTACGTTTTTTGCTTAAAGTAAATGTCTTATCACTTAATTTTCTTCTCAGAGTACACCGGAATGCTACATTTTAAAGCTCATTTAAAATAAAATTCTCCCGGGGAGCATGCCCCTGCACCCCACACAGGGTTTCGGGTTTGGGGGGTGCTTGTCACCTCTTATGAGTTTGCAGGTATGCGTCAGGCTGAGGAAGGCAGAGTAAAATGCTCCTCCATGCATGAATACCAAAAGCTGTAATCCAGTGACATTTGAGTAGCAATTAGCACAATTTATATGCCAATTGATAGGATTTTAAATCCCAAAACAACTAAGGTAAGTCATAATATGTGGTTATGGCTGTATAAAGTTATATTTTTTCTCTTCTGCTGGTTGAGTAAGTGAAAAGATTATTACTGTTGGAATCTGTAGTCTCACTTTTCATACTACATTGCATCTGCAGGTAGCATGAAGTAGAATTGCTAATGTTAGCAGTAGGCCTACGATGCACGCATGTACAGTTTTAGCATGCTTGAGGTGTTTAATGTTGAAATTTTGCTTTATTTAGGTAAAGAAAAAAAAAAAAAAAAAAAGATTAAACATATGTTATATGCCTTTAGCAGAGCTTCTATCCGCTATGTGTGTATGCAGGGTGAATATGTTGCTACATGTTGAACATGTCCTTATCTGATGTTTGTAGCAATGTGGGCAACTGCCCCTGGGACCAGAGGTTAGCATGCTACGTTAGCTCAAAGCGCCTCCGTCTGTGACTGAAAACTCAAATAAAGCCAACTTGGCACTTTATAATAAGGAACCAACTACTGGAGTCTCACTTGATTTAACACAGGACTAGCTACTCAGACTGTTTTTTTTTTTTAAACAATTTATTCAAACAGTAGTAATCTAGGATATTTGGTCCCCTGGTTTAAAAGAAAACAAAAAACAGTACAACATTCATCAGATCCAGTTATAACTTGACATCGGAAAACAAAAAAAGGAACACATGTTTGTCTTTTAAATTTAACATGTACATACAGAACGGCAGCTGAGAAGAGAAAGATTACAGATGTATACTCAAAAACTAACCAACCCCATTATTTTGAAAAAGGGTAACGACCAAAGTGCTGGGCTTACTCTTCTTAAACAGAGTGGCATGTCTTAACATGTCTTCTTTAATCTTTCCTGTTAAAAGTGACTCTATTAAGAATTTACATTGCCTGTAATAATCCCACATCTTGGAATAATAAAAGGATTATGTTATTGTTTCGATATAGGAGGCAGTCAATGAAAATAGAAAATTACACAAAAATAATTCTGTATCATAACATTTAGACATTTCTGTGCTAAAGATATTCATTACATGGGGTGTAATTTTAAATTTTGTACATTTAAAAACAAATCATGTCAGGGTGACAGTCTTGTAAAAACTATTTCAAAAAGTGTTCAAAAGAGGCACAAATACAGAGTTCAGTAGAGTTCACACTAGACACTGCAGCAACTCTATCAAGAAGAGAAGAAGAAAACGATTTTAAAAAAGAGGAAGGAATGGCAAGAAGTCCTCCAA
This sequence comes from Leptoclinus maculatus, assembly GCA_032191485.1. NCBI lineage: Eukaryota > Metazoa > Chordata > Actinopteri > Perciformes > Stichaeidae > Leptoclinus > Leptoclinus maculatus. The sequence continues at coordinate 207,512 of JAVDOI010000108.1, read as the reverse complement.
GTGTCCATGGTTGTCATCTTGTTGATCAATCAATCAATCATTCTATACATCCTCTTCCTCTTCATCCTCGTAGTATCGGTTTCGTTTGATCAAATCCTCCACCGTCACCTCCTCCTCCTCCTCCTGCTGCTGCTGCTGCACTTCCTCGCTGTCCCAGAACCCCACATCCTGAGACGACCGGCTGGCCACCGCCTCACCTTCAGGAGATGAGATGTCTGTCGGTGTCTCCTTCCGTTTCAGAGGCGGCATCTCTTCCTCCAAGACAGCAGCATCATCATCTTCCTCCTCCATCCTATCCTCTTCCTCAGGTTGTTCATCCGGGGTGCAGTCTTCCTCTTTGGTGAGACGATGTTCTGGCATGTTGTCAGTGTTCATCTCCCCCTCCTGCTCCTCTCCAGAGCTGGTGTGGACGTCCACGCAGCTATCCTCAGTGGGTGTCTGGCTGTCTGTGGACTGGCCGCCGTGCTGCAGCTCCATGTTGGAGGGTTCAGGACTGAGCTGCCCGTCGTCCACAGGAGGCGGCGGACTCCGTTTCCTGGGATCAGGAGAAGGAGCTTGTCCTGCCAGTGTGAAGGGCATGCTGCGCTCCTTCAAGGAGGAGGTCTGGCGCAGGCAGGGCGTCTCTCTGGACTGCTCCGGGGTTGAGGAGAGAGAGTCCTCCTCTGGGGGCCACTTGGCCCGGACGGGCTTACCGGGGGTCCCCTCCTCTACGGTTGTTGTGGCTCCACTGGGGCCGGTCGTGTCCTGCAGCTCCGTTCGTGGCGGCCAGGAGATTTTCAGCCTGCGGGTCTCACTGGGTCTGTCGGACTTCTCCGATGATCCCTGTCCCAGAGCCTCCATAGTGGCCATCAGCACGTTGACTTTAGCCAGCGGGGAGTCCTCCACACTGGGGCTGTCCAGGTCTGAGGCCGGGCTCTGGATCTTTGGCTTGGTCTGAGTGGTGGACTGTGGGGAGGTCTCACAGCTCTCCCCTTTGCTCTCCCACAGCTCTTTGTGGGGCCGGTGGCCGAAGCCCTCGTCGTAGTTGCCTTTGGCCTTGAAGAGCTGGCAGAAGTGCGGCTTGCAGTAGACGTTGTTGTGCAGGGAGGCGTAGTTCGCCAAACTAAATAATAAAAATGAAACCAAGCAGAAAATATAAACAAACTAGTTAATCACAGACTTCATTTCAGGCACCTAAACAAAATCTCATTGACTTCGAGATGAGGGAACTGGAAGTAGAAAAAAATGCTGACTGACTTCTAGATTTTTAGGAACCACCTTTGCAGCTTGGTATAGAAAAAAGTATTCATCCAAAGTGCCTAAAAATGTCTGCAAACAGTAAATACCCTCTGAAGTCTACTCCCTCTGTCTCTTTCAGAAACTATCGTTACGTCGGTGTCGTCCTCACCTCAGTTTGGTGTTGCAGTGAGAGCAGCGGAAGCAGGAGCTGTGGTAAACGTGCTGATTGGCCACCAGCCTCTCCAGAGGATAGACGGTCTTCAGACACGCCACACAGGTCTCCCTCACAGGCAGACAGAAGCTCTACGCACACAAAGAACATTCATTAATTCACAGCAACAAAACACTAATGTGTGTCTTAGGTCGTTTCCTGCGAGGACTCACTTTGGGAGTCTTGGGCTGGGAGGAGTCTCTCTGATTGGAGGATACAGGAGTACCAGTAGCAGAGCCTGTTGGGATCACAACATGATCAGAATGAGGGAAAAAAAAAAAAAAAGGTAGGGACGTGTTCTGAACACTAGATGGAGCCGTTTACATGTTTAATACAAGCAGAGTTCTTGACTTTTACACATAGACGGATATGTTAGATGCTCAGGAATCCCAAATAAAGCATTGAATATAGTACTTTAGTACTCAAAATGGTATGTAGTGGATACAGTTATTAAAAATAAATAATTAATCTCTGAATAATTCATTGGAACAATTTACTTTAAGCGCTTAAAATGTTGTCTATCCTTTGTCTACTACACCCAAACATGCCCTCTAATGATGGGCCGATTGCCAAGTTGTAATCAGGGGAGAGAATTCCTATCACCTGGAGTCATGATATGAAGACATGGAAAGTAAATTACCGTTGCTCTCTGAGGTAAAACCTTTCCTGCTGCTTGGTTCAAACTCTGGACTCTGGAAAAAGAAAAGAAATGTGAAGAGAGCAAACAAACTGTCGCATGTTTCAAAGTGGAACGCTTAACAGACGAACGATACAGCAAAACATCCACCCCGTCTGAAATATGAAGTCATTTATATTCATTTGAAATCACAAAGATAAGTTCAGACTCCTCACCAGGTCCAGAGTGCACGGAGGAACGTTTTCCTTCTGCTTCCCACAGAAACTGTCCAGCTGATCACTCTGACAGAAACAAGAGAGAAAGTTCAGTAACAAAATATAAAACATAGCTAGTAGAATATGTATAGTTGAAGCAGCACTTTCGAGATTCAGTGTTTCACTCGTCAGACACAAGTTAATGCCATTCCGACTACTGGCGGCGCCCACCCTCCGGTCACCCCCGTTAGCTCAGTCAGTACTGTTGCAATTGTTTTCGCACCGTTAGCGCTCCTAGCACCGTTAGCGCTCCTAGCACCGTTAGCGCTCCTAGCACCGTTAGCTGCAAGCCGCTGGCTCAGCTGTTGCCATGTTGAGAGCAGTGTGGAGGCACTAGATATGCTATGCGCCTTTCATGTTTTGAATGCAGGACTTTTAGAACTACAGGAATGAAATGCATCGTTTTGGAGGATGATTGACACAAGTACTCACAGTTACTGAGGTGGGAGGGACTTCCTGTTTGGAGATGGCAGCTTGGTAGAGGGCCATCCTGTCCCGGAGAGGAGTAGAGTCTGCGAGACTTCCATCTGGTACAACAACACACAATCCAGAGAATGTAAAACTGATGCAAAAGATTGATGGTAACGATTAAACTTAAAACACAGATCATTACACAGAGCAGCTTGTACTCGTTTAGAAAACTAATTTCAGGTTTTAGAGCAAACTACAAAATTCTTTGTGCTGCATTTGGGGTTTTACAAGCTAAAAAAATAAGTTTGACGGCATTTTAATTGTTGGAAATATTCTGCATCACAAGACAAATTATTTTCCTATTCAGATATAATTTTTTTCCACCAATCCCAGTTCAGACAGAGTGCAGACTCTGCTGGTTAGTCATGCAGGCCGTGGACGGGAACATGAGGTCAGGAGTCGTGGGCAGTGGGAGGGGAAACGGGGGTGGGGGGGCTCCGTCTGACTTCCTGCGCTCTCTGAAGCAGCCTGCTGATCACAGTGGTTCTACAGCGGTCACTTCTGGGAAGGATGTAATCCATCCAGAAGACGGCAGGACAACACGTAGCGTTTTGTAGAGAACATTGTTTTTGTGACCGACGAGTCCAACAATGCTGGATGTGCAGATGGAGGCTTTGTGAACGTGAGAACATTAGGGCAGTGGATGTTTTTGCTTTTAAAAGAAAATACATATCTATTTGCTTTTCAAGCAGCCATTATCAATATTTATATGCAGACAATGGATCACCACAGGGTGATCAGTGGACTCAGCTTCTTTCTGCTCATTGTTTTTGATTTTCCGGCCGCTAACTTTACTGTTAAGTATTCATCTCGTTTACACGCAGCTGCTTTCAGCAAAAAAGCCTAAAGAACAACTGCAGTTACAGACTATTTAATTATATTAATAATAATATTTATATTTCAGATAAAACTATCAAAACGCCGTTGTACTCTGTACATTTTGTGATATTCTCATTTTTATGAGCATAGTTCAAAATACTTAGAGTGTTAAGAAATATTTGGTTCATGTTTCTACATTTAGAAATCTTTTGGATCAAAACGTTTTGTGTTCTTATTTAGTCATATTTGATGAAATAAGACATTTTAGTATTTTTTACATTTATGACACAATTTCATCATTCATTTTGGTTAGTTAACCTACATGACCTATACGCTTATCTCGTACAGATTTGAGGGAAATTACAACTCCAAGAAATTACAAAAATACAAATGTAGACACTGGTGTATTGCAGAGTTTAAAAGATAAGCTAGAGTTAAATATCATCAAATTATATTATCACCTTATAAAGTTTACACAGCAAACATATTAGCAAAAAAGTTGCCTATTTAAACATCCATCAGAGACTGAGCAACATTGTCATTCATTTGGGGACGTGTTTGTGTTCACATGATGAATGGAAGTCCAATATCAACTCTCCTATTAGCTCGTCTCTACCAACTCCTGAGAATAATCTCCGTCTCTTAAGCTGCTAAATGCTCCACTGTGTTCACCAGTCACACACCTTTCAAATTATACGTAGTTAATATAAAAATAGATAGGAAATACATATACATACATACATACACATGAATTAGCAAGTAGCAGTGTAAGCATACATGTAGTACTGTTTATAAACAAGTGCTGTTTGAGTGTTTTCCACAATTTAGTTTGAAATAATTTAGTTAAAATGATCGAATTTAAAATTGACAGAACCAACAGGCACCAAGGATTTAATAAGATAAGACCCAATTGAGCCCCAGAGGGGAAATTCGGTTGCAATTGCAGCACAAGGACAGAAATAAGTACAATTCAATTAGAAAAATTGTAAAAATGGCAGATTAATGGCAGCAGATATGCATGTTGTAACAGCGTACACCAGAATAATGTGATTAAGTAAAGATGCTTGGAGTATTGTGTATTAATATAGAAATACAAATAGTATAATAAATAAGGAAAGTATTTACTTGTATTGGACATTGCCTGTACTCGAACGAGGTACATGAATCAGAAACATTTGTTGCATATTGTTCCCAATCTCTCTCTCACCAATTCATTTTCATCAAATAAAATTACAAAACTAAAAGAAAAAAGTACCTCCTAGTAACTGGTCCATGTTGGCAGTATTACCACTTGTTTGCTCTTTCGGCACCTGCAAAAAACACAGAAACAAAAAAAAACTCATATAATTAGACACATGGCAGTAAAACAAAAGTCAAAGGACAAAAAAACAAAACAACAACATCAGTGTCCTGCATGACCTCTGCAAACACACAGCCTGCTGATGCTCACATGTTTCAGCCAGCAGAACAAACGAGCTGGAAGCAACACTGTCTATCAGGAAGATCAAAGTGTAGAAAGAAACACAAGGACAAGAGAGACTCAGAGGTAACACGTGTGTGTGTGTGTGTGTGTGTGTGTGTGTGTGTGCCTGTGTTTGTTCAGTCCAAACCACTTTAATCCCCTTATGAGCTCAAAAAGACGGAGCCTCAGACAGTCTGTCAACAACCGCCGGCCAAAAAACGAATTAAACTGATCATTTGTCGGTCGTGGTTTTACAATAATTTGTTTTCCATTAATAAACCTGAAAAGAAAAATGTAAGAATTTAACCAGGATCTTCTTCTTAAAATTGATTTGGCTCATGGGTGTGTGTCTGGTCAGTCTCTAAAGAAACAGATAATTCAATTAAAGAGAGTACATGCCTTAAATCTGTTAGTCAACCCCCCCCCCCCCCCTCCCAAAATAAATAAAAAAGGAGCTTTGATCTGGTGAAGTCACAATCAAGTCTCAACTCTCCAGCAGCAGTCAAACCACTCCCACCAACAGTCATGCCAACACAAGGACACGCACTGATTACACAACACGTCAGATTGGGCTTCTACACGTTTAGGCTTCAGTGTGTGAGAAACATCGAAGGTCCAGAAACCTGTTCTACAGATTCACCACTAAAATGTCTACTAAGATGTAGTTTTCCCTTCTGCGTTTACTACAGATTCAGTGCCAGAGGTGGTAGTCGCTTTTACTCAAGTAAAAATACCAATTACGCAGAGTATGTGGTCTTACTCTGCACCACGTTTGTACTCTTGGTTTAGACATGGATTCTTGTAGATTTTACCTCGTCGTCGTGAAATTAGCTCTTGCATCTTAAACCACCTCTCTGCGGCAACGTTTTCTTTATAATAGCCCAGTGATTATGTCCAATAGTGATGTGGATTATCAAGCCCAAATCTGTTAATGAGCAAGGTTTTTCAGTCCTGGATAAAGTTGCTCTTATTAAGACTAGATTGACTCATCTGAAATACATGAAGTAAATTTCCACCACTGATCACTGCCAGGTTGTTTCCTGGCCTCAAACACCCGATGAACACTGAGTCCTGACAGGCTCAGAGCGTCTGCAGGCTGCAGCAAGTAAAAGTTGGGAAAGATTTCACAAGAAGGTTGAGGTGAACACTGAAAAACAAGTATGTTTCAGACAAGTCGATGCTCATCAGTTCTCACTGAAAATATCTGAATCACTGTTGCTCAGGGTTTTAAACTACACCCCAAAAAGGAAGTTTATTTTTTGGTTAGCATCATTTCATTGGATTTGTCGACAATATGAAACATGAATAGCCTTATCCTTTTACAACATCTACACAATGCTGTGTATATATGTAAAATTACAAATGTATGTTCAAGTCAAAACCATTAGACAAACTAAATGTAGTACTGAACCAATAACTTAAACCTGCTGTTACTAATTATTGGCCACTTTTGGGGCACCACGACAAGCTGTAAAAACAATATTGTGATGAGTCTTTATTTGCGGTGCGAAAGCTCAAATCAACGCTCATCAACCATGGCTGCTAAAAGCTCTACTATGTTTACCAGCTAGTTGCCAACTGTCTGCGATTTGGTGCTGAACTCGTAGTGTACAGGGCATTTTAGCTGACAGCTGAAAAACATTGAGGGGAACTGCTGAGTCATATGGTCTGTGGATTAGTCTATGACACAAACATGTAGTCATATGATGCATTGTTACATAAATCATTTTTTTTTTTAAATAGCACCTTTAAGCTTTATGATATTATAATCTTAAGAGCCCGGCACAGGCGAGTAGTATGAGCATGAGGCCATCGCAGACGATGTCATCAGAGAGCGCGAGAGAGAGCGAGAGAGCGAGAGAGAGAGAGAGAGAGAGACTTTGCCAAATCTGAGCATCTGAGTCAGGAGGGAGTTAAACATACAAGCACGCAGTCCTAAATAATTCATATGTATGATAACACACGCCGACTCCGAGCGTTCATGTGTGTTCAATTATGATTCACAGTGTGTCTGGTCCTGTAGAACAGAGTGAGATCACAACAAAAGAAACAGCCGTCATCATAATAATGGATCTATCCCCGAGGGTGGATTATCTTCCAGAAACTGGAGGTGAAGCTTTGTAGGACAGGGGGTGTCTGACTGGTTTGCATGTGTGTGGGTGTGTGTACGTGTGTGTGTGTGTGTGTGTGTTGGGGGGGGGGGGGGTGTAAACAAGCAGCCGGGCCATGCGAGACCAGGCTGGGTCTCAGGAGGCTGATCAGTGAGCGAGACAAAGAATCTGCCGCTAATCCTGATACCATTAAAGCTCTCTTACAGACTGACTTGCCGTAATAACCCCACCCTGTCCCCGAAACCACCTCACACACAATTCACCTAAAACAATAAGATGTTCTTAGATTATGCAAAACGAAGACAAAAGAGGAAGGGAACCACATCATGACTTAATATCTTTTAAACAAGGGAATATACCCAAGCCACACAATAATATTCAAAGTGACCTGACACAGTTCAAAGGAGCCACTGATAAAGTTAGCCCACTAAGAGGCCTTTGAGAGGCTGTTTTCATTACAAGCACTTCTGCAGCCGTGTCGACTGAAAGGCCTCATTCAGCTGCAGAGAAAACATCCTAATCTAACAAAGAAGTCAACAAAAACAGGCAGAAAAAGTAAAAGTAGACGGCGTGTCTCAGGGTAATGAAGCCGGGTGCCTGTTCAGAGGCCAAACAAAGAAAGCAAGAAACCCCATATTGAACGATTTGAATGGAAACACCATAGCTACCTCTCGTGAAGGCGACCGGGGAAAAAAAAAAAAAAGGACCAGAAGGGATAAACGTCAGCAGAGAGCCGGGAGGTGAAGCCAGTTCGGAGGGATAGTACGACTGAATCCAGCAGACTTTTACACCAGCAGTGAGGAGGCACAGACTGAGCAGAGCAGCACCGATCTGGCTTATGACAGGAGAGACTGAGATGGGGAGGAGGGAACACAGACTGGGTGGGAATAGGAAAGGCGACAGGGAGCAGGTGCTACAAGGGGGGCTGCTCAAAAGGGGGGTGTGGCCGGATGAAGGTGGGGAAGATGATGGGGACGGGGCAAAGTGTGCCATGGTGTTACAGATGGTTCAGAGGGTGTGTGCAGTTTTTTGTTTTTACTGTGTCCCGGTCCCACAGCCTCAGAATAAAGCGGCTGGCATTTGGGGTGGAGTCCTTTGGGACAGGAGGTGGGGAAGCAGCTGGTGCAGGGGGGGGTCGACAGAGGGAGTAAAGAAGGAAGGGGGAGGATAGGTGGCTGAGCCGTGTGTGGGAGGGAGGGGCTGGTTCGCTAGGCAAGCGGGGTGAGGGTCAATTAATTTCAGAGCGCCTCATGACTGCATGCTTCCCCGGCCTGAAGAGGGGAGGGAGGGGGGCTAGGGAGATATGGGCTGGGTGGGGGGAGTCAAATAATCTACAGCAACGCAACTCATCAACATGATAGCATTCTCACAATGCTGACATGCTAATATTTCTATGTGTAGCATGTTAGCCACTTTAGTTAAGCATGTTAGCATGCTAACATTTGCTAATTAGCACATGTTAGCATGCTAACATTTGCTAATTAGCACTACACTCAAATTAAAGCTGAGGCTTAAGGGAATGTCATCAGCTTTGCAGGCATTTGATCATTAAAACAAATAAAATGGCGCAAAATGAAAAGTTAACTCATCCTGACGGGAACATGAATCTGTGTTTCAAATCAATTCTTGGTAATCCATCAAATAGTTGTTGAGGCAAGAGGGAAACTTAGAGTTATCCAGTCATTAGAATTTATTTTTTGAGGAATATGAATGTCTTTGGAAAAAGTTGTGCATTACATCCAGTATATGTTAAGATATTTCACAGGATAAATTTACCCTGCTGGTGGCGCTAAAAGAAAAGTCAGGGGATCACCAAATTCAGTAGGATTTATCCTCTGGGGAACATGAATCTCTGTGGAAAATGTCATGTCAATGAATCCACCAAATAGTTAAGTAATTTTCGACTGGACCAAAGTTGAGGACCGACCAACATTGCTACCCCTACAGCCATGTTGTCTAAAAAAAGAAGGTACTGGAGGTCGAGGTTTAGGAGGAGGAGGGAGTGTTGAGAGAGAAAATATGGAGGAGATGGACAGAGGGCCGAGGAGCAGAGAAGTGGACAACAAGGATGATTGATGAGGTGGGGAGGGGAAGAGGAGAGCTTTGATGGCCGTAGGGGGAAGACCGTCTGAAGAGGCTCAGAGTGCAGATCAGCTGTCTGCAGTCATGAGCCTGCCAGCCGGCACCATTACCTCATCTGCCCTGAGAAGAAGAGCTCAACAAAGAGAAGCCGAAGGCCCGGCCTCAGCTATACAGTGGACACCATTGTAAGAACTAGATCTTGTATTACTGCTTCATGATCTCCCTAAACAATCCCTCTTTTGGTAAGACAACTATGCAACATGCAGTAAAAAGACTCCCCAAAGTGTTCCTTAATCTCACTTTTTTAAAAGCCCACATGTAGGTGGTCAGTCTTGCGATGAAAGCACATTTTTTTATGTTTTCTGACGACATATTTTTGGCAAGAATCACTTCTTTGTTGGTCACGGATCCCACGAAACCTCAACAAACCATTTTAGGTTTAAAGTCTGTTGATATTCTGTAATTTTCTTCTTCTCAATCCCACATACAGCGTCCTGTTGCTGCAAGTCCTCACTGGAGCGCCTAATGTGGATTAATCAGCCGCTGAAAGTAGTCCCTAACAAACGCACTATTTACTCCAGATTGAGGATGTGTCTCAGAGGAATAATTTTGACAGTTTTGGAAATGCACTTAGAATAGATGAGAAGGTGGATATCTCTCTCAAAGCTGTACAGTAATATGATGCAAGCAGCTAGTTAGCTTAGCATAAAGACTGGAAACAGCTAGTCTGGCTGACCGGTACATAACTCCCAGTAAAACCACCAAAACGTGTAATTTATACACTTTGTATCTAGTTTTGTTTAATCCTCACTAAAACCAATTTGTTCATTAGTGAGCTTTAGGTGGTTTGTGTTAGCTTTTGTCAGAACCAGGCTAGCCTGTTTCCAGTCTTTGTGCTAAGATAAGTTAACTAGCCGTAGCTTCATACTACTGTACAGCTGTGAGAGTAGATCTGATTTTCTCATTCAAGTCTTGACAAGAAAGTGAATGAAAGCAAACGTCGTTTTAGGAAATTGTCAAGCTTTTGTAAAAAAAGAAATGCATCAATATAGATTTTTAAGTTGATAAAGTTTTACTTCTTCAGTGGGATCCAATAATTTTCGGGCTGAGAGCCACAGACAGTGAGCACTAACACCCGCTAGCTCAATGAATCAAACGTGCACGCTAAGATACTAATGCGATAAGCATTGCGAAACCATGACGTCATTAGACTACAGTCCACTGCCGTTTCAAATATTACACCTCGTAATGCATCGGGTTTGGGAGGCTCATTCCTAACCGGGTGACCGCAGCGGACACATTGATTTCAGCAGCATTTAAAAGACGATTTGTTCTTATAATATCCGACAACGTTTAACCATTAAGATTAAATTATGCTCAATTTTGACTTGTTTTCTTACTTTTAAACTTGTCAACCAGTCCAAGTCAGGGTCAGGGAAATTAGTCCTTAGGAACATCCTTAGGACAAACAGTTTTGTTGACAAAAAAACAGAGTAACACCGTCCCTATCCTTTAAAAAAAAATAAAAAATAAGATCCACACGCGAGTGGTGATGGGTAGTGTTTGAGACAGTTTGTAGGGAGGACTTATCTGGAAAAAAAAAAAAGTACAGGAATGGACGAGCAGAAATTCTTTAGAGCAGTGGCTGTTTGCCTGAGGGAGTTTGTTCTGCGTTACAGGAGGTGCCGTCGCCTCACTCAACTTCTCCAATGAAGCTGCTCACATCTCACAGCATCCAGTCAGGCTGTGCAGGTTGCATAAAGTGCAAAGTCTTTCGCTAAAAACACTATAAGAGCAGCGAAAGTAGGCCAAAACAATGAGCCAATAGACACAAAATGCTTTGTGGATCTGAAGGGAGCTGCATATTGGCGTGATTCATTGTTGTAGGTTTGTCACTACAAGTGATCAAGTCATGTGATCCATTATCGATATCAAAATCTTGACCATAGCAACTTAAACTACTGTGGTGTCATATTTTCTAATCAATCATGTACAGTATAGAGCAGAGAACAAAACACAAAGTAAGTGGTTTATTTTAAAAACTCAGTGAATACAGAAACACCAGTCTGCTTCTTAACGCCTCATAATGGCTCGTAATGTTCTCTTCCTGTTGTAAATGGGCGCTCTGTGTTGAGGAAACACAGCATGGTCGTTGTTAACGTGTCACACCTCGAGTATGAGCTCTTTACATTTTACACGCCTCAAGTGAATGCATGATTGGACGTTAGAAGATTTTTATGCTCCACAAATAACAATTAGCTGCCCCGGGGTGCATGAAGCTCCGGTCACCGATGCTTGCCGACAGGATGTGCAAGTCAGCTGAGTGCGTGTGTGTGTTTTGAGATAAGGGTTGGTGAAGTGAAGCTGCACCATGTGACTAGCAGCATGAAAATACTGGAGGGATCTGACCTCTTTGAGAACAAGCATATTGTTTTACTTAAACCAATCACGATGGTTTCTGTTTGAGATGAAACTAAAGAAAATGTCAGACTCTTAACTTACACCTCCCTAGACGTTGAACAGAAGTCCATGAAATGGAGAAACCAAACGCGATGTTTACATGACGGTAAAAAGGACAATCTGCTGGTCATCATTAGTGAAAATAAAAGACTCACCTTGTCAGTCAGGTTCTCTCCCTTCTCAAACATCAACTTGAGGCTGTTGAGGGGGACACTGGGCTTCTCAGAGTCGGATACTTCAGCTGCTGTTGCTCCCTCCTGTCCCTCTGAATCTCTGCTGGGCTTCTCCATGTTGGTCAGATCCTCGTGTTGAGCAGAACGCAGCTGGCTGGTGCTCCTCTCACTGGTCTCAGAGTGAAGCAGCGTCTTCGGCTCAGTATCCTGGTCTTGTGACAGTGTGATGGTTTTAGAGGTGTCTGGCTGGTTCTCAATCTGTGATGTGGGTGTAGGTTTGGGGCCTGTTGGTTGGCCGATGTGGCTCTGAGGGTCAGCTGGGATGCAGGCTTGAGGTTGGGGTCTGTAGCTGGATGGCGGCTGCTGTTCCCAGCGTTTCTTTAAAACACTCAGATTCCCACTGCGCAGTGTGGAGGGAAGAGGTTCTGCAACCTGTTGAGAAAAATAAAAAAGAAAAAAAAAAAGCACTTCACACTTAGTGATTAACACCAAGATACTTTGACATCCCCAGTCTGTGGCTATCAGCTCCAAACACATTGGTTCCTACTGCAGACCTAAATATCTCTCAAATAATGTTAGTTATACTTTCATTTTTCAAAACAGTTGGTCACTGCAATTTTAAGCAAACAGAAGAAAATATTGGGTTTGTTGAGGACTATTTTAAGCAGGAGCGAGTACGTCAGGCAGCAGGACGGTGTATGTACGACTGGAACTAACAATTATTTTCATTATCAATTAATCTGGTCAGGGTTTGTCGTTGAAATGTCAGAAAAACATCGGCCATAATATTCTGGAAACGCAAGTAATCAGTCCAAAGATATTTAGTTACAATTTCGAAGATCTCGTTTGTCTTTGACGGCACCTATGGGGATAAGCGGTAATTGCAGTTTCTTTTTGTTTAAAAAATAAATAAATCCATATATGAAAATGCAAGTGCTTTCATCAGTGGGCCATAGCCTCAATCACCATTGTGTAACCTTATTCGGTGATACATACCGACTTAACAGACTTTTCTTTAAATAAAAATCTTTGAGCTTACAACTTTCACATTTGAGAAGCTGGAGCCATGAAATGTTTGACATTCTTTTCTAAAAATGTCAAAGTTAATCAACTAATAATTTCAGCTCCAATGCAACAGGTTGTAGATCTAAAAGAGGCCTTTAACTTATGTTGTGTTGGTGACAATATATTCAGATTCATTTAAGCATAAAAGTCAATTGTCTGGACATTTTTCACTTTTCGGATACATTACACTTACAATATCCCCAAAACTCAAGGTGAGGTCTTCAAACAATCAAAAACCCAAGATAGATTCCGTTAACTTTCACATTTAGTAAAAGAGTTTGCTTAATCAATTAGTCTGATGTCCTCTCGTGCAGATGTGCAGTATAGGAGCATTTAACAATGACTTTGGATGCATGAGTATTTAAACAGAGTTGTGGGAAGGCAGAAGATAAACTGCCAGCAACACAAACGGCACACACCAACAGGATGACTCACTATTTCTATTAAAGCTTTGGCAGAGAACACACAAACACTTTTAGTTTGCTCAATGAATTCCATCAATGTTGGAGTGACGCCACCTGGTCCTCAGACTGCTGAATGAAGCTAAAAACACCAACTATAACACTGTTACACACACACGTTAAACTACAGGTTAGCATTCATGCAAGCAAACACTTTCAGCTATGAAAGACAGAAGGAAGGAGACAGACAAAGAGCTGCTCAGCATGCAAGTCTCTAAACCTGAAACTGCAGGACACAGAACAAAAAGCTGGAAAAACCCACCAAAGTAAAGTAGCGAATTAAAAACCTGAGAGAGACGCTGAAGACCGGGCTGTCCAGTTGGCGTTGTGCGTTTGAAATGTATGTGTGTGTTGAGTGTGTCTGCTGGCCGGCTACAAGCTGTCCCAGATGTGAACGCCTTGAGAAGTGATCAGAGCAGCATGAAGTAACTAGCCCACCCCCCTCCTACAGAGGGAAGGAAGGAGGGAAGGAAACAGAGAGGGAGTGGACTGAGTGAGGGAGTTAGGGGCGGGGAGGGAGAGAAAATCAGAAACAGAGACACTCAGTGAGGGAAAATAAGTCCAGGAAATGAGAAGGTAAAAGGAGAGCATGCTCGAAAAAAATGAAATCTTCCACAAAGAACTGCAGAGAGAAAAAACCTGGATGAATAACGTTCTGATAAGCCTTCTTTACGTCTATCTGATGTTTATTTTAGGGATTGGAGTCGACAGTAACACCTTTGACTACCTTTCCTATTTCTACTCCCTTTACTTTTTCTATGTTGAGGAATGTGGGGAAAATGCTACAGAACACTTATTTCAGGAACCCAGTTCAAAAATAAACATGACAAAATTGCAATCACAAAAGTTCTGCATAATGTGCTGCATTAAAAATAACTGGGAGGTAACCAGCAACACAAGAAGACAGTACATGCTAGTACTTAAGATAGAGTACAGCTGAGGCACCAAATTGAGATTTTGACCAGATGATGGCACCAGAGGAAAAGTAATGGGATCCTTAGAATTGAAAACATGAATGTCAGAACCAAATTTCATGACAATAAATTTGATAGTTGTTGAGAGATGTGACTCAAAACCACCAATGTGAACCTCATGGTGGCACTGAAGGAAAACGCAGAGCATCAGTGGAGTTTTAAATGTCCTTTAACAGAAATAAGGCAATTAAAAAAAAAAAAAAAAGCAAAGAGCTGCAACAACTGATATTTGAGAGGAAAAAGCAAAATGCATAGCTGAGATTGTAGCGAAGCACTCTGACCCTGCACACCCTTCCTGCTGTGCTCCATACCCACAGTGACGGCATCCAACAAGCCTTCCCACACAGATCAGGTGGGACGAAGGCGTCTTGTGACCACCGCTGCATGACAGCAGATGCTAATATGGCTCACCTACTTTTGCCGCTGGTGTATGTGGAGATGCTGAACAACAGATGTCTCAAAATAAAAGTTTTCTAGCCTTAAATTGCAGCGAGGGAGCAGTGTTGGAAAGTAACAAAGTAGATTTACTCAAGTCTTGTACTTTGAGTACTTCCATTTTCAGCTACTGTATACTTGTACTTCACAGTTCAGAGGGACACATATTGTACTTTTTACTCTACTACAATTATCCAAAAGCTATAGTTACCAGCTACTTTGATTTTACATACAAAACTCCTGCTCACTCTATAAAACATGATGCATTATTATTAAATGACAGGCTCTGCATGCCCACACAAGTGTGTTATGGCTGGTTAGATGTTCTTCGGTTGGACAGAGATTACAAATCTCCATGCACTAATAAAAAGGATTAAGTTGCAGCTTGTCTTGAAAAACACTAACAGGAGAATGAGGATGTTGCATTAAGCCTCGTCTGTGCATGCCCACTCAGAAGGAAAAAAAGAACTGGTAAAAAATGAAAAACAACAGTGCAGGTGCATGGACCCATAGGTGTGCAAGGTCTTTGAACTAACAGCTCATAAAGTAGCTCAAATTAAGTCCAGCATGGGTATCGCAGTCTGATTTACCTTTTAAAACACTACGGTTCTCTTTGTGTAGTTTTGTTCTGCGTTTTTATGCAGGTGCTTGTATGAACATTTTGCGCTACCTTTTGTGCCAGGACCCACGTGTAAATGAGACTTAAAATCTCAATTTGATTATCCTGGCTAAATAAAACAAAACAAAAATTGCCCACTCACTGGAAGTGTAAGAGGCCATATCCACATCTAAAAGGGCCCGTTAGGGCCAGTGTACAGAGATGGCACTATTCATTTTGGCTTCCTGACATTACTGAATTCAAGAGAACAAACTCCTTCAAATTTGTTTACAATGACATCATTTTCCTCTCATGCCCTCTTGGTAAAAAAAAAGCCTAATTTCCCCAAAAACCTGCATGGACTCCGGATTTAGGGCTTTAACAAACTACATACAAAAAAAATCAATAACAAAAATACACAATGCCAGAAAATCTGTAGTCGTACCCATAACAGTGAAATTCCAAAACAAAACAATAACACTTTGAGCTAGTTTTAAGAAGTTAAACAGGTCATTAATTCCCTCTCTAATATTTGTATTGCTATGAAAACATCTCCAACAACTGCCTTCATTCGCCAAAAACTAAATTTGAACACATCAACATTATAATTTACCTTCGCCCAGTACTCATTTTAACTGAATAAAAGATTGAACATATAATGAAACTCAATGCAACTTTTACTTGAGTGAAGTATCTGAGCACTTCTTCCACTACTGTGAAGGAGTGAATCCTGACATATTTCACGTTGAATAAGTTACCTACCGCTTTCTTCTTCCCTGCATTTCCCTCCTCTGCTGCCATCTGGTACCTGAGGAGGAGGAAGTTGGGAGTGAATGGGAGAACATTTATGGAGATCCCATCATCACAAACTAATGGTCCAAACACACAGGAAACCAATATGAACTATCTCTGCTCCTCTCAAAAAACATTAGATGATTTCATGCATGGAAAATGTTCAGCCCACCTCACAGGAAGTCACTTGTCACTTCCTGTGAGGTGGCAGAGGAAGTTACAAGTAGATTTCATGTTTTGTTTCACCTCTGCTTCTGATGTAAAGACAGATAATCTAGACTTTGTTGTCTTAAACAGTCTTGTCAAATTGTTTAGTCAAGAGACCTGAAGAGGGGAAAAGAAAAGTATTTCACAAGACGGGAGCAAAGATTCTTTTTTTTTTTTTATTGTGTGACTCCACAAAACATGTTAAATATAAGTGTATTTTAGGAATATGTCAGTATGTTGCAGGTTTATCTATTCTTAAAATGTGGATTAGTGACAAAAAACTAAATTGGACCACGTCTTACAAAGTTGATGGAACAAAAGAATATTGTAAACTGTTCATTTGTTGCACTCAAACAGAGCAGTACTATCCCCTAGTGGTCAGACGGAGAAAGTGCAGTGAGGAAACATCCTACCATGCAACCACCTTCTCAATCCACAGATGAGGAACTTGATATGTGTAACAGGTACAAGAGGAGAGCCCTGAATGTTGGTGCATTTATAGTAATCTAAAAGTCTGTGGTACCCAAAAATGACACAACTGGTTAAAGCCGATGGCGTGATTAATTTACAGAAAAGAGGAAACTGAAAACAGCTGAGCGGCGAGAAAGTGTTGTGAGGAAGACCCTTGACCTCATTTCTGAAAAAAAAAAAAAAAAGTCTTATTTGCTGAGTGGCTGCTGGTGAATTATTAATTATATCCGCGGTCGACGCCAGAGGGGAAGAGTGAACGAAGGTTAGACTTACTTAGAGAAGCGTTCTGCAATGGCGTTGTTTTTCCCCCGGGCAGAGACGATGGACATCTCCTTGGCGGTGACCCTCAGAGACTGGGACGCCCACTGTCTGCGGCTGAATGGAGCGGCGGAGGCCATCTTTGCTAAACGTCTGAGCAATCAATTTGTCTTGTCAGCTTTCCAGGAACACACGTCGTGACTCTGAGAGGACACAAAAAGAAGGAGCTTACTGAGCCGGATGCAAACAAGGGAAATAATCACATTATTCAGTACTGCTGTTAAACTCTTGATCGTAGTTCCTTCTCTGCAGTTTTGCAGCTCTAAAACTGGAGAGTTAAAGTTGAAAGGAACACCCTTCCTGTACATTTAAATTTTGACGACACTTCCCTTCTCAGGCTGCTAGATAAATGTCATACTTGCCCCTTATCTTCACACTTGTGCGTAGTTAAACACAGGCTTCAGATCAGCTCAGACGGGCCTGGCTTTTACATCATTACAAAACCTCACCAAGAGATCAATATCATGTTGCCAGACTCCACATTTGACTGTTTGTCACTGCAGCATGGACCGGCCCCAGTGTTTGAGTCAGAAAGTCAATAGAGCGCGTCACACAGCCATTGACCATCTGTTCCCTGTGTGACTGTGCTTTAACTGAGCCTTGAGGGCAACTACCAGCAGACAAGACAACTGATACGCCTGCATCACACAAACAGCCTCTTGTATACACACTTACAGGCACGCCTCTACGTGCTTTTGCAACTTCACAGCCTCAAGGCTGAGGGCAAGCAGACACACGCAGCAGCACCGTCAGCTTACAATAAATAACTGTCATCCGTGAGTTATACACGCTCCGGATGAATTAAACAATGAGCTCAATGAGAGGGTTTGGCGATGGCAGAGCCTCCAGGGTCTCTATACGTCACCCAGCAGGTGGACTATTGTGGGATGTTGTGGTTCGTTAATTCCTAGAACACTGTCTGCTTTATGTTAAATATTCCACCGCCATCAGAGCTCCTCAGTAAGGGTTGCTTGCCATTTTGAGAAATTGGCAACATAAAAAGTGAATGCCAGTGATGGCAGAATGTACGAGAATAGGGACAGCAAACATGCAGCCCAAAATACATACATTTTATTATTTATTTTGTTGCATTGGTGAGATTGCAATATTGCTTTCAAAGTCAGAACTGGAACCAGACAACGCTGCCGCGTTGTTTAACAACATTTTTAATAACCCGTCAAAATCATAAACAAATGTGAAATTCTTTTTAACTGACAAAAGAAGCAGATGAACCTTTCAACCAAAAATGTTTGGTATTCTTGCTTTAAAAATAGCTTCAATAATAAATCAAATATCACACACACTGTGGGATGTTGCCCAATTAGGCCTGGTTGCTTCATTTACTCCAATCAAGTCTTTTATCTGATGAAACAGCGATTGTTCATTTAGCTTCATAAATTACTTAAAACAAATCGATTCCCCAACTGTTTCTATCCGACTGTTGATCAACTCATTTATTATATAACCGATCGTTTCAGCTCGAGCAAACTTTCCATGTACTAGAGTCCTCTCAAACTCACATCATCGACACGCCCAGGATCACAAATGATCTGCTACCAGGTCAAATACAAAACGAACGAGGACAGGGACTCTGTCCAGACAAAAGTCTCCTCTGTCACAAGGTTTAGATTACAAACAAAGCAGCATGTAAAACAGACGCAGGCAAACTTTTAAAGTCGTGTGTCAAAGGCAACAAAAAGGACCACAGTATCAGCAACTATTAACCCCATTTAACCCCCAACCTCATTTTAATATTAATGAAAGTGAAAAGAATTCATGGATGTTTGATTTCAAGCTTCAGAGAAACACACGGTTAAATAAACAACAGCTTAACTTGACTGGTTTCCTCTTCATCAAGTCAAAAAGAAGAAGGCAACATTTTAAAAGCACCTACCTGCGTGACTATCACAGCTGTTTTACTCCCTGACGTGGGTTTCAGATGTCAGCTACTTGTCTCTCTCCTTCTCTTTTTTACTCCTCAGCTGCTGCCACCAGTGCTTTTGAGTAGACAGGGAAGAAGGAGGCGTTCCCAACACTCCCATTTAACTGCTACCAGCCTATTCAATAATGAAGCAGCACTAACCTCCACCTGGCAGGTACGAGCTCTCTCCCTCCTCGTCCAATCAGCAGCGTTCAGTGTGAGCAGCCTGGAGGCATGTGAGACCAGCAGCCAACATGGCAGACAAGCAGCAGGGAGGAGGGGGGGAGGTGGACGGAGAGGGGGAGGGAGGAGGGAGGGAGGGAGGGAGGGGGGATCCCACACTGGATTCCTGGAAGTTGAGTGAATTACAGAGACTGACTGCCTACTTTCTCACAAGGTCAAGACTTCAGAGGATGTGACTCATTCACAATACTGCATGACTACTCTCAAAGAAGGGGGAGTGGGGATTTAAAAGCTAAGGTTTTTTGTTTGTTTGTTATCTTTTCAAGGCTTTAACGACGTGGTAACGTTAGCTTTTAACTTCTGGCAATCGCGTTTATGCTCCATAAATCATAAAAGTGGTGATCATTTGTGAAGATTATCTTACTGAACAAAACATGTATTATTGCAACAACAACAAAAAAGCAACCTCTGTGGTAAATACGTTAAGGAGAGTTTACTAATGAAGACATTTCCAGTTTTGATTTGAGACTTGGACTGGTCCACTCTGCCTCCCATATCCTTCTAAATCTTTTATAAAATTGTCTTCAATTGTCATTAGTATTCCAAATATTTTGACATATTTGATTGATTCATTTTAATCAATAACTGATGGTATTAGTCACAGGTGTCTGAGTTGTGCTTCCCCTTTTCATGGGTTGTTGCTGCCTGTGACTTTAAAGATGCTGTTTTTGAATAAGATACCGAAAAGTCAGCGATCAAATGAACTCCGTGCTGAAAGTATTCAGGAATTAACTTCTAATTCCCTCATAAAGCCACCATGCTTTTGCCTGATTCATTTTAATAATTAAACACCGTTTCCTTTGTGTTAATTTAAGTAAATGACGCATTAAGAAACAACCGGTGAACTGACTGTAATCTTAGTTTTTACATGAAATAACTGCAGACTTGTACACATTGTTTTCATTATTGATTAATCTGTTGATTATTCTCTTGATTAATTTATTTTATAAATTTATTTTGGTCTGTAAATCATTAGAAAACGTTGAAAAATGCCCATTCACACCTTCCTAGTGTCCAAAATTACGTCTGCATACGTCCTATTTTGTTGGACCAACAGTCCAAGTTCAATTTACTTTAATTTAAAGGAAAGGATGTAGCCTAGTCTCACACGAGAAGCCAAAATATTTTGTGTTTTTGCTTAAAAAATCAATTATCAAATAGCTGCAGATTATTTTCTGTCAACTAATAGTTCTATAGACATTTGTCATTCACAATTTTAAAATACATTCTCCTTCTATACTCCCTTTTACCACCATGTTTGAGGTGTTTACATTGAGGTCCTCTGGGATAATTAAGACTTTTGTGGTACTAAAGACTTTCAGTTGCATCAGTGTCACGTCAGTCAGTCTAATCCCAAACACATGATGTCTGCAGAGAGGGGCCGGTCTCATCTCACTTTAGAAAATCACATCAATTGCAACTTTTAAAAAGCGAAAGTTTGTTTAATTTTCAGTACAGTATTTATGAGTGAGTCTTGACTCGTTCTTCCTCAAACATATACATCTCACATAATACAAGAGAGTGTACAGTTTAGAACTGTTTAAGAACTGCAACAATAATAATAAATTAATCGTTTGAGAACTTTTTAAAGCAAAAACTCCATTCAGTCTCTGATTCTTATTTTGATATGATAATTTGATGCTTTTCTTTCTCATAAAAGTTAGTAAACTGGATATCCTTGAATTTTTGACTGTTTGTAGGACAAAATAAGGTATTTGAATGCCTCATCTTGGGCTTTGGGCAACTGTGGCGGACATTTCAATATCTTCATACATAAAATAATTTGCAGACTAATGGGGAAAGGTATTTTAGAAATGTGAGCTGACAATGTGGGCTGTGTGCAAACTTAGAGTTTAAAGTGAACAAATCATTTATAAAAGTAATGTTTTACAATTATTTGAATGGAAATAGTTAATTTAAAGCTACATTCTGCATGGTAACAGCTAGCTAGCAGAAACTAGCAGAAGGTGTTATGTTATAAGCTGTGCACTTTGCTTTTAGGCTATGTGCTTGATTATATATCTTTTAAAAGGACATACATTTTATTCACTCTAGTAATACAATCAGAAGTAACATGAATGCAGTGCATGGATATGGTTAAGTTAGATGGGAATACTTTGAATCAAAACATGCCATAAGACCTAGTATTGTTTTTTGTACGTGTATTTTTCCCCCCAAAAATTGACTGTTAAAAGTCACAATATTGAATATTGAACGGTATTTTATATTGAAATTGTGAAAAGAAAAAAAAAATCCCTAAAACCACTGACTACAGATTTAAATGTTTTGTCCCAGAGGGATATTTGTTTTCACAGCCAGACCAAGTTTAATGTAGACTACACAATGAGCTAAACAGATGAATACACAAAGCCAGTGCATGCAGGGACTCGCTCATCGGATATGAAATCATCCGTCTGTGTCGTGACTCACAGTGTCATATGGAAAGAGAAAGGATGAGTCCTCTCTTACTGTCCATCCAGTCATCTGTTTAATCACAGAAACCAGTTTCAGTGGGAAATGTTTCATAATTTGCTGACAGGTGTAGTAATACATTAAAAGATACAGACTACTGACATTTTCCCACACAAATGTAAATATTTTGATACATTTTTATTAATAATCTCAATTTGCAAAGTGACTGATATGATCAAATAAATGAAGTTAAAAGTACAATAGTAGTAGTAGAAATATAACGTAGTACCTTAAGAACAAACATCAGACAGGTTGTCCTGAGACAGTAGCTCAGGTGAACACTGACTCACCATTTTGTCTCGACACGACAGCTCTGAACTATGCTAAGTCTTGTTAACGCATGTTTTGTCCTCTTTACAATTACTTCATTTCTGCCCAAGTTGTATTTCATCATGGCTCATACTCACCTGAGCTGTGTCAGGTAGTTTGTTAGAGACGTTCACACTTCAGACAGTTATCATTCGTCTGACAGGAGAGGCTGCGATACAGCAGTTAACACAAAATTATCCATTTGTGTACTGGATTAATACCTGAAATAAACTGTGGGCATTTATTGGCTGGATTTTACAGCTGTTTTACAAGTAAAAGTCCTGTTTTCAAAATCCTTCATAACTAATCGTGCTGAAGTATTATCAAGCAAAGTGAACTATAAAAAAGTAGCCTATACTTGTTTCTGCAGAAAACTGCCCCCTGTGAGTGTTATCATTAGGTATTAATACTGATTAATCAATACGCAGCATTTTACTATTACAGTTAATCGAAGTAGAGCTATTTTAACTACTATATATATTTAAAATTATTATACATAAAAAAAATCTAATCTTTGCGGCCCTTTTCCTATGGTTATTCAAATGAATTGCCAACAGCTCATAGACATCTGAAACATGCCGAGGAGCCTCAACTCTGCTTTTTTACGAGAGGTTACAAGCCCAAAAAGTTAAGAATCACTGGCTTAATTTTAAACAATGCATTGAATTTTGTACGAATATCGTATTTGTTTAATGTAAAATCTAAATCTGGAAAGTAAGCACAGCATTCAAATAAATAGTAGTCGAGTAGAAAGTACAATATTTCCGTCTGAAATGGAGTGGAATAGAAGTATCAAAAGTATACTAAGTTTGCTTAAATACACATTTCACAACAATGCATTAAAGTGTTCTGCTATGTAATCGTAACTAAAGCTGTAAATACATTTAGTGGAAGTATTTACCTCTGAAATGTAGTGGAGTAGAAAAATGAAGTAAAATAAAAACACTTGAATAAAGCACAAGTACCTCCAAATTGTACTTGTACTGTACTTGGATTAAATGTACTTGGTCACTGCTAATATTGTAGTTTGTGTAGTACTTTAACAAAATAAGAGTCTCTACCTCATCAACTTGAGATCTTATAGAAATATATAATGGCCTGTTTATACTTTAGTACTACAACATCTCATATTACTCCCTTTATATATTCAGTTTTCAGTTGACAGTAATTCTTTGGACCGTTATGGTTTGTTCAAAATGATACTTTAGTCCAGCAGGTGGCGTTGTAGCAATACAAATAAAGTTGATACGCAGGTAATTATGTAATGTTCCTGTTAAGCCACTAGAAGGCAGGCAAGAATAACTGTTTGTCAGACATCTGTGATGCAGTCTGTCTGTCTGTCTGTTCAGACAATGAATGACTTGTACTCTGTCCAATTGGAAACTTACATACTTACATAAGTATGGGTCCTGCAGCTCCACTCTTCCCAGGTAGCCCGTATTTAGTCTGTTTGGTCATTTGGGTATTGTAGATATAATGACTAAGTGGGTAAAGGCAATAATAGCACAGCTAGAGCAGTCTGATAAATTCACAAGATCATTTGACCGTAACCTTTAAAACCAGGAAAAGACAACACTTTGTTGTACTACGATATCCAAAATCTAAGACAAAATCTAGTCTCATATCACAATATCAATATATTATCGATATATTTCCCAGCCTTAGTCATGAAATTGTAAAATATTATATGCAGAATAAACAGCTGGATGTATGAAATGTACAGTAGATATATACAGTACCACCTGTACTATATACATATATAATACAGGTTGTTTCACATGTAACTGTAAATACTGTATTATCTCTTGCTATGAACATCAAAACACTAAAGTCTACTAAAGTCTTCATTTTGTCTTACCACTGAGAAGGACATTTACGAGCCGAGTGGAAAGAAGAGTCGGGGGGCAGTTGGAGATAAAAACACCATAAAGGAAGGTCAGACATTTTTGTGGGACAAGTGTTAAACAATCCACAGATGTCTCTCTGCAGCAAAGGAATTTCATACATGTGTGGAGGCGAACACACAGCAGTCCTTACATTAGACCAGTGTTAATATAGACTCTACAGAGCTATATCATAAAGGAACAATTAGACTCTGACAGATAAATCAGCCAATATTATTAGCCATATATTAGCTTAGCACAGACATCTATATATGCCCATAACTAACGAAAAGTTGCAGTAAAGATATGTTTGCAGCAATTTAGAAACAGTCTTTATTACATATTTTGTCCACCAGAGAGCACTGATACATTTGTATTACAGCTGTGAAACGTCACACTCACTCCTTATCAAGAGTGGTTGATGAGTTTATGGGTTTATGTTAAAAAAGAAAATATCCACATATACACTGTTATCAGATTGTGTCAGCCTCAAAAATGTATTATCAAAGGGGCTCTGCTCAAAAGTTCTGTAGTTGTATTCAATGATATTGATATTATATATCTCTAACAAAACAAATTGATACATGTATTCTGTGCATGATAATACATCAGCACGTCTCTGTTCAAATGTGGAAACGCATAAGTAGTCTGTTACCGTATGTGCATGCACGTGTTTGTGCACATTTCACAGTGCATGTACAAGGACCTTGACATCAAAGAGCAAATGGTTGTGTCCACATAAAGACATAGAGGACCGCCAACCAACTCACATGCACACATACTCCCATGTGGAAAAAGAAAAATGCAGGGTTGTTTTTCACACCGACGACCTAGTTTGGAGGGGAGGGACGTTACTACTCCACCTCTGCTGTGATTGGAAGAACAAACATGGGTGGAATTTGCACATGGCTTGAATTTGGAGTTTGGGGATCTTTTTCTTTCCAGGGTGCAGGAAACATCTCAGCAAATGGCAGTTAAGTTGAGAGCCAAAGGAACAGGATAGACAGGATGTCCCATGGTTTGATCCAGAGCAGTCTGAGTCTGATTGTGTGAATAGTTGTAACCTGATGTGCACACAGTGTCTTTGGGTAAACCTGTAAACGTTTTTTCACCCAATTTTTGTGTTTGTGCTCGCTAAGAAGACCACATGCCGTGCTTGCCACGTGACTGTGTACTGTACATCCACATTGTGCTTGATAGATGTTTGCACTAACTTAAGTAAAAGTAGCTGTGAAAATACTCCTACAAGTAAAAGACCTGGATTTAAAACCTTATTTGAGTAAAAAAAATCATAGCTCTGTTTTCAGCTTTGTGACAATGCATTTTACAGCTAATCCAAAAGGCCAAAAGAGTTTTTGAAGAAGTAGGGTTAGGGGTTAACTTTTCTCAGCACTTTATTGCCACATTAAACATTGAGCATCACGTCCAAGTCTGTCAGAGTTGAAGCCCAGTAGAGACTCTCTCTATCTCCCCCATCTCTACCCTTTTTTTAACATTCAGCATTATTTCTCCCTCTTCCTTTTTTTTCTGCAGACGTGTCTTTGCTGGTTAAATAAAGGCCAGATTCTTTGACTGTGTGTCGAGCAAGCGTTGGATTTTTTTGTACTCTTTCTCATGAGCGGACAGATACAAAGCATATGAACCCCAAAAAAAACAAAACAGGAACACAGTAGGAATCGTGTGGTTTTGTTTAGTACACTCCTTTGTTTGGCGCAGTGATGACCATGTGGTTTTATGCCTGAATGAACAGTCGAGAATAGTTTTTAGACCAAATTTATCTGACCCCTTCTCTCTTTTTTTCCCTTTCTCTATGTAAAACATGTTTATTTTTAGCAGTGGTGGAATATAAAAGTAAATGTACTCAAGTGCTGTACTAAACTTAACTTGAGTATTTCCATTTTGTTCAAGTTGGAAAGTCCAGTTGGTCATATATTTCCTCATTCTGTGGAAACCATTTCAATAATCCTATTTAAATGGTAAATGGACTGTACTTGTAGAGCACTTTTCTAGTCTTCCGACCACTCTAATCACTTTAACACTACATGTCATCATTCACCCATTCACACCCATTCATACACTGATTGCAGGGGGCTACCATGCAAGGTGCCACTCTAACTAACTTTTCACATTCATCATTCGCACCCAATCATACACTGCAGGCCAATTCAGGCCTGAATGTGCGTGAATGCCTGCGGGATCAATATGGGGTTAAGTGTCTTGTCCAAGGACACATCAACACTAGCGGAGCCGGGGCGTCTGATTGAAGGACGATTCTCCCACAGTCGCCACAGTTGTCATGTGAAAAGAAAAGCACTAGAGTACTGAGACTGAGCAAAAGGTTAAGCGGGACAAAGGTATGAGACTATCTATAGGACACAGGTGAGGGAAGCCAAAGGGTTCATCAGCACAGTGGGTGACACACAGATCAATACTGGGAGTTTAACCAGTTACTCAATCTGTCACACTGTGGACGCCACGACTCAATTTGTACAGACACCAACGAACAGTGCACCTAGTTTTGTGTTGATATTTGTGTATTTTTTTAATCTATCTTTTACTTTAGTAAAAAAAAATTGTTCAATCAAATTTGTCCAATTCTATAGGAACGCCAACTAATTGAATATAGTCCCATGGTCCCACATGGTTGACATTGACATCAACATGTTTGCATTGTCACTGATGAGCATACTAACAGCACACCAGCATTCAGCTCGAAGCATTTTTTCATCTACCGCCATCATCAGGTCAAAATGTTATCAAGCTAACATTTACCAACATGACAAGGTGCCAGAGTACGTCAGTGGACTTTCAAGTCCTAACTGTCCAAAACGGCCTCTCAGATCTGCTGGGTTAGGCCTGCTAGCTGTTCCAGAGTCCAGGTTAAGGTCAAAGGGCGATTAAGCGTTTTTTTACAGACTTTCGTTTTTGCCTGACAGCTACTCTTATCTGTTTAAATAATACAGCTCTGTTGTGCAAACACCTTATTTTAAGTTTATTTTAATAGTTTTACTTGTTCCACCTTCTGTGTGTTTGTATTTTGCTGTTCTTGAGATTTTTTAATGCTGAAAGCACTTTGTGCTGCAAGCTTGAAAAGTGCTATACAAATAAAATTCTTCTTCTTAATAATAATTATTATTATTGAGCTTTAACCACTGCCGTGCATATGTGTGCAGACTCACAGAACTGCAAGCATGAATGCAGACTCTTGTTCTTTTGTCCATGTAATCTCCAGGGGGACACAGTGCAACAAATAAACATGATGCTACAGCGGTTTATTACAAGGAAGTGAATTTACATTTTGTATTGCTATGACACATTGCTCAGTATGAGTGCACGTGTGTGTTTGTGAATGTGTGCCAGAAGAGAAGTCTCAGATAGACTTCAGTAAATTACCAAATAAACTGCACCTGTTATGGGTCAGGTCACACACACACACACACACACACACACACACACACACACACACACACACACACACACACACACACACACACACACACACACACACACAGACAGGATCCTGAAAAGACAACAGACAAACATCAACAAAAAGACATGCATGTTCAGCAGACTCTGCACATCGGCGAGTTTTTTATGGTCTAAAAGTTTGTCTGGCTTTGATAAAAACTATGGAGTTGTTGTCGCTGTGCTAAAATGACTGAGATCCTTTACTGAAGACAAGCAGGAACAGAAACGCTGTTTTCGCTCACACCACACACCCCCCCCAAATCTACAGCTGAACCTTCCCCAAAACACAATCTGTTTCCCATTATCAGTTTTTCCTGTAACTTCTCACATCCCCCTCATCCGTACTTTTTGTTCTCTTTAAGGCCTCTCTCTCATGTCTGTTTTTCTCTTCACCCTCTGGGATGAAACAACAAATCAGCAATGTGTGACTCCATCCCCCTTGAACTGTTTATTGTCGTAGTGAGCCCTGTAAAAAGACAGCGACAAC
The DNA here is from genome assembly GCA_032191485.1 of Leptoclinus maculatus. NCBI lineage: Eukaryota > Metazoa > Chordata > Actinopteri > Perciformes > Stichaeidae > Leptoclinus > Leptoclinus maculatus. The sequence goes on along the minus strand of JAVDOI010000108.1, from coordinate 179,510 downwards.
CATTAGGCAAACAGCGTTGGACGTCCTGCTTGTTGCAGGATAAGAGGTCAGATAAATATTGGGGAGAAATCGGACACACGGTGAGAGAGAGTCCAACAGGAGCGTCTCAGAGCTAAACAGTGGAGGGATGTAACCACGTAGTCTTTAGTCTTAAATCAATTCAGAGGAGAATTTCTGAGGGACTTTTTGCTGCACTGCATTTATCTGACTGCTGTAGTTACTTTGCAAATTAAGATTTTAGCACACAAAATATAAGAAGAGCTTATATAATATGGTGCGCTGTTATAAATTAAACTGCCCAACAGTTCCAACTTTTTAAATGTTAATATTTTAAATACATTTTCCTGATTATTCTCATGTACTTTTACTGAACTAACATTTTCAATGCCTTTTACTTGCAATGGAGTATTTTTACAGTGTGGTGTTAGTACTTTTATTTAAGTGAAAGATCTGAATGCTTCCTTCACCACTGGAGCTAACTCACGGATATCGTAGTGGTTTGGTCCTGATATGGGATGTCAGGACATTTCAAACTCCTCACAGACAGACAAAAGTGTCTTATCTCTGTCATTTGTCGGTGACAAACTCTGCCGGTGTCAGCCTCTTTCATCTTTCTCCTCCTCATTAGCAGAAACATAATGAATATTACAATTAGGGACTGTGCCAAAAGCATCCTCACATGCTGTCAGCTGGAAACATTTCACAGAAGATTGGTGATGGTTGCAGTAGTCAAACAAAAGAGGTGGAGCCGTTCCAGACTTCCCAAGTTCAGAGCAAAGAGTTCATCTTTTTCTCAGAGTATCCGCGGCCTTGCAGGGGGCAGATCAGATTATATTTACTGTTACGGATTCAAGAGCATGTGGTTTCTTTTTTAAGTGGAGGATGAAGAATGTTAATTCAATGAACTATGCTTAAGCATGAAAGTGGCTTGTTGTATGCTGTGGGAGTGTAGAGCAGCGGCAACAAAATTAGAAAAAAAGAAATCTAAGACAAATATTCACTTGATAGAAAAGCTTCTTTTACATGTATATTCTTATGAAAATGAAGAAACACTGCACTACTTGGGCTGTATGTTGTGAAATGTTCACTACAATTGTAATGAAGTTGCAATTCTGCTCTCACAGATGAGGAGGGAGGATTTCAACACAATGTTGACTGCATGAGGGTGTGGACACAATAAACGATAGAAGCTTATAACCTTTCCCAACACACTGTCTGAGCAAGAGAGGTGTTGATTCAACTGCATGTTCAATCTAGTCACTTTTTTCAAAAGCACGATATGTTCCTCCCCACTCTCTGGGACCTTCTCTTCTTATTGTTGCAGTTCTAGAATTTAAATACAGTGGTGATAGCGCCTCTTAGGGTCCATAGACTTTGGAATGACTTGATATCAGGGCAGCATGCATTGTTTGTTAATTTTAGCATATTGGTCCCTCAGAAGAAAACCAAAGAAGGGGTGGGGGAAGTAATGACAAAGATTAACAGGAATAGTGTGGTTAAGAAGAAAAGAAGAAACACAGATCTGGGTCACATTTTATTTTTTTAGCTTGTGCTTGGATCTGTTTTCTATTATTTTTGTGAAACACTTTGTTTCTACTTTTTGAAAAAGTGCCACGTGAATAGGTTACTATTAATATTATCAATACCGCCATATAACAGGAAAACAATGTGCAATTTAATGCAAAACCAAATGATGGCCTCAAAAATGAGTTGATGTAACAGCGCTCACATTGTCAGCAGAGTTTAACAGCTTCACAAAGGTATTGCAGGGCTGTTGTATTGGATTGCATTATACTGTACGAAGGACATCCTGTCCATTCCTCTCAAGCTGCAGTTATAAACCCATAAAATAAAGCCCATGAAAAAGAAAAAACTAGGGCTGTCCTTATAGTCGACTAGCACTGATACGATTTTGTCGACTAGATTAGTTGATTTGATTGACAGACATGTAAAACTGAGTTTCTTCACAAAGAATCGAACAAAAGCACCACTTTAAATCTTGTGATTATCGGTGATGTGTTCACAAGTTTCTTGGAAATAAGTCATTCAGCATGAAAAAAAGCATAAAAAACGACTAATCGACTGAAGAAATTTTTGTTGACTGTGACCAAAAAGACAGATTACTCAACTAATTGACTAAAAGGGGGCAGCACTTTGTTCTTATAATACTAATTATCTCATGACTTAATTATGAGATAGTAACTCGTGCTTTGGACTTGGTGTCTCATGAAAATGATGAGAAACTCTCGGGAGACATTTTGATATGTCATAGTAGAAAACGCACAGTTGTATTGAATGAATTATAACGGGACATTACAGCTACACCCATCAGGGTATCAAGTATTTAAATTAAGCTCCACCATGATCAGCTGCAACATTTAGGAAATGTACACGTTAATGCATTCATAAAAACGATCCAGTAATATAATATATTCTAAAAGAAGGCCGTTCTGCATAATGAGTACTTTTGCAGGATTTTTACTCGCAACAGAGTATTTCTACAATGTCAGTACTTCCTCCATCACTATTTAAACCGCGCCTGCCTCTACAGTTCCACACGCTACTGCACGTGCGTTTTTAACAGATTCCTCTGCTGCCGCTCACGCTCTCGTACGCATGCGTGCTGGTGGCGGTGTCATCATCACCATCCCAGAAGTTGTCCAGTGTGTGTGTGTGTGTGTGTGTGTGTGTGTGTGGTGGTGGTACCCCCGAGCTGCTGCTGGAGGATCAACGTGTGGCCATTGTCAGGAGCAGGGACACCCCGTGTCCGGGAGACACCGACTCTCAGCCGAACCGAGCCTCCACCGGAGAAAGCCGAACTCCCTCAACACACACCCTCGGTGAGTGAACGAGCGTGCGGTGGACTATCCGTCGAGACAAAGAGGCTGCTGCTGAATTAAACGGCTCTTTTTTTTGCTCCTGCTCACATCTCGAGCGCAACTTGTGCCGTGTGACTATAGCTCAAGTTGTAAATTAGCTAGCTCCGCTCCTCCATTAGCTTCACCAGTTTCATCATCTGTATCTGCTTCCGCTGTCGTATTATTTCATCCTACGTTACATCATTTACAACCAGCTTTATTGGGCAGCTTTAAACCGACAGTGGTTTCATTCACCGTGGCGTGGTCCTGGCTCAAGTGAAGAAAGTGAGACTGGACTGTCCCGGCATCTGACCCGCCTGCTGCTGAGCTGCAGCCCGTCGCTCCGAGTCACTCGGTGGGGTCTCGGCACCGAGCCAGCACCGGAGAGATCACCGTAAGCTGTGACTTCTACTTAAAGTGCGTCTGACTGCGGCCTAACGTGTTAAATATTCTGCACAGAGCTGAATGGGTTTCACATGCTGGTCAGAGCTCAATGGAGAGATCACACGAGAGCCACACGCGCTGCTTCTCGTGCAGTCCTCATTGTTTTTTGTCATTGTCATTTTGTGACCAGAGGATATTTACAAAAAAAGTGAGTGATTGCTCTGTCATTTTCCATGTGTGTGGTGGCACAGGAGCAGGATTCATAACGTCCACCCTGCTTTCAGAAGGGTAGGGTTTACAGTTGAATATTTCCCTCTTGGTGTTTGCAAACTTGTTTTATATTACACAGATCTAAGTGAATGATGTAATGGACTTGGAATTTTAATAGTTTCAGTTCTCAGGAATCGTCTTATCGGGTTACTGCTGCTCCTCCAAAACAAACCTATCCAGTTGTGTTTTTGTATTGTCTTGGCAATGGGGAGTATTTAAACGTTGGAGGTACATCAGTTACTGAGTAGAGAGTTGGTTTGTAGATTTTTTTGAGTAAATATAAGAGATTCTGCATAAAACCAGCGAACAGATGAAGCATGTTTGTGGAGCCTGAGGCTGAGAGAAAGGGAGAGCAAATGAGTGGAGACACACCAGTGTTGTGTGATGCTGTTCTTTCTTATGTGTGTGTGTGTGTGTGTGTGTGTGTGTGTGTGTGTGTGTGTGTGTGTGTGAGAGAGAAAGGAAGTGTGGTAAAGATTAATAAGAAAAGCCACAAGTAGAACCAGATGTGTGGCGAGCTTTGGTCTGAAGTTGTTTGTCTCTGCCGGGCCTCATTTATTCATTTGTTGGCCTTTAAATCTCCAAAGTTAACCGGACACATTTCACCATTTCTTGTTTTGGGAAAAGGAAAAGCCCTCCGATCATAGTTTGTACTTGACAGAGTGGTTGCATAATAGACCTAAAACATCTGTTGTTGGGATGGCCCGGTTCACATGCTTCCCAAAATCTGGAAAATTAAGTGTAATTGATAGTGTTGGGAAGTTCCACAAGCTCTGCACAAGGAAAAACTAATATTAAAATCTGTGTAACACAACTTGAGCGGGTTTCTTCATGTGCGAGTATGCATGTACGGGCCAGGCACAACTGGTTGAGGCCAGGCAAACTGCACATTTGTGCACGCATTGGGAGTGCACTCAGGGTTACGGAAGTGTTTGAGAGAAGGATGGGGCCACATTAAAGTTAGTTCATGCCTGGGAGGCTAGAGTGGTGAATGCTAAGCTGACAAGTATTTAACAACCATTTAACTGTAGAGAGAAAATGTATAATGCTCGGTAATAGGACTGAAGTCGTATCAGTGGTCTTCTTTGAGGCTTTGTTATGTTCTCATGATCAGTCCTTGTGTCTTTTATTTGTTATTTGTGTGATAAGAGTTTAGAGATATTTCATGCTGACTGTGTAAAAATAATCACAGAGTCATGATGACTGTTTAGTTTCACTCATTCAAGAAAAGGAATAATGCTAAGCCCCCTTAGTTCCTTCCTTCCTTCCCTTCCCAGTCATCACAGGTTTTCTAGTATCCTGTCTTTTGTGTACTACGTAGAGAATTTGGGAAACCCAGCAGGCCAGACAACATGTTAATCACTGTTCTGTCGGTATTTGTCCTGGAGTTGAACCCCGTAATTATTGGGTCAGTTATCCCACAAATGGTAAAAAAAAATGAAAGAATACCTTTCAGAATAAGGATTTTGTACATATTGGTTCTAAAAAATGTTCTACTGAAAATCTGATTTGTTGTTGAAGACATTTCAGGTAACTCCAGCCCCTCAACACACTTTGGTAAAGGGAGCATTTGTTGTTGCAGAATGAATGGCCTCTTTGAGAACTCCTTCAAGAGTTGTCCTGCTTTACACACACACACACACACACACACACACAGGCACACCGACACACAGAGAGAGAGAGAGAGAGAGAGACACCTAAACTAAGCTCCAGCACAGAGCACTGGGACCTCGGGGGATATGGAGAGTCCCATTGGTGAAATCCAGGCCCTGAACTGAATATCACGTACCCTGTCTGTCTGTCTTACACTGGAACAACTGGCCGTTCGCTAGCTAGCTAATTAAGCAAACGTTGGCTTCATAGATTGGTTGAAATCTCTCGTCTTCGGCTGACTTTTTTAAGTTTCCAGTTAACTTGTTATAAAAACAATAACCCTGTAAAAGGGATTCTAAATATGCACTTCGTGGCTACATATGTATCATGCTAAAAGACTGACGCTGGAGCTGCATGTCCCAGACAAATATCAGCACCCTTGTCTGTTGGCTATCCATGCGCAGGAGACAACATGGACACAGACTCAAAGGGGGACTGAAGTCACTGTCACTGCTTTACTGTTTTATGCCAGACTGCTAGATGTAATTCGGGCATTAAAATGACAGAAACAGACAGAAAGCCAGGGGGAACCATAGAGGGACTCTGGATCAACCATCTGAGCTGGAAGAGTGGTGGGAGGGCCAATAGTGATGATATTTATATAGGTATTAAGTTGGACTTATTGTAGATGTGTCCTTTATAATGGATTATTTGGTTGCACGGAAGTATTTTTTTATGACACCAATTTGATTACATGGCAGTTGATGTACTGGCACACATTCTGCAACACGGGCGTGTAATTATGAAAGTGAAATAAATGCCGGTATGGGTGCGTTTGTGTGTTTTGGGCCTGTTGCCTTGCGTGACCTAAAACGAGGTCTCATGAATGTGCGTGATCAGGCAGCTGAGACCAGCAGTGACGTTGCATTTTTAGGCACAGTGAACACATTGCTTGTGCGCCACAAGGAAGAGAGGAACTTCAATATTTCTGCATCTTTTAGCATCCTGTGTTTGTATCTCCCTTCATTAAAGCGCAGTGTCGCCTACATAACGGCTTGGAAAATGCATAGACCAGCTTTAGTCCATATATTTAGTCTAATTTTTACAGAGTATTTGTTTTGAATGCTCTTTTCAGATCACGATGAGAAAAACATTTTTGTATTTTATGTTTGTCCGTAGACACTTTTCCTGTTCCTCTGTGGCTCAGTCGCAGGTTGTGTTGAGAACGATTACTTTTATGATATAAAAGACAACTGTAGACGAGAAACAAAAGGAGAGCACAAGCATGCACAAGCATGTGACCGTATGATTGTCAGTGAGGTCATTGGAGGAAGGGCTCTGCTGCAAACAACTCTGTGAGCAACATTTGAGGGCCTGTAAGTCCAGGGCCCCTGGATGACGTTTCATTGGATGCAATCGCCACCCTCCAGGAGTTTGTGGGTGCTCATTTGCTTTTGTTTGTATTTGAGAGGGACAGAAAATTATGATTTCCATTCTGACTTAAAATGTTTGCTATGTGCTATGTAAACATGAACAGTAACATTTACTGTTGAATGAATACACAAAATCCTGCTCGCACTCGCACAGACGGGCTGCTTTGACTTCCATGGTGGCGCTGTAGTTTGATTAGAGGAGTCTGAGCTCTCACGTACTGACACACACTCAAGGCGTAAGTTGTTTCATGACTTACTGCTGAGGTCCGTGTGTCAACAGTCACTGACAGAAGAGACAAGGAACGAGGAAGTGAAACCGCTTGAGCACATTATCGGATCTGCTGACTGTTTGGATTTTTTGACATCATCCGTTTGACAGTTTGTTGGGCTGCACGAACTTGGAAAACAAGAACAATAATATTAGCTCACCCCTCCCCCTCAGCTCACCCCTCCCCTTCCACTCGTGTTGGAGAACTACGGCGGCCTTCAGGTGTCCTCGGCTGCTTTGGCTCAGACTGTATGGTTCGTTCTTGTTTCACAGATGTATCGATAAAGTATTGGCGAGATCCGTGGAAATACCGTACGACCCGATGCATTTTTCACAGTTCACCACGACTCTAGTATTTCATTGTGAGTTTTGAGTCTGTGGATTTGTTTGTGTGCAGAGCAGTTCACCTCTTGCGATACAAAAATCAAGACGTCGATACATGACCTGCCTAAGGTCTCGATACTGATCCTGTAATATCCATGGTTGCTAGGTTGTCCATGACGAAAACCTAAAACATCAAAAGTAAAGGAAGAATAAATTACAACATGGAACTTTAAAATTTGTCGTTTTTTGATTAGTTAAAAAAACAGAACGTATTTTGACAATGTCAATTAAAGATGGAGGATGCGAAAAGATGCCATAAAACAACAGAAGTGAGTTATTGTATAGTGTGTTCATGCATTTTAATATCCTACCAGGACTGGAGGAACTCTCAGTTTAGACGCGTTCACATCTCTAAATAAATAGGTCTCTCATTCTTTAAGTATCGGCACTAATGAAATGGGGTATTGTACCGTTTGAAAGGCAGGGTATTGCGATCGCTATTTACTGTAATGAATCAAATATTAATGTCATTAATCATAAAAGTCAAATTATTTTTATGCAAGTAAATAATGGACGGTGTTGGTCCGAATATGATGGCTTCATCCTCAGGAATCACACAGGTTGATTGGTATGTTTGTGTGTGTGAGTGAGTGGATTAAAAAAGCTTGTCAGTCAATGAATTCCCCAAAATACATTTTTACCCGTTCCAGTCTACTCCGGTTCTCAATTCCCAACCTGAATCATGAAGACTTGTCTTCACAGCCCACAGCTTGCTGCTGCGTTGCTGCTTGCCAGAATCATAACTGTGACAAAGATAAATCGGACGCACTCTTCACAGATGGATTTCCTGCCTCGAGCAAATGTTTGGCTGCGTTCAATTATCTAGAGGCACCGTTCTGAGACGCCGTTTTCCACCAAATTCCTCAACCGTACAGTCTTTGTGCCGACTGCAAGAAAAGAAAACGATGAGCTAAAGTGTGCGTAGTGGTTGAGAGGTGGGTTATCATTGTCAGTGCTGAAAACCCTGTCATGTTAAACAGACCAGTGACTGAATTTTGATAGCAAAGACGTCACTGAGTGTACTGACATCAACCGAAACTGCCTGGAAGGAAGTAAATAACTGAAAGCTCAGCATTAATAGAGAATAAAAATAAAACATGCAAAACATGTGTGGCTTTAAAAAAGACATGTGATTGGTTTCTAAGCGTTGTTCTTTGTGGTGAGGAGACATGAACATAAAAAAGGAAACAGGAAGAAGCGAAAGCCACAAGGTTTAGGTTCCTGTGATGAGCATCATCTGTCTGCACTGTGAACCACAGAGCTGAGTTAACCAGTTGATGACGGTGTAATGCTTGTTGACAGCACGATCCAGGCTAAACGCCATGCAGGAAAACAAGCCGCCTGGCTGTTCATTAGTTCTAACGAGGTTAGTCAGTCCTCTCGCAGTATTTTAGGACATATGCTTATGTGACCAATGTTGTTTTTCTCTATATCTCCACTTATGGCGGCATTACTCAGCTTTTCTCTGAATATAGTCTCACCATACAGATTTAGTGTCACGTCCCTGTGTGGATTGCAGATTTGTGATCCGGAGACCATTTAAGGTAAACGGCCCAAACAGTAGCAGAGTTGATTTGAGAGCAGACCATAAATAGCTGGTTTCTGTGCGGCCTAAATGGGGAAACTAGGACATCTATAGATGGACGCATTCATTGAGGAAGCTCATGGATTTCCAGCTGTTCTGGTAACTGTGGGTGTGTCGTACTGTAAATGTTTCTAAAATGTTCATTCAAATGCTGCATTGAGTTCTGCTTTTGACATACTTAAGACAGTTTGGTTTCCAGCTGCTTGGAAGACTGTGAGACGAGGTTGAGCTGTCAGTCACTGGACCATCAGGTTTGCTAAATTATTTCATCATTGTAATGAAAGTAATGGTTCATCAGGTTCCTCTGAATGTCAGTCGACACACTAGCAGGTTTTTCGTGACGCGGCACAGTTCCAGGGAACTTTCTCTTTCTCTTTCTCTTTTTTTATTTTGGAAGAAAAATATTGAGAGTCTTCTGAGCTTAAATAATTAGGTTAACTATTTTTGTCTAACTTCTCTGGTTCCAGCTTCTAAATCTGGAGCATTTGCTGCTTTTCTTTGTCTTACGTGGTCGTAAACTGAATATCTCTAGACCTTTGAAGATGTCGCTTTGGGCTTTAGGATGTTGTGATGGGTATATTCCACTTTTGGGGGTCAGGTGGTTTGTGTTACGCATGCTGGCTCACTGTCACACTGTCATGGCTGACTGGGACGCTTTGATAGTAACATCTGGACTTTTTTGTCTTTTGGCATATTCAAAGTGTTTGCTGTGAAAAACGGCCTATTCCATACTTGAGTTTCAGTCCTGATAACAGACTGATAACTAGTTTGATTGATGCCTCTTTAAAGTAAACACTTTTTTCCACACAGAAAAATGTTGAGTTTACACAAATAGTTTTCTATCTGGCTGCTGCTCAAGTGTTTTATATTCAATTCAATCTGTCTGCACTCTTGATTTCGTGACACATAGGAGCGGCCATTCTTGCAACGCGTAGACACTCTCTATGTACTTTGATGTATTTGTCGACGGATTGCCCCATCCCTTCTGTGGTTTGGTGTGCTTGCACTGGTTAAAATGGCAAAAAGACACCGATCACAGGATGTTTAGTATGCTTCACCAGCTCCAAACTACATCGGGGAAAATCAGCATTTTACACCTAAGTGGTCATGGGCTAATCTTTCTGTACTGCTTAATAAGATAAATATGCCATCTGCTTATCCTCTGCTGGTATGTTGGCATGTGGCCCGGCAGAGATGCTCTTTCTCACCATGACAGCACTTGAAAATATGATCACAAACATAAATATTTTGTTTCGATCCTCCTTCATTTTCCATGTCCAACTCTTCACTCCTGTCCTCCCTCTCTCCTTCCTCATCCCTACATATTTCATCTCGCAGCAAATTAGATAAAAATGCTAAGAAGCAGGAAAGGATGAAATATGTGCTCGTCTCCTTCACCTTCTTAAACCATCTATGTTGATATTTACCAACTCTCTGCTCTGTTCCTCCCACAGGTTGTGAGTTCTGATCTCTGTGCACCTGGTCCGGCCTTTTCGTCCCCTCTTCTTCTTCGTCTTCCTCGTGAGCAGACATGCCTCCAGCGCTGGTGTACACCCCTCCTGAAGGTGGCTGGGGCTGGGCGGTGGTGCTGGGGGCCTTCATCTCCATCGGCTTCTCCTACGCCTTCCCCAAGTCCATCACTGTGTTCTTCAAAGAGATCGAGGTCATCTTTGATGCCACACCCAGTCAGGTGTCCTGGATCTCCTCCATCATGCTGGCTGTCATGTATGCTGGAGGTGAGTGATGTGTGTGTGTTTGAAAGGGTTTTACTTCCATAATATAGAAAACTCTTGATCATTTTTCGGTTACCTTGATGTTGCCCATTGTGTTTACGTGCTTGTTTGTTGACACAAAAATGTCGCCAACATTTTATGCCAGACTGAACGGCTGGGTTCACCCCACCATTATACGTTTGAGACAAACTTTAAGTTGACTTTGTTTGAAAACAGTGGCAATCTAATTCATAGCTGACATGTTGTTTCTTTGCCCTTTTTGTTATCAGAGGTCCTGATTATTGAGATGTTGGATTGGCAGTATGTTGGTCGTGACGCTTTATCGTTCACCCTTCACTGAAGCAACTTAAAAACAAGCCCAGAGGTTGCGTTCGACTTTCCAGCTGCGTATATGCTTTCTCTCTCATTCAGTCACAGCTTGAATAACACTTACTGCCGAAAAGAGAGCAGGGGACAATGTGAGAAATGGATACTCTGGAGTGATTGCAAACAAGATATGAAAACAAGGCGCTCTTAGTTTTCCTACTGTAGTCCGACTAAAGCTGCTGGAGATAAACAAGACATTGAATTAATGACCACATTCCTTTCTGTCACAGGGTTTACAGTATGCTGTAGGAGAAGGCATTACAACTATAGTAACATCTACAAAATACAAAAGTAGGGATTGCAATCAAAAGAGTTTAATTGAAAAACCCAAATGTGAACTTCATGGTGGCGCTAGCGATTGTGTTTTCTTTATCAAGCCAACACTCGGCCTGTTTTAATCACACTCGGTTCAACACCTGTTGTGACTGCAGTAATCGTACTCTGGTGCGTGACCACGGTTTCCAAACGAACCCTCTTATGTTTCGCTTGCAGTGAGAACATAATCCGACCCAAACAAACCAAAACGTAGTAGATTACAAGCTGCATGCGCAGGTTTCGCTTGTTGAAATGGACACAGGTTGACATGAGTGCGAGAGGACGGACTTCTGCAGAAATCTGAATGTTTGCTTGACATGTGGGCCGGAGAGAACAGACGGAATATGCTTAATAAAGTCCACAAAAATAGTGACGTTCATAAAGTCATTAAAGATTAACTGGAAGAGGTAGATCATTGCTGAGTCAAAGTGAAAAAACTTTGGCTCAACTCCTTCAGACAAGTCCCTCAGGAAGGTTACGGAACGCTGTGTTAAGTTGCATTCAATTTCATTTTCTGTATAGTTTTTTACATACCGGTAGTTTTACATTTGCCAGTGCTTACAAATATTCGCTGTGGCAGACCCATCCGATAGGCGGGGAGGGACTGAGGCAGCAGTTGTTCAGTTACATCTGTGTGGCCTCTGATTAGAGGTTAACGTTCTTCTTTCATATCACTTTTATGACATTGATTAATCCCAACCGGTCGACTTTATCCTGGCATTGGCCTTGCAAGGTTCAGGGCTGATTCAAACAGTAGATGGCGGGTTGAGTCATTTTCAACCCAGGAAATGCCAATATAAAAATGTCAAAATGAACGCCAGCATTAATTGCAGCTAAAAAAAAACCTGTCTATATGTGCAGTACCTCTTTACTGGCTCTTTTATTTGCACTGCTGGAACAACAGCCTTTCCATTTACATGTTGAGGGAGGATTTAGGAAAGCAAAACTCTGCTCTAGTTTCAGATCAGGTTTCTCTCTTTCTGTCTCTTGACACAAAGCGAGTTCCGTCCTAATTCAAACCCACTCCTTCTCCCCCAGTGTATCTGATAACAGCACACCCTTAAAGCAAGACGCCGTCATCTGGTTTGCTCTTTCAGTCTCGGTTTATATCTCAAAATGGTCTCTGTTCCCTCCACTTACTTCCTTCATCCTCTTCAGAGCGGAGTGCCAGCTCACAGCAGGTTTAGGAGAGGAAACTGCTGAGGGGGAAACCGAGGGGAGGAGTCAAGTTGCGTAACAGGAGCCAGATGTTGAAGTAGTTTCTTTTTGTCCCATTTTTTTAAATTTTCTTCTCCCCTGTTTCAAAAATCAGCCGGATCACCAGTTACTGACCTCATGATGCTGGCTTGTACTGTAGAAGTGAAGTCGTAGGGCGTGAATTACCATAACGACATTACTCACTAGTTACACATGAGGCAATGCACGTACACACACACACACACACACACACACACACACACACACACACACACACACACACACACACACACACACTATTGTGGCTGGATGGGGTCAGTAAACGCTGACTAATAGTGTGAACCAGTTAAAAATGCACAGCATGCTCTGCATGAAGGAAGAGTGTGATTCATTCACCTCTTTTGTTTATTAGTTTCAAGGCATGAAACACGCTGCAAGAAATACAGGCCTCATGGCTTTACGGGTGTGTTGGAATTACAAACAAAAACATGTCTGTTATCGTTTAAATTTTCTTAATTCCTCAGGATTTTGTTTTCGATTATTGTCACTTTACGTTGCTGTTCACAGCCTCACAGTGAGTGTGACTTCTCTTATGATCTGTGGGATTTCTCTCTTCTTGTATGGAGGGAAAAGAGCCGGTGTCTGAAGAAAGAGTGTGTGTGTGTGTGTGTGTGTGTGTGTGTGTGTGTGTGTGTGTGTGTGTGTGTGTGTGTGTGTGTGTGTGTGTGTGTGTGTGTGTGTGTGTGTGTGTGTGTGTGTGTTTGCGAGTGTGTGAATTCGTGCATGAGTGCACATCAGCTTGTTTTAATGCAATAAGTGCTCAGGATTACAGGATATTGATATGATTCAGCATGAGAAGGAGAGTTAAGATTTAAGCGGATTTAGCAAAAGAATGAAAAAACACTATGAAGTGAAATTATTGTCAAAGGTAATAATTAATAAACGCATATAAACCACTCGGTAGCCACTTCAATGTACAGCTGTACAATCTAATGCTATCCAGTACAACCGTGCAGCCATAAAGTCTACTTTATGAAGCCATAGAGGTGTTCTAATAAATAATAAAGCTCCATAACAGTTTCTTTGCTGAACAGGAACATCTTGAGAGGAATTCAGCAGCAGCAGCATCATACAAACTCAGTTGAGTTAAGTCTTCTAACTCCTAACTTTCTCAGAGGAACTTTGTTGTTTTGCTCAATCCATCTCAAAAAGGCAGATAGTCATTTTAAAACTCCTGAAGTGTGAGTTTAAAGTTAACACTGAATCACATTTAATCTAGGTTTAGAGTAAAAACTAAACCGATGTTAAAGAGAGGTTTAAAAGTCATCTTAATATGAAGCTAGTTTGAATGTTTTGTGCAACATGATTAAAAGTTAAGCACTCATTTAATAGTGTTTAAAATATAATCCTTGTCGGTGCAACCCGGCCTCAAGCTGCCTCAAAATGTCAAACTATTCCTTTTAAAGGTTTATTTCAGATTCATGGATGTTCTGTGCTGCAAGTAATGTGTTTCATTTAACTGGTGGGGCTGTTTCTCCTGTCCCTCTCCTGTTGTTGTTGTTGTTGTTGTTGTTGTTGCTGGTAGAACTGACTCAACACCAGCTGATGCTCTGCCTCTTCCTCTTCGTTTGGCCACTAAATCTGAGCATCTGCTCTGTAACGACTGGCTGACTGGAATGAACAAAGACCGGATTGTAATATAAAATCAAATCTACACACTTTGCACAGTCAGAGGAAGCAAAAGCTAAAATTAGACGGAGGAATAGCTCGTCACAGTTGGGTTCGCTCTCGACACGTGTTTTTTTTTTTGTATCATGTGTGGACGCGGTGTCAGAGTGAAGATGAGGACGGGCCTCTTCTTTTCCTCCTCTCAGTGTTCTGTTCTCTCCTAGAGAGATGGAGGGAGGGGGATCGTTTATATAATATCACGGAGGACACTACTCACTGCCCTCTTTGTGTGACACCATACAGCAACAAAGATTGCCACTGCTCATTTATTTATGTGTGCGTGAGCATTGGAGTGGACGCAGAGTCATTCCTGTCCTTGTACAGGTTCACTTGTGCTCGTGTCCGATGTGTGTTCTGGTGGAGCCTCTTTTATCTACTGCATGCCTGCAACATGGAAACCCACCACCCCCGAACAAGGCAGCCCACCAAGATGGGCTCTGTGCCAGCTCGTCAGACCCTCGTTTGATGGACACGGCACCACAAACTAGAGCGGTATTTAGTGAGTGCGCGAGTGAACGCTCGTGCTTCCAGAGCCGACCAGCTGCCAAGTTTCAAGGGCAAAGGTCAGTGTGAAGGGCCACCGTGGTCTGTGTGAAGGGCCCCTGTGCTGGTTGTGAGGTAATGGATGCCAGCCCAGAGCAGAATGGTAGCGATGTTTGATTCAGACAGCTTTCATATTTTTTTCTTTTGGTATTCGTCTCAGTGTCCGCTATCTTAGTTTTCCCATCTTCTTCCACACATAATCACTACTGCAGCTAACGGTCGTTTTCATTATCGGATAATCAGCAGATCATTTTTTGGGGTTGATCATTGTTATGCTGATTATTGTTTGAAGAAAAAAAATGGTGAAACAAGGTCTGTGTTAATAATACCTGGGAAGTGTCCTGAAAAGTGAGAGTTTATCTCATATTTATGCTCATTCATCAAATATATAAAACACTATTGATCAAATTACTGTAGATGTGTAGTGTGCAGTCTAGATATTGTTCAAAAGAATCTTGATTGGGTCCAGTCAGAGTGTGAGAGGACTACTCTATATGTTTGACTGGTCTTT
Source organism: Leptoclinus maculatus (assembly GCA_032191485.1). Classification (NCBI taxonomy): domain Eukaryota; kingdom Metazoa; phylum Chordata; class Actinopteri; order Perciformes; family Stichaeidae; genus Leptoclinus; species Leptoclinus maculatus. The sequence continues at coordinate 164,342 of JAVDOI010000108.1, read as the reverse complement.
TATACTTTTAGCTTGTAGAACGTCCTCTTTACAAATGCAACTTGTAACAAGGCAACGTGTTGCTGTAGCTCTTCTTAGCACTGTTTGAATATCAGCTGAACATACTATGGAATGACAAATCACAGTTTAAACCTGTTAAATCTAACTACTGAGTAGACCGCAGAAGGCTCAATATTTAGAGCCTAATTGCACCGTTCATCAATAATGATCGAGAGTCAGTTAGCTTCTCTAGATTCCTAAATCTATGAATCATTTTCAATAACAATGCAATTCATGTTTTGGTCTATAAGCGCTCGTTGATTTTCACTACGGTTATGTTTCGTAAGCTTAGGGTCCAGTAAGATTTGTTTTGATGTAATCTTCCTGATTATCCACTTCACAATGACATGTGAAACAGACGAGAGCAGCACATTCTCTCATTTGAGTGGCTGGAAAAAAATTAAATGTTTGGCATTTTTTTTTCAATAAAACAGTTCAAGATAGTCAATCAATAGTGGTCTCGGCTCTGCACATGATATTCAGTAGTGATGCCGGAGGAATGTGAAGCAGTACAGTTGCACACAGAGCTGCTGAATAGATTCAGTCTGAGTCCATGTGAGGACCATTCATAGTGAGGCTGGCACGTGGACTGCCTCCACTCTCCCCTTCCTCTCTTCTGTTCTCTCCCCTTCTCCTCTTCCTCTTCTCTTCTTTCCTTCTTCTCTCCTTCTATCCTATTCTTTTCTCTTCTCCTCTTTTCTTCTTTTATTTCCTTTTGTCCCTTTCCTCTTCTCTCCTCGTCTTTTCTTTCCTCTTCTTCTGTTATTTCCTTTTGTCCCTTTCCTCTTCTCTCCTCGTCTCTTCTTTCCTCTTCTTCTGTTATTTCCTTTTGTCCCTTTCCTCTTCTCTTCTCGTCTCTTCTTCTCTTCTGCTCTTCTGCTCTCATCCTTAAGTCCTTACACTGGTTCCCTCTTAGTTTTTAAGTCTTTAAGGCACTGCATGGCCGCGGGACTGTCTCTCCGAGATGTTTATGTTCTATGAACCAGGAAGGTCTCCTTGGATCCTCCACTTCTTCTCTTTTAGATGTTGCAGAACAAAAGTCTTTTGTGAAGCTGCTTTCAGTCGTTATGCTTGAATTCGCTGGAACATCCAGAGGAGCAAAATACATTTATATCTTTAAACATCTAATTAGTTTGGGTTTCATGTAGTGTTTTATAATCATTAACTGTTGCTTATTCTATTATTATTTTATAACTTTCTGACTTGGTTTTTGGTTGATCACATTTTATTGGTGATCAATATTATTATATCATATTTGATCGTATAAACATTTTACTACTTTACTTGATTTTTCTTCTCTCCTTCTCTTCCTCTTCTCTTCTTCTGCTTCTACTTTGTCGTCTTCTCTCATTGTATTTTCTCTCTTTTCCCCTTCTGTTCACTCTTCTCCTCCTCCTGTCTTCCTTCTCTACTTCTTTTTTTTTTTATCTCCTCTCCTACGTTACCTCCCACTCTGACATGTGCCATACCTTGCACTGCCTGGCTCCCTCCTCCTCACCCTTTCACCCTTCCCTCCTTTCCTCCCCTCTTCCTCCATGTAACATCCATGCAACCCGCTGCTGTTACACAATCAAGTCCTTGTCCCTCTTTTATTTTTACCACCATAGCACCACCTGTTGGTGAAAGGTTTAAATGGTGAGCTGATGTAATCACATTGTAACTGGTCCAGTACGTCTTTGTCACTACCTGCATAGATCATGTTCATGTGCATAGGGCTGCAAAGAACACTTATTTTCTTTATTGATTAATCTGCAGATTAATTAATTAATTGTTACACTCTGCTTAGGCCGTCTTCAAATGTCTTTTTGTCAAGTTCAAAATATGTTCCATTTGTTCAGGACACGTAGAAAATCCTCCTGTTTTCGTCTCATTCACTATAATGTATCAATGCTTTGTATGATGTCGTCTCTCCAGGTCCAATCAGCAGCATCCTTGTCAACAAATTTGGCAGTCGACCAATCATCTTAGTCGGAGGTGTTCTGGCCTCGTCGGGACTCATCGCGGCCTCCTTCTGCAACACGGTGCAGCAGCTCTACTTCTTCATAGGAGTAGTGGGAGGTCAGTGTTTTACTCACTTCCAACATGAATGGACCCTCTGAAGTTGAACCAGAGTAGAGTGTAGTTGTTCAAATCACTCTTTACTTCCCAGAGGCTCTGGTGTTTGTTTTAAGTTTGTCCATTTAAACTGAAACATATCTTCACACAACTCTTCTCCTGCACACAACTCTTTATTCACCAAATGTTTTCAGCTATTTTCCTTCTTCATAGTGATGTCTTCCAGCTTTACAGTCCATTGATCAGTGTTGTGACTTCTCATATTTAAGGCAAGAGACAGGATCATGAAATGTGATGCAACTAGATATATGTTTTTATATCCTATATTGTACTTTTATGCACATGTTCTTCTGCTATTCTTTGCTTTAGTTCTCTTAATGTTATTCCCCACATGTTGAATATAAATGGCACCCTTTCTGGTAAAAATATATCACACTTCTCACTTTACCTGTATGTAGACGGCTGTTTTGTTTGCCGTCATCTTCTGCTCATGTCTCCTCCGTTTCCCCTCCCACCCTTCTCTCTCTCTCCAGGCTTGGGACTGGCGTTCAACTTGAATCCAGCCCTGACCATGATCGGCAAATACTTCTACAAGCGGCGTCCCATCGCCAACGGCATCGCGATGGCAGGCAGCCCCGTGTTCCTGTCCACCCTGGCGCCTCTCAACTCGTGGCTATACGATGCGTTTGGGTGGAGAGGCAGCTTCCTCATCCTGGGAGGACTTCTGCTCAACTGCTGCGTGGCCGGCGCCCTGATGCGCCCCCTCGCACCCACAGTGCAGCCGCCCTCACCCGACTCGGAGGCGGACAAGGTCAAGGCGGTGGTGGATTCGGTAGAGCCGCAGCCTAAGAAGACGGTCCTGCAGACCATCAACTCCTTCATCGACCTGACGCTGTTCAAACACCGCGGCTTCCTGCTCTACCTGTTCGGCAACGTCATCATGTTCTTCGGCCTCTTCGCTCCGCTCGTCTTCCTCTCCAACTACGCCAAGAGCAAGGACATCAGCAAAGAGAAAGCGGCCTTCCTGCTGTCGGTGTTGGCATTCGTCGACATGTTCGCCCGGCCCTCTATGGGCATGCTGGCCAACACCAAGTGGGTCCGGCCCAGGGTGCAGTACTTCTTCGCCGCTGCCGTCCTCTACAACGGAGTGTGTCACGTGCTGGCGCCGCTGTCGGTGGACTACACGGGATTTGTCGTGTACGCCATCTTCTTCGGTTTTGCTTTCGGCTGGCTGAGCTCGGTGTTGTTTGAGACACTGATGGACCTGGTGGGACCTCAGAGGTTCTCCTCAGCCGTGGGTCTGGTCACCATAGTGGAGTGTGGACCGGTGCTGCTGGGCCCACCGCTAACAGGTAAAACATCCAACATGTATGACAGGAAAGGGGGACGGGTGGAAGGTTGTATTTATTTAGACGGCGTCAACTCCTCTCCCTCTCTCTCTCAAAAATAGTTTTTCTAAGAATACATTACATACACAGCATATGCAGCTGGGATATAATGGCAAAGTCAGTGATAATAAAACATGGTCAAAATGAATGTTAAATCTGACTCTTCTCTCTTCTGTCCCCCTTCAGGTAGTTTCTATAACTACTACCAGCACTATGACTACACCTACATCTCCTCTGGCATCATCCTCATTGTCGCAAGTATCGTCCTCTTTGTGGGGATGGGCATCAACTACCGCCTGCTGGCGCGAGAGAAGAAAAACGAGGAGAGAAAAGAGGGTGAGGAGGCCAAGGAGGAGCGAACCGCCATGTTGGCGCCTCCCTCTCCGTCAAAATCGGACGAGCCGGCGGAGAACGCGGCGCCAGCTGCTATCATGCTGGATGAAGTTGCCAAGATGGACGAGGACACGGTGTAGAAAACGAAAAACTAAAAAAACAGACTCAAGAAGGACGCACACGCTTCACAGAAACACACGCGAGAGTTGCAGCAGCCACACGTCGTCTTAATAGAGAGATGAGATCCGTGTACACAACCCTGAAGCCATAGAAACTTTTTTAATTTTTAACAAAAGCTGAGACTTGCTTTTCACCGCGTTGACACCTCTTTGACGTGCCTTTGTGAACTCAAGTCCTCCAGGAGTACAGCATTTATATATATATTATATAAACACCAGATAGACGCACAACAGACAGTAAACTAACACGGACTTTAGTCTCAGGGTCAGCCGGCCGTAAGGGTTCAGAACCTCTCACACTCAGAAACACTCGACGACGAGTCAAGCTGAGGCTCAAACGGTACAAAAATACTGTACATTTACCCTCACGTACTACATACTTACATTGCTTCACTTCTCAAGGGCTGGGCATGAATTAAAAGGACACATTCATATTAATGTAGATCTGTTCACACGTTAGATCAGAGGGCAAAATTCCCAGGTTTTTATGTAGATTTATGTTTAAAAATGAAGAACAATTTGGGAGGAAGTTCATCACCAGAGGGAGTCGTAACATCTGAGTCGTATACATAAAGAGCAAAAATTGCTTAACAATGCAAAGATATAGGAAAGTAAGGAAGTTAAGAACTAATGTAGGAATCTTTTGAAAAGTCTAGCGGGTTGAAGAGTCGCTGTTAACCGTTTGCTTGTACATAAACATTTGTGCACTTTGTGTGTAATTCTGTGTTCTACGCCCTCCAACCAGAGCAGCTTGTGCATCGTCGTGCTGATAAAGACACGTTGGAAGGAAAAGTGGTCACACGGTGACGCCCCACAGATTTACCTGCTGTGTAACCAGCAGTCACGATATTAAATTACACCACGCGCTGTTCTTCTTTTTTTTCCGAGGGGACGGGTAAACGGCTGTTATTGTACCAGATGGATGGGTTGACGAGGTGTGTATGTGGTGCTCTGAACTGCCCAGTGGTGCCAAATTCGGGGAGGGGGGGGGGGGGACTAAATCGCTCGCAATCCTAAATTTTCATAATATTGGATTATAGGAGTTGCGTACCTGATAGTGGTTTTTTTTATTTGAATTATTGCGAATAACACATTGTAGTTTACAGTTATATCAACAAACCTTTGTGATCTAAAGAATCTATTTTAGCACATTTTTTAATGACACTCTTGACAACAAGTATGGGATTTTGGTGTGTTTGAATGAAAGGAGGGAGAGAGAGCAGACAGTTTAAACTGGAGCCAGATTTCATCATTTAATTTGTTTTTAAATGATCAAACAGGTCTCACAGTTTGTCTCTGAACTGAACAGAATGTGTCATATCAGATTTATAATGTTTTTAGCTCAATCACAGACACTCAGAAGTTGTTGAGTTCAGACTGAAGGGAACAGAAGACACGAGACCTCTTAAGCCCGAATAGACGTATTTTCATTTTTGGGAAAATAAATACACGTTTTGAATTTGGTATAAGAGTTTTAACTTTTTTTTTTAATTCCTCTAAATATTGCTTGGTGGAGAATGTTTAAATGGATAGTTTGGCTGTTTTGCAGTGGGTTTGTATGAGGTACTCTGTGTGTAGATGTCAGGAGTATCAGCACGGGAGCAAAGTGAAAGAAATCCATCTTTGCGTCGTTTTACCAGGCAGACCTCAGTAGTTGCTGGTCTAGCGCTGCCTTGATCTGTCATTTAGTTTGTGTTCTAGTGTGACTTTAGTGTTGAAGGTTCAGTTTGGGTTCACAAGTTTCACACAATAACACAAACAAACTAATATCTTTATCTGGTATCACGCCTTCAGTCCCCCATCAGATAGGGCTGTCTGACAGCACGCTATATACAATCTATAAATATAGCGTACTCTTAAACTGATATTGATTTTTGTAGGTGTCTATAATACACTGACTGGCTAAGTACCTTATACAACCCCACTTTAAACAAAACTGTAATTATTACGAAGCATTTTGTTTACAACTTTGAAAATAAGTAATCATTTTGAAGGATGTTTATAGCTTTGATGTTGTTGTTTCACTACAGACCTTTCATTTAAAGATTTAGACTGTTAGGATGGGGATGAATATTTTTTATTTTTGTCAACAAATCCCACAAAGAGACTAAAACCATAATGAATTGATTCTACTCACAAGTATTGTCTGTATATCAATGTCTGGTGTATTTAATATTTTTTTATTTTGACTCACTGCTCTGTTCTCACTAATGTGTATTCATTTGATGAAGAAAATAGTCTCAAACAAATGCACTATATTACTTAAAACTGCCCAGCTGTTTAGGGCAATATGTTTATTTGTAACCTGTTTTAATGGATTCACAGAACCACAGACAGGAAGTGGAAACCGGAAAGAGAGATGGACTAACATAGGATTTGTTGACAATAACAAAAATATAGAATATAACCAGCTTTATCTTTTATAATCTGAAAAAATGGTTCTAATGAAAGATACAACTGTTATGTTTCTGTAATGGAACACTACTTTATTTTGTATTAACTTTTACATTTAAGTGGGAATACAAATGTGTTACAGGGTCAACGTTTACACTGTGTGCTTCCTGTTTAGCCTGTTTGAACAAGGTTTTGGTCATTTCACTGACTAAATGTAATTATTCATTTTCAAACCAATTAATTACAAATTCTAAGCTGTTGTCTAATAGTAAATTATAATCAGTAATTTGACAGAAGTCTGTTGGTACCAATGGGAGACTAGTTCCTCTCGTTAGTGGGCCGGTTGATCTTTGAGGGTGAAGAAGTAGAGCAATGATCTGCAGACAGGCCTGCTGTCTGTTTGTTCACATTGTCCTGCTCTAAACCCTGATTTCCCTTCAGTAACAGCAGACTCATTACATTATGGGTGTAACATATACTGTTATTCATCAGGCAAATTGGATTTACACTGGTTCAAAAATGACGTAAACCTTTAGTTATTTTGCCTTTGAGCCAAGTATTTGAAAAGGAAAGTAACACTTTGAAAGACTGAAACTAAATAATTTCATTGAAAATGTGAATGCTAACGTTTTTCACGGGGGGGGGGGGGGGGGGGTTGTAGCAGTTTTGTTTTATGTGTATGTATGAATTGTTTTAATGACTGTTGAGTGAATAAACTTTTTTTTTTTAAACATTTTCTTTTATTTATTTTCTGTTGAAAAAACGAGAACAAAATAGATTTTATTTCTTTCAGTCAAGTTTGGAAAAATCACCCAAACACTTGCTTTTACAATAATTACACTTTATAAAATATGTTGCCGCAGTTTGCATCTAAACTACTGATTGTACTTAGAGGAATATAGATATACAATATGATTAGCCGTGTTATAGCCGACATATTTGCCTTCTTGCCCAGTGAGCAGCCGGTTAGCTTAGTGTAGTATACTGGAAACAGCTGGCCCTGTCCAAAAGGAGCTGGTGTGTCCATAATGGACACATTCTAACTTGTTTCTTTCATTTGTGTTAAAAAAAAAAAAAAAAAAAGTTTAAAAATGACAAGTTGTGATTTTACGTGGGTTTGTGCTCAACTATTTTTTTTTAGATAAAAGCAGAAACTAGACTAGAGTCTCTGCTGGTTGCTTGTCAGATACACAACCTTCCAAAGAGAGAAATGTCTTTCTACACTTTGTTTTTATTGCGGATTAATATAACGTGATACATGAGATACAACTTGTGAATGAATGAACTTTAGAGGTGCTGGGAGGTGGATTGTGTCCTCCACACCACGCTATCTCGCCTGGACAAGAAAGGGAGCTGCTGTTCATTGACTCTAGTTCCTTCCGGGCTGACTGTGTTGATGGTGTGTATTGTTCAGTAGTTGGAGGTGTGTGTGCTGGTGGAGTCGCTGGGTAACGAGCCCTGGCGCTGTGAGTGAGTGCGACAGAGCAGCAGCAGGCGGAGCTCCGGAGAGACGCTGCTGGAGAAGGCGGAGTAGATCCAGGGGTTAGTGCAGGAGTTCAGACTGGCCAGCAGCATCAGCAAGGTGAACACCACACCTGCGCACACACACACACACACACACACACACACACACACACACACACACACACACACACACACACACACACACACACACACACACACACAGAGGAAGTAGTCCGACGCTTTAAAAAGTACCATTTCCAAACTGCAAAATACTAGATTACTACTTAAAAGTATTTTCAGGAAAATTGAAATAAAGTGCAAAAGTTAAAGTACTCAGTGCAGAGAGATGAAATTATGAAGAGTAAGACTTGTATGAAGATGCTCTGCAAATAAAAATAATGTATTTTAGAATCTGACTTAGTAACTCCTACATTCCTACACAGTTAAAGTTTTTATTTTTTACGATTGCTAACAAGCGTTTACCTACAGGTATACTTGAGATACTTTTTCTGAACTCTTAATATACACTAACTATCAAAATATGGCAAACCCGACTCAATATGAAATTGTTCTTTTTAAAATACCGGCACATTTTCTATTCAAGAGGAACGTTTAATCAATCATAGCATAACGAGTTTCAAAGTACTAACTAATACAAAAACTGCATTACTTTTCATGTTTCAGTTCCACACCTGCATACAATAGACACTTTGTATGTGTTAAAAGGAAAAGTGCCAAACTAGTATGAAACCTTAGCCAACGCAATCGTAAATACTGTAACATGTTTGGTGGGAAAAGTGCTACCATTCTGAGGTGGGTTGGGGTCCCAGGCGGCCCACAGCTGGACGCTGAAGAAAGGGGCCCAGCAGAGCGAGTACACGAGCACTATGACCAGCGTCATCCTCACTGTCTTGGACATGGCCGCTGATACCTGTCCACCACGGGTCGGGGGGGCTTTGGGCGGGGGGCAGCAGACAGCAGAGGGCGCTACAGGGCCCGGCACATCGGGCTGCAGCTCAGCTGACAACAGGAAAACAGGAAACGGGCACAACACAAGATGTGGATGCATGAACCGAAAAGGGTTAAAACATCTGCCACAACAATAGAACAGTAGAACAGAATAACTTCGGCAGTCTGTGTGGACCTCACCTGGGTGAACAGCAGTGCAGGTGTGAATATCACAATGTGACACCATGCTGTTGGACCTGAGTGGACCCATGGGCAGGTGCCGATTGATGGATCTGGGGTCAAAGCTGGTGTCACTCCCGGGGTTGTTGAACATGAGTGGTGAAACATACAGGGAGAGACTGGATCTACCTCTGCTGCCTCCTCCTCCTCCTCCTCCTCCTCCTCCTCTCTGGCTGTCCCGTCTGGATGGAGGGAAGGAGGCGGGGGACAGGCGGCGCTCTGACTTCAGGTACAGATTGTTGTGGATCTCCATGAAGATTCGCACCTGAGGGAAAATGAGACGTTTAGTGATGTTGAGCTGTATTAAGATCATCATCAGTGTGTATAAATAAATTCTGTCCTGGTTCGTTCCGTCCACCTCTACCTGGCAGACGGTGATGATGAGGACCGGGAGGATGAAGACAGCCAGGGTCATCCAGGTCACGTATGCTTTGAGGCCCCAGGACTCGGCAAAGTTGCCCCAACACTCGTAGACACCTGGAGCCACTTCTGATTGGGAGAAGATGAAAACCTGGCGGGGTAAAGAGGTGTGTGGGCCGCCATCTTACTTTGAGGGAACTAAATCTAAAGTGTTTTTACAAAAGTATACAGAGAAGAAAACTGAACACCAAGAAGGAAACTATGGTGCAGAATATATATTTTTTTTTAACAAAATTTCTATTAGATTCTTTTTGTCCAAATTGCACCACCTTCGACACTGCATGTACTTGAGGCCCCAGCATCGTATGAACGGTCTTCAGACACACACACACACACACACACACACACACACACACACACACACACACACACACACACAGGTACAGACAGAGATTCCTAGCTTTATATTTGGATTAATATTCAAGGACAATCACAATATTAAACTATAGCAACAATCTAACCCTTGGTTAGCCTTAAAAGCCTTAACACAGATTGTGTCTCCCTTCCTTTGTCTCCCTACCTGTGTCTCCCTTCCTGTGTCTCCCTACCTGTGTCTCCCTTCTTGTGTCTCCCTACCTGTGGCAGGCTGAGCAGCAGCGACAGACCCCAGGCCAGCAGTATGAAGCTGTTCCAGCGTTGGGTGGGTCCGCTGCGGTGCGCCAGCAGGGGGCAGCAGATGGCGTAATGTCGGTCCACCGTCATGGCTACAATCATGTAGGAGGAGCCGAACATCCCGAGGACCTGCAGGTATTTCACCAGGCGACACATGATGTCCGGGCCAGGAAAGCTGCCTTTAGCGTCCCACACCAGCTGGGGCAACACCTCAGAGAGGGAGAAGAGAGATTATAGGAAGGTTGGAGAGTGTCTGTAACTATAACTGTATATAAAAAGGTATTTCAGAGGCGCTGGATATTTTTTAACAATATTTTCATATGTTTATTATTAACATGATATCAGTATTTCATTTTTAAACATCACTGATGGTATTTTGCGACTCTAATACCTGGAACAGTGCCACCACCAGGTCGGCCACACAGAGGTTGAGCATGAACTGGTGCAGCGGGTTGTGGTGTCGTCTCCGCCTCAGCAACACTACCAGCACCAGCCCGTTGCCGAGCAGCGCCATCACCAAGATGACCGTCAGCACCACGACCTCGGCCACAGCCAGAAGAGCATCGCGCTCCCAATCTGTGACATTCGTAACCGCGGGGGTCACAGAGACCGCTGACCAGCCGGTGGTTACCGGTGAGACTGACGTGTTGGCTGTGAGAGGAGGAGAGATACACGTCAGAAAATTAGGTAATTAGTAATAGGACTGATCACACTAAAGACAGAACTTCATTATGATCCTCAAGGAAATGGGATTGTAGTGTGCAGGTGCCAGATGGTAAGCACGCATCCAAGAGGAAGTAAGAATGCAACAATGTGAAAATACTCAATTACAAGAAAAAAACACATTTCTGCTACACACATCTAGATTCATTTTCTAGGCTTGTCTCTAATTTGACCTCTTCAGAAACATGACAAGGAGCCCCAACCGGGTCACGAGCCCAAACGTTTGGGAAACATTGGTGTAGTATTACATTTTACAAGCATATCATATGTTGTTGTTTTTTTCTATATAATCTTTATCTTCAAAGTAAACAGTGATTATTATCTGTCGGATGAATGAAGTTGAGTAAAAAGTTCAATACCTCCGAATTGCAGTGAAGTAAAAGTATAAATCTACAATAAATGTAAATACTTAATTACTTCTAAATTGCACTGAAGTACAGTACTTGAGTAAATGTACTTTGTTACTTTCCACCACTGCCTATTTATTTATTGTGTGATAGTTCACCCAATTAGTGAATGGCAATTAAAAATTCATATATTGCCAGAAATGATCACAGGATGTATTGTGATGTCGGTGATTATGAAACAGACATGATCGTTAGTCGGTTCACAGTTTGTTTATAGTAACCAGTCTACTCTGTATATGTATAGCTGCTTGTTTGTGGTCAGATCTGGTACTACAGATTTGGTACAACATACACACAGCTGAAGTTAATAGGGATGTATCTGCAGGGTCAAGAATGCGTGAGCACATTAATTGTGAAACAATGAGAGGTGAAACATGTTTACAGTAGCGCCTTTATACACTGTTACAGTTCAACACACACACACAATCGCAGAGGCATACAGATAGGGCCCCTCATCTAGGACTATTTACTGAGTACAAAGGTGCAGACTCTATTAAGATCACAGCTATTCCACTAATCTCCAGTGATCAACGTTACACACTAACTGACAGTAAGGGGTTTCTAAAAAACTGCACGTTCTACAAAACCTGAAAAAAATGAGCAAGTGCAAAGACAAATAAACTCTCAGGGACAAGCACTTTTCTTAAGTAAAATGTTTTGGTACTTTTACTTTAATATTTCCATTTAATGCAACAAGGGAAAGAGTGCAATTTTTAATCCTTAAAGCTGTAGCAGTTGCATATAATAAGAAAGCCGGGTCTCCTAAAAATGACGTTACTATACAATTAAACTGCATTGTGAATTACATTTTGATGGAAATGTATTTTGTCGTGGATTACGTTACTTATCACAAATGTGTTTCAAATGAGTCTGTGGAAGTCTACGTATAGGCAGAGGGTTGGATGATGAATGGATCAAAGAACACAGGACTTTCACGCAGGACAACGCTGTTTGTGTCCCGTGTGAATCGTGTACTTTGGTTTTTGTTTTGTTTCACTTTAGTAGTCATTTTTAAGCCAAACCATTATGTTTTTACTAAACCTAATAAATTTGTTTTGTTTTGTTTCAATTCACAACGTTAACCATGTGTTTCAAACCGTCTCAAACTGTGACGTAATCCAGGAGAAAATATGCTTCCCTTGAAACGTAACTGAGAGTGCAGTTTAATGTGGTAAGAGACAAGGGAATACAATTATAAATTAAACACGTGATTGAAGATTAAAACAGCAATTCCTAACCGTTTTGGCTTCTGTGACCCTTTCCCCAAAAAATGTAACAAATTGTGGCCTCCTATGTTGTTTCAGATGACCTTGAGTTGTTAGTTAAGTTCCAGCAAAGAGACATTTCCCTCTAAACTTTTCACAGGGATTCATTTTAAACAATATGTGTGATGCTTAAAGGTTAAATCATCCAATATGTCCCAGAAGAAAGGTAAAGATTGGAGAAAAAATCCAAAATATGAATATAAATTTGAATACATTTTCTTTACATTTTACTGCAGGGTGAGTACTTTTACTATGTTAAATATACTGCCGCTAAATACAAGACTGGAAACTGTTAGTACACATTATACACACAGTAGTAAAACATCTTTAAACACTGTTTTGTAATCGTGAGCCTGTTGTTTACAAAATGGCAAACCTGTAAATGTGGAATCATACGTATATTTCCTTTAAAAGAATTGGAATAAAAGCTTTTAGTGGCACCTTTAGAGTGTAGATATTTCAGTTAGAAGGTGTGAAACTTATTTTATGAACTTACTTTCATAGCTGTCCATGCAGCCAGGGATAACACTTAAAAACGGTACGCAGGTGCTTATAAAGAATCTACTTCAGCCCATAAAGCTGATCCTCATTTCACCTGAGTCACTGGTTTGCCGAGTCTGTTGACATCTTTTGGCTAATGTTAATCCAATTAGAGCACTGGACACCTGCTGTTTAATACTTCTTTTTCTTTGCACAAAACAAAAAGCTCAAATCAATCCTCTCTGAGTATTTATTTTTACAGGTCTTATCTAGATTATTCCTCTCAGAAATGATCTTCTGTCAACTTTAACAGATTCATTCTCACTCTAAACACAAAAATAAACATCCATCTGTCACCTCTACAGCCTCATTAAAAGTAACAGACACTTTTTTTGTGCCAATTTTAATTTCCCATTTCAGCAGAAAACAGAGAGAGAGAGAGAGGAGGAAGCACAAGCAAACATAGACTCACTCATCTCGTCCTCGCCCTCAGCGTCCCGTGAAGCATCTGTAGGATCCAGGACAACCTGATCTGCTGTTGCACACACTAAGCACATCCATGCTGTGTTTCCCTCTTGCTTATAACTCCGAGGGTGACCTCTGCCAACTCACGCTGCTGACTCCTGTCTCCCCATCTCCTCCCTTCTTCCTCCCTCCTCTTTTTAACACATCTCTCCCGCTCGTTGCCTCTCTTGGATTTAAAGCAGGAGTCAAATGAGGAGGGGGTCCTCGAGTGGAAAGCGGTGGGTTGATCAAAGCACATGATGCCCAGGCTGCAGCGGTGAATTAATGTAATTTCCTTCTGATTGTTTAGATATAAACCACGTTGCTGTTGGTCCTGCTTTGATCCACATTCAGTGCCGGACAGAAGTGCACACAAGGTCCGTGTACCATCAGATCAAATGAGATTTCTGTTATTAGCCTCCCAGAATGATCAAAGACCTTTCATACAAACATTCAACTGATACGTGTGATTTTTCAGATAGAGAGGGAGGTGAGACGGCGTCAGATGTTGTGACAGATGGGATGTTAGGTTCATGGAGAGAAATGAGAAGGTAGCAACAAGAGAGTTGCCCCTTTTCTCACCCCTGCTCCTTGGTTTTTTCCTCCCCCCCCCCCCTCTGTCTCCTGCATTCCACCTCTCTTTCTACAGTAATCTGTTTGCCTACCCCAATTGCTCCCTCATTGGGAGAAGCCTCTAATTATCGAGGGGCCCGCCGAGCGACCTTAAACATACACACAATAACATGAACACAGACTCACACATGAGGCTGCTCAAGCTGTTTCTTTTCATATTTTGATATTATTATGAAACTGAATTCTTGTGTTTGTAGAAAGATCCGTAGGTGGGCTTTAACTCCAGTAGAGATGTGTTTCCCCAGCATTGTTACTGAAAATATAGAAACACATAACAGTATCATGAAAAAGATGAAATGAAAAAAAGTGGATAAATGTTTGTTATTGTCTAACAAATCTCATGAAAAGTCTAAAACCGACAAAGTGTCAGTGCGTCTCTGAATACTTTGTGATTTCCTGAATCGATGGCACGTTGGCTCCTCCTGAAGAAGTGAATCTAGTAAATAGTCCATTTGTTGTTGTTCTTTTCAGCAGCGGATTAACATAAATTGCAGAATACCTTCCTTCATTTGGGTTGTATTACAGTAAACTCCCTTGGTATTTTTTTTAAAGAAATTTAAGATTTATCTTTTTTATCTGCCTTCTGTATGGGGTAATCCCACTTTTTCAACTCTTAAATTTTGTTTTTTACTATTCATTTCATTCTTCTTGTTGAATTTATTCAGTGCCAGAAGAAGTTTTCATAACTTTTGCTTGAATTATAATACTACTATTACTACTATTACTATTACTACTACTACTAATAACAATAGGTTTATTTATATAGAACCTTTGAAGAGCAGATGTCACAAAGTGCTTTATAGATATCAAGCTAAAAGCATGGAAGAAACTAAACAAAAGCAATTCTAAATAAATGGGTCTTAAACTGCTTTTTAAAAGTGTACACAGTGTCCACAGATCTTAATTCCAATGAGAGACAGTTTAGGAGCTACCACTTCAAAAGCACAGTCTCCTTTCTTCTTGATCTTGGCGCCAAGAACAACCAACAAACCCTGATCCGGGGACCTCAGAGACCTGCTGCTGATGTAGAGCTGCAGTAGCTCTTTAATGTAGGCAGGTGTCTGACCATGCATGGCTCTAAACGGGATCACAAGTATCAAGAACTGAATTCTAAATTTAACGGGAAGTCAGTGTAAAGAAAACAAAATGAGAGTCACATGAATTTAGCAATGTTCCTCAGCTGGTAGAAACAGGAGCGAGCCAAACAGTTTGCACTCAAAATCCATACTCAGGTAAAAGTTGTAGCAGCCAGCCAATGAAAGAGCAGACTGCTCCTTTACAGCAGATATCTGACACCTGTGAAGGAGTGGATGTTGCACAGCAGAATAGAGGGAGGTAATTCCTGACACCTTGAGAGAGAAGACAGAAACATAGGGAAGAGTGGCATGACTTAGAAGCGAGTGTTAATCCATTTAGATTCTCATCTATTTTAAGTCATAGCAAGGTTTTAGTGGAGGTAAAAATCCCTGAATTAGGACAATGAACCTTAAACATTAACCTAGACGTATGGGCAGAAATATGTGTCACTATACATTATACAGCCAGATAGACCACGTGAATGTTAAGCCATCAAGATGATATCATCTAATCATTATTACATGTGTACATCGTTTAAAGCTGTATTTGATGTTGTAGCTAGCTTGTTGAGTGGGAGCTAACTGCTTTAACGCTATAAGCTGCTGGGTAGTTCATAGTGGTGGAATAAGTGGTCAGATAGTTAGCTATACGCAGCAGTACCACAGTGTAAAAATAGCCTATTACAAGTCCTGCATTCAGACGTTTTATGAGCAAGATATAGACTACTATAAATTTATATTTTTTTAGAGATGAATTGCCATTTAACTGTAAACCAGCTTTTTACAGTTGCAGCTCTCTGTGGTGGAGGTCATTTTAAGAACCCGTGCTTATACACGTACTGTTGTAGGCTTTCCTAACCCTCAAAATGTAAATAATAAAGTACAGGTACTTAAAAATGCGTGAGTAAACATGGGCTACATATTTATTTTCCACCACCGTTCATAATAAAGCATCATATTCAAATAAGTCATATAAATTGAATAGTAAAACATAGATCTGCCTCCAAAATGTGGTGCAGCAGAATTAGTAGAACTGATGGGAATACTCAAAAGTAAACAAATGTATTTTCTTGTCAGTTTGGAAAATCCCGTCTTTTATTTTGAAAAATACAACCAGAAGTCGTAACGTTACATGTTGATGTCAACATTCTCCAGTATGGCTGACTGACTGAAAAAATGTAGTTTTGTCTTACAAAGCTAGGGGATAAAAGGCAGGAACTATTTCTTAAAAACATAATCTGTGCAGTTCTTGTGATAAATTCAACATTTCTTGTCATTTAATTCAAGGAAGAGGCTTTAAATTCTCAAGGAATACAAACCGGAAGTAGCGTTGTTGTTGCTGGCGAAACAAAAGTAGCTTGATGCTAACTGCAAACATACTAACTTAGCTAGCTACATCTTATGCTCAAAATGTTCTCGTGTTGACGGTGACAAAGCAAATACTACACGCAGGCACACAACGTTCAACAGACATGCTTACTTGTAGGTTAAAAACGGCCGGCTTCTGCAAACGCCGGCCGGCTTCTGCAAACGCCGGCCGGCTTCTGCAAACGCCGGCCGGCTTCTGCAAACGCCGGCCGGCTTCTGCAAACGCCGGCCGGCTTCTGCAAATCGTTTTTAGCTATTGTTCCAATAAAATTCAAAAATTACCATTAATGCTGTCAACACATCCGGGAACGTAGTTCTGTCCTTCACAATAAGATATCACGCTTCAACAACTCCACCGTCGCCCGAGTGTCGCCGAGTGTTCTTTCTGCTTTCTCCCATCAAAGTCACTTTCCTATAGTATTTAGACATGTAAACGTCCATATATATTCATGAAATTTGACACGTAGATTCTATGATATGTATGAATTAATATTATTTACACTTGGATGGCGATCGCCGAAGAAAGTGCGTCACGACGGAATCGTTCGAGATAGGCCAATAGCGGCTAGCGCCGTCCGAGGCAGGCCATCGTTACGTTACGTTGATTTGACTATGCATTGTCCGTTAATGACCAGCGTCCCGTCATGCACGGATTCATGTATCTGCACCGTAGCTGTTCAACTGTAGAAGGCCCAGGCATAAAATGCACGGCCCGCCACTGCTAGAAACTGCATGCGAGTTGTTTATATTTTAATTGCTCAACTTGAATAATTGCAATAAAAACAGAATTTGAATTGCATAATTTGAATATATTTTTTTTTACTTGAATAAGTACATTACTCCTTCACAGATTAGGTTTTTGCGCCACATTCCATTAATCAGATCTAAACTAGAAAAAATGTAATTCTCTTACAGTTCACCTTATTATGCAATAATCTGCAAAAGACCTTAAACTTTCACTCTCTACCGTCTCAAATCTCTATGAAGGTTACAGCCTTTTTATTCTATTTCTACACTTCATTGTATTATTTATTGTCTACTCCAAAGCATGTTTATTATCCTGTTTTTTTACTTTTAGCTATCATACATTGTTGTTTTTATTTTTAGCATTGTTTTATACCTCGACGCCAATGTAAATGAGGATACCTCCTCAATGGTCTTTTGAGGTTAGATAAAAATATGGTGTAAACAGTACAACAATCTGACGGCTTTGAAAGTTGTGTAATGTGAACTTGGCTTAAAGTGTTGGGTTAGTCCTCTTTGTTTAGCTCAACACAACAGTTTCTGCCTTCAAATTGTGTTCCATGTGAAGCACTTATCACAGAAAAAAAGTCGATAGCTTGGCTGCGGCCAAATTGTTGTCTACGTGGAGATTTTTGTTCTTAGAAGTCTGTTCAGTTTACTATCATACTTGAAACAACCTAACCGTAACAGGTAATGTTCAAGTGTTTTTTCAGCTAATACACGCTAAAGGCAGATACATATTTTAACAGTAAACATCAGTTTTCAGCCGTCACATTCTGGAACTTGTGTGGAGCACAACCAGCACAACTACTACTCTTAAAACATTTCACTCAGTCACAACAAACTCAATGTAGGGATTACACAAGACAATGTGGCCTCCCTGTGGTCGAGACAAGCCAATGCTGCACGCATTAATATATGTATCAGCACGGACAATTCAAAAAACAAACTACGGGGATGTGGGTTTTATTAGCTCGACTAACTTTATGAATGCCCAATACCTTCAGTAGTAAGACGTCGGTGTTTCAGTAGACAGTGTTTGGTTGGAAAATAAGTTAAATGCATGAAGAATAACTGATTTCACGTCAAAATTAATAGACGAAAAACAACTTATAAACATGGAAAGGATTAGGTGTAACAGAAAACAGGTGTAGCATTGTGTACGGTTCCATACAGTAAACAGTATGATGGTCGGTTCAGGTAAAGTATAGATGCAAACAAAGTGCTCAAACAACTTCAAAAAACAGTCGGGAGATGAGGAGACTCTACTAAGATAACAACCATTGCATTCCATGTCAGAATTACTGTCCAAACACTTGCTTTTGTTAATATGAAATTGCATAGAAGACTAAAGAGAGGCACACTATTAATACACACTCTGAAGTGTGAGAGAGTTTACACATTAATGTGTGTTTGTTCTAGATGCTCTGAGTCAGGGGCCCGGTGCTCTGAACAGCATTCATGATGGACTGGACCACTTCTGAGGTGGAGCCCTGGCCTCCCAGGTCAGCAGTGTGCAGCTGGAGGACAAAGGAGATGACAAAAAAAACCAATGTGAGCAGAATATTCTCTATTCATTTTTTGGGTAACTTGCCATCAGTCAGATGTTGAAGCGTGTGATGTGATTGTACCTGAGTCTCAGTGACGGTGGAGATGATGGCTCTGCGGATCATGCTGGCGTAGGCATGGAGCTTCAGGTGGTCCAGCAGCAGGCAGGAGGCCAGCAGCATGGCCGTGGGGTTGGCTGTGTTGCTGTTAGCAATGCTCTTCCCGGTGTTCCTGGTGCCCTGCACATAGAGGAACATGTTGCATATATAGATGGAAGGACATGTAAGGATGTGGCAGCTTTAACATCCGATTATTTACAATGTCACTGCAGTGCTGAAATACTTTGTACTCATTTAAGTTTGTAGACAGTTTGTAGACGTTTGTAGAGGTAAGAGTAATAGATTTTATTATCACATGTATTTTTTTATTTAAACAATGGATCAAATGTAGAATGTGAAAGAACCCTCATCTTCATTTTAGTGTCTTTAAGCTCATAGTTTTGGTTTACCCGGGCAACGACATGCCTGTTTTGGTTCTCTCTCACCATTTGTCGAGTCATTTCCAGCTGCAGCAAAACTGATAAACCCATTGTACACTACCTGCCCAGCACCTAATTACAGACAGACACAGTAAGAGACTAGCTGGTGAACATAGTGGAGCATTTAGCAGCTTATGAGCCAGATATTTCCCTCATGAGTTGGTGGAGACCAGAACAGAACTTAAAGGAGAGTGAATATTGGATTTACATTCAGCAGGTGGCCAGAAACACAACTCCAAATGAATACTAGTGAGATGCTCTGTTTCTGCTGGATGTTTAACCGCTTGCTAACGCGTTTCCTCATCAACTTCATAAAGTGATATGTCAACGTTGTGTTTACAGCTCGATGTGCTGCCCTCGTAGCCAAGCCAGTTTAAGAGACCTGTATTGTATCGTCTCTGTGTTTTTCTCTTGGCCTTTCTTACTCTCTTGATCGTCCCTTTCCCTCTTGTTTGATGTGAATCCTCTCACCGTCTCAAACACGGCGTAGTCCTCTCCATAGTTGGCTCCAGGCACCAGGCCGGGTCCACCAACGAGCCCAGCACACACATTGCTCACGATGTTGCCATACAGATTGGGCATGATCATCACATCGAACTGCTGGGGCCGGGAAACCAGCTAACACACACAAATCACACATAATCTCAGAATATTGTTACATTTTTGCCTAAAGAAGTTCTTCAACTATGAATAAGGCGGCCAGCATGAGACTGGGCTCAAAAGTATGATTCAAGTGCAATTAATGTATCATGCAACAGCAGAAACTCTTTGTATTTTTTAAACATGATTCAATGTAAGCCTTCAGATTTAATATAGCAACAGAAATGTGAGGGACTGAACATGATGATGGTGATGGATATAAACACTGCATAATGTGATGAGCTGTATAACAGTGGGTAGACATGGCGTAGCTACCTGCATGGTGGTGTTGTCCACAATCATGCTGTCGAAGGTGATTTCAGGGTAACCGCTCGCAACCTCTTTGCAGCACTCCAGGAAGAGGCCGTCACCCAACTTCCTGCTCCAACAAACACACACACACACATTAAGATGTATCATGTGTTTAACAGAGAAAGATGAATAAAAACAGGGAGGGTCGGGGCCTTTGAGCCATGAGAAACTGACATGATATTAGCTTTGTGCACAGCAGTGACTAGTCGGCGTCCTTTGGCTCGAGCAGTTCTGAAAGCGTAATCTGCGATGCGCAAAGATTTGGTCCTGGTGATGATCTTCAGACATTCAACAACGCCTGGTACACTCTGCAGAGAGACAGAGAGAAAGAGATGCATGGAGGCCGGGTTTGTGATGATTTGTTTATTTCACCAACATAGCGATTATGAACACACACACACCTCGTGCTCCAGGCTGCTGTACTCTCCCTCTGTGTTCTCCCTGATGATCATGATGTCGATGTTTCTGTGGCGTGTCCACACTCCTGGTAGAGACTGGCAGTGCATCACGTTGGCATACAGATCCAGAGTGGTGCTGCAGAGAGAGGATGAGGCGAGGAGAGCAAAAGAGAAGGATAGATTAGATGGATGGAGAGGCAGAAAGATGGTGCTAGATAGATGGAATATGAGGAAAAAGCACAAAGAGCCAAAGTGTGGTGAAAGTGATGAAAAATGAAAAACTTACCGGAGCAGGTTGTTCCTGGACTTGTAGGACGGTGGCAAGTTGTGGTTGGTCTCAATGTTACCTGGATAAACAAACAAAGTTATATTTAAAGAATGAGAACTAGAATAGAGACATAAACGAACTCCATATAGCAGAATGTCTGGACTTTCTTTTGAAGTACACTCTTCGCTTTACGAATGCTGAAAATCTAACAGAGCTAATGAATTGGCAACTGAGTGTATAATAACATTGTCATAATGATCTTTTTCTGACTTACATGAACATTGACAGATTTTCGAGGCCCTTGTACGGACATGTTTCATATAAAACACTAACCTTTTAGTGCAACTCCATTGCGTCTGATAGCCATTATGGCGTTATCGATGTCATCTTCTGAGTCCAAGGACGAGTCCACATTGACAACCTCAAAGTCCACTGGCACACAGCAGAACCTGAGAACAGAGAACAGATGGAGATCACTTCAATATGACGGCGCTAAGTCATGTGGTGACCGAACAGTATGAGTCTTGTCACTGACTTAATTCAAACACTTGTATGCGTGCGTGTGAATTCTCACCGAAATAGTTCACACACGTGGTTGGCCAGCTCTGGTCCGATGCCATCACCGGGAATCAGAGTCACAGTGTGCCTGCCTCCATACCGCGCTGGTGGAGGCTGTAACGCACGCACATATAAAAAACACAGAAATTCTAACTCCTCTTTATACAACCCAGTAGATGCATCCCCTACAAAACTACTGACAAGACTCTACGCTATTACAAAGACACACTATTGTAATCCTTTAGCAATTCTGATAACTTCTAATGAGACATATGCTACTCGTCTGTGTGCGTGTCGTAAGCAGCCGTACTCACTATGGTCTGCTGTGGGTGGATTGAGGAAGGAGGGATTCAGAACGGAGGAGAGAAAACAGGAAGGTTAGTAGGACAAAGAGGAGGGGGAAGACATATGCTGACCAGCAGCTTCCTGGTGGCATTACAAGCACATTGACGGGACAAAACAATGTTGGTACTCCTGTGGACGTGCAGTAAAGACATGTTGAATCCCTTGAGGCGGTGGGGCTATCAGGTTGGGAAGGACATAAGGTAAACAAGGTGTGTGCTGCTTGAGCTCCTTTTTGAATGAATCCTGAACAACTCACAGTGTAAGTGGACTTGTGTCTCTGATTACATGTAGCTGCACCATAAACCTGAGAATACAGAGAAAAGGTGGTTATTTGCAGAGAAGATGACAGATCTGTGGTCTTATCTATCTTATCTACCCTTTACTGTTTATTCTAAATATATATATTTTTATTTTATTTATTCACCATACATATGCATATTACTCTTCGCTTTACTGCTTTGTGCACTTCTGGTTGGATGTACTTGTACTCTGTGTAATGACAATAAAGTTGAATGTAATCTAATAAAGTTGAATCTAATTATAGGAATTTATAGGCAACAATCAATTCAATCAAAAAATTTGCAAATTTACTTAGGTTGTTGTTAATGCTGGTATATCTGTAAAATGGCATAAGTCTATCCTGTAAATATGCTGTTTATCTGTTCCTGTAATTGTCTAAATTAAACATTTTACCTACAGCAAATGCATGTTATGTATATTAAAGTGTTGTTATAGAATTTGAGTCGGTTTTCTCTTCAGTCCTTTTCATAGAAGTTGTTAACTGGTAACTATTACCCAGTGAAGTTAGTACAGTTATTGAAATACTGCACTTAAGTACAATTTTGAGGCTCTTGTACTTTACATGAGTAATGCTGTTTAATGCTACTTTATACTTCTACTCTAATGCATTTTGGAAGCCGCTATTGTACTTTTTACTCCACTACATTTATTTGACAAAAAAGTGACTTTGCATATTCAGATTATTATTACAAGGTATCAACTGATGAATTATTATGTATTATTATCACACATTAAGCCATCCAGCAGTATATAAAGTATTTGAAACTTCTGTACTATCTGTAAAAATGAGTGATGAACACATGAATCCATCCTTCATTATAATCCAGTGATATAGTATATATTGTCCTGAAATAGACCGTTCTGCATATTGAATAGGCTACTTTTACTTTTTGTACTTAACGTCTATCATGATGCTAATACTTTTACTACATAAGATTATGAATGCAGGGTTTTGACTTGTAACAAAGTATTTTTTTTTACACTTTGGTATTGCTCATTTTACTTAAGTAAACGCCCTGAATACTTCATCCACCACTGGTCGAAGGCGTACCTGTTGTAATAGTGTTTGAATAATGTATGACCCTGCAAGGAGCAGATTGAGTATGCATTTACGGTTTTAACTCGCTTAGCAGGAAAAGAGGAATGCTGCAAAAAGTAAATTTTCTCTCAGTCTGCAGGGAGTTTCCGTTCATATTAAGTTGACAGAGTGGTGCTGAAAGGACAGCGACATTAACCGAGCTGGTTCAGTTAGCCAACCAACCGTTAATCAGCTTAGCGTCGCTCACCAAACTAACTAGTAGCGTTAAACCACTACGAATGTTTTAAATAAATAAATAAAAGAGTCTGTTTAACAGTTTACATGCTGGTGAACTCAGAGACTGCTCCTACCCTGGTTAACCGGTTGCTGAACACGAGCTTCAGTGTTCCGGAAAGGGAGCACACTGACCGGGCCATCATGTTTCACTCTCCCCGGGGATGGATGAAGGACACGGGGGCGTGCTGCGCGCTCACCGTTAATCTCTCTCTCTCTCTCCCTCTCGCTCTCTCTCTCACACGCACGCACGCACGCACACACACACACACACACACGCACACACACACACACACACACACACACACACACACACACACACACGCACGCACGCACACACACACACAGAGAGAGAGAGAGAGAGAGAATGAACTACATTTTCCCGAGAGGATGCTCGAGAAGTTGAAGTCATTCTAGCTAGCTTCGTGTCGCCATGGTAGATCAAATAGACAGCCTCGAGGGCCCGATGGCCTACTTAGTTTCAGGTTTTGTTCCCCCATTTTTTTTCGTGGCACTTTTTCCGTCCGAGAGCACTGTGTTGAACCACCAGGAGGCGACAAAAACACACAATATTTAACATGAACTATCGCCATTCTACCTGTTACACCACTCAGTAATGTCTCTTCTAATAGCTTTTTAATGTTTGATTATTACATTTGCTGGTCTTCATTTCTTATATTTCCACTGCTGTATTCAGTATTCGGTAGCATCAGTGTTGGCATACCGTAACAGCAGTTCGATAGCGTTATATTACGATTATATCGCGTTACATGTTGATATGCAAGAAGCGATATGATCAGAATCAGATGGGTAACGGATAAAATAACGCCGTTAGTACTTGAATCAGTTGTGGGCCACTTGGAAAAATTCTACTCCGGCTTTTTCATCTTCGTCCAACCGTCGGTATCCTCATCCTGGTAGTTGTAGTTTTCTTCTGTTTCCCATCACATCTGTTCTAGTTGGACGTGATACACTTGTTAGACTATATTTCCCAGCATACCCTGCGGTCGCGCCTCCTCCCTCCACTCTCTCCGCCTTCCCTCCCACTCCACTGGGCCGCGAGGAAGTCGCAAGATGGCTGATGTCGCTTGGAAGTAATGTTCCCCTCTGCAACATGAAGCCGTGAGTGTGGAAGAAAGCGAGGGAGGCACCATCGGGCTTTTATTTTTATTTTATTTTAGTTACTTTTCTTTTATTTCGTCAAACATCCATCTCATTCCGCGTCGTGTCCGCCCCGGACTTGTCTTCGGGAGTTGACGCGTCAAATCACGCCGGGGACCCTGCCAGCAGCTAACGGCTAACCACACAGTTAGCAAATGTTAGTACAGCTAGCCAGTCAGCCAGGGACGTAGCTTGTTAGTTTGTTTTAATTGATATTCGGAAAACCCGCGAGCCAACGAGCTACCAGTACAAATGTGCGGAAATTTGCCTGAGATAGTGCAGAATAAATGTCAAATATTTTAGCTGTCACACTAAAAAAATTACGATTTTGCAAGCTGCTCGGTTCAACATCAT
The DNA here is from genome assembly GCA_032191485.1 of Leptoclinus maculatus. Lineage (NCBI taxonomy): Eukaryota > Metazoa > Chordata > Actinopteri > Perciformes > Stichaeidae > Leptoclinus > Leptoclinus maculatus. The sequence continues at coordinate 139,337 of JAVDOI010000108.1, read as the reverse complement.
GTCCGCGAACTGGCCATCCAGCCTGTGGGTTGCTAACGTTAACTAATGCGCAGTACTGCATCTGTTTCATGTGCACAAATCAGCAGGATAATTATTTTATTGGCATTTTTCATTAAAATCCAACCACCTTGCTGCATTTCCGTTATTTGCTGCCAACTACCTGTTTGAAGCTGGTTATGTTAAAGCCAAATTATGGGAGCAGGAAATGTGTTGAACTTTTTCTGGCTGTAGGTAGCTACACTGGCCTTGCTGGCATCTCACCAAAAATCCACAGGGATGGACACTAAACGGAGCACCCACGCACAAAACTGAGAAATTGTCATTTATATATATCACGGGATAAGTAGAATAACGATTGCTGTCACACGTGTACACACGTGCACGGTGGCTCATTTCACTAGTCTGGGTGACAGATAGTTTTGCAGGGTTAACTAAAGTACAGTTAGTCACTACATCGGAGACCAGTTAGCTCGCCTAAAGTGCAGAGCTAGCTCCGGTCTCGCCCCACATCACATTACAAACACGGCGTACAGAACGTATTCAGAGCCCGCTCCCGGCCAGACACACAGGCTCAACAACACCGTCATGGGAGTGCAGGGTTTTCAAGAGTATTTAGAGAAGCGGTGTCCCGGGGCCGCGGTACCGGTGGACCTCCTGAAGCTTGCCCGTACCGCGGCTCGTCTGCCCCCTCACCACCATCATCCACACCACCACCACCACCCACATCACCCCGGGCCCATGCCTCCCCCGCCCCCGCCTGCCAGGATCCTAATCGACGCTGACTCCGGCCTGCAACGCCTCTACGGCGGCTACCAGACGGACTGGGTGTGCGGGGGCGAGTGGAACGCCATGCTGGGCTACCTGGCCGCCCTGTCGCAGGCCTGTCTGTACCAGGGTGGCCTGGAGCTGGTCGTGGTTTTCAACGGCACACTGGGAAAGGAGCGCTGGCCCGAGTGGGCGCGGCGAGCTCAGGGCCAGCGACAGACGGCGCAGCTGATAGTGAACCACGTCGGCAGCAAGGCCACCCCGCCTCCCCGGGCATGGTTCCTGCCCCCGGCCTGCCTCAGCCACTGCGTCCGCCTCGCGATGTTTCGCTTCCGAGTGCGGGTGAGCAATATGTGTGATTTATGGCTGTTTTGAGTATTGTGGTCGTATGGCGTTCTGTTCATTTAACACTTGCCCTTTTCTTGTTGCACGCCCGTTTAGCAGCTTACATCATCCAGCGCCCTTTTTTAACTCCTTCCAGTTGGGGAGCAAGTGCAACTACTGGCCCTCACCACTGAAATGAGTCGATCTGTAATTGTGTTGTTTAATATTATACATGCAAATCAAACGGACTGCCGTACCTGTAGTTGGCCTGCTTTGCGCTCATGGGTGTATATGTCTAGGTCTACTGGGTGGGGGGGAAGTGTCCAGTGCATATATGAAGCAGCAGCTATTGGCTGAACCAGTCTGTGCATTGGTGCAACATGACCTAGTCTCGCTAGACTATATGTTACATAACATGAACTCATTGAACCTTTCATACGTTGTTGGAGAACTGCTGAGTGGTGATAGACTGTAGGTCCCCATTGCCTGTCAGTGGTACATTTGTAATGATTTATTTTATGCATTTCAGATAGATGGTGTTTGAGAATATTATGGAAATATTTTTTACGCATTAAACCTATTGGCACAATAGTATTTGCTTAGGTGTAAAATTATAGTAGGTGGGTGTGCTATATTCTCCTTACTCAACTAATATAGGGCAAAGAATAGCGTAACGTGTTTTTGAAAAAGTAGAAGTGACTGATAACGTTATGTTCAAGGCCTGCCATAAACGCAGCAAAACCCCTGATTGCCTTTCATGGTTCCTTACTTTTATCTTTACCTAGCTGTCTCCTTGCTTGTGATCTACCTTCCCATCTGCTTATATGGTAGCATTAAGAAACACTGCCCTAGTGTATCAAGAGAAGATAGAGTAGAAAATTCCACCCACATTACAGTAGAATACATTCTGATGATCCTTGTGTGAGTACAGCATCATTACTCACAGTTCCCATGTGTACTTATTGTTTTTTTTCCTGCCTGTATCCTGAGAAACAGTCCTATTTCTGCAGCTTTGAGTATCTCACCTCTGTCTGAATTAAATGTTTACTCTAGTCACTGCTGTTCCCCTCTGTGCAGCTTTCTTGTCCTCAGCTTTACATGTACTGCATGAATGTCTAGTCTGTCTATTTGGAATTATTGCACATCTGGTTGTTAGTTTTAGTTGTGTTATTGGTGAGTGACACAAGAAATATGAATACATTTGAACAAGTTGTGAAACAGTTTCCTCCTAATCAACCGTGCCATCACTGCCCCATATTGCATTCCTTTGAAGACAGAGATTTGATTATCAGCTCATTAAATAGATTTTTAACGGAGTAACTTGAGTGTAATTATTTCGTTTTCACACTGATTAACACAGAAGTTGTTTAACAAGATTAACATACTGATTCTGGCATGAAGTTCTCCTGCTTGCTCTGTGTGGCGTAACCATGCACCTCACCCACCCATTGGGTTCTGCATGAGTGTGCTTTTAAGGTCCAGGTATCTGCATCATCACCAGTGATTTGGAACTGATTGGTGCAGCACAGATTTTCCACAGATGTGTTTTAGCGAGTGCTGTGGAGCTTTAGTATTGTGATTGTATACAAAGTGTCAGCTCAACCGTCTGTGACCTCTATCCTCATCATAAACTGAGTGTATCGCAGTGACTGCTAGCATGGTAGCTGATCAGTTTGACAGATGCCCGTCCATCTCTACTCTGTTAGGGATCCTATTTCATGGTCTTTATTAAGTTATTCAGAAGGGACTTCAGTTAAGTTTAGAGAGCTCAAAATCCTCTCATATGAGAAGCTGAAACTGCATAACATTGGGCATTTTTGCTTAAAAAATTACATAAAGACAAAGAACAAAATACATTTTCTGTTAAGGTGATAAGCAAATCAATCTAAACTACTGTGCTGCATTACTTGAAATATGACGACAACATCAAAATCTGACCCATGTCAAACCAGGTTACTCCCGGAAAGGTATAAACTGTGCCAAACTCCATTTAGAGTTAGTTTTTCTATGACCCAGCAGACTGAGTTTGTCCCCTCTGCATCCACAGGTTGTACAGACTTTGGAGGACCACCACCAGGAAGTGCTGTCTCTCTACAGGGACTTTGGATTCGCCGGCCTGATTGCTCAGGATTCTGAGTTTGCCCTGTGCAACGTACCCGCCTACTTCTCATCGCACGCGCTCAAACTGAGCTGGAACGGCAAGAACCTGACCACACACCAGTACCTGCTGTCTGAGGCCGCCAGGCAGCTCGGGCTGAAGACACAGCACCTGCCCTGCTTCGCTGCTCTGCTGGGTAAGGAGCGTACACACACACACACACGAATACACCAAATCAAACGCGTATCCCACATTTGTCTCACTGAAATACACACACCTACTTGTAAGCTGTGTTCTTGGCGCCCATCTTTGTCCGTTATCCATGTTAATTTACGCAGCAAACATTTGAAAGAGTTTCTGTCTCCCAGGAAATCATATTCTGCCTGATGAGGACCTGGCTGCCTTCCACTGGAGTCTGCTGGGACCAGAACACCCACTAGCTTCTCTCAAGGTATCGTATGATTATCAAGTCCAAAGACCTCTGCAAACCTCAGCTTAAGCTGTGAGAATATTGGCTCTAAGAATCACACAATACTGTATATTTAGTCAAATAGTGACATGAGCCCTGATTTACCTCAACATGTGAAATCTTTCAGTGGTTTGGGGACATAATGCTTTTCCATCAATAGAAGGCTTTTATTGTGAATCGTGCATCCTAAAATCACATTTTGAATGAATTATTAAGTTATTGGAATACAATGTAGTTCATTTATCAGGATAAATAATGTCACAACAATTTCACACCAGAATAAAAAAGATATTGATATTTTTATCCTCAGAACATATTTTATTAAACTTCGTCTGCAAACATAAAACTTGTGTAAAGTCTAAACTTTGCACTATTTTGTAATGTTATTTAGACTATGCGATCTGTACTGTTTTGACCATCATATGCCAACCAGGTATATGTGGATTAAAACCTTTGCACTGTTCCTGTCTTAGGTGCGAGCTCACCAGTTGGTGCTGCCGCCCTGCGAGGTGGTGATCAAGGCCGTCTCAGAGTACGTCTCCTCCATCAAAGACCTGGGAAACCTGGACTCCATCGCCAGAGATGTCTTCAAACAGTCACAGGTGGGCGGTGTGCCCCTTTGTCTGTGATAATTACTGATTAGTTTCTGCTAACCTCTTTATTGGGCTTAATTTGAATTGATTGAAATAGATTTACATGTTTCATTTCTGAGCGTACATTCCGGACTGCTGCTGATGGTTAAATAGGTCATCACTGTTGACACAAGACCCTGAGTCAGCATCTGCACTTCCTCACACATCAGTGTTAACCATAGCATTGCACTACACTTCATATACATCCATGTGCTTTACAGGATTATGTAGTTTCAGTTCATCAGAGCTGCGTTGTTGGTCTCCAGTATGTTTATGATTGAGCAAGTAGGGTTCAGTAGCAGTTCATCAAATCCTCATCCCGGTTGAATCTATATCTGGCTAAAACTTTACTTAATGAAACAATTAGTTGATTCATCTATCAACAAAAAATTAATAAACAACAATTTTGATAATTGAATAGTCAAATCAAAAAATGCTAAACAATGTAGTGGTTCCAGCATCTCTAAAGTGAATATCTGATGCTTTTCTTTGTGATATGACAAGAACCTGAAAATCCTTTTGGGTTTTGGACTGCTGGTTTGAAAAAACAAGCAATCGAAAGACGACGTCAGAATATTAATTCCACTTTATCTTTTAGCCAACGTCAGCTAAATGAATCTACCGTGTTGCACATACCTTAAACCTAACTTTTGTCATCTAAATCCCGGAACCGCCCAAAATATACAACTAAAGCCGACCCCTAAATGAATATGGACCGTTACGTTTATTGTTAGTTAACTTCATTCAAGGGGACCTTTTAACAAAAATAAATCCTCAAAAGTATTTTTTTATTTTTTGTGAATGAATTTCTGATTTATATAAAGGGTATTTTTCTTTCAAATGTGGTCACATTTATTTTCATCCTCCCCGCTCCTGTTATTTTTGGCCCCAGAAAGCTATGTGATCAAAACTACAAATCTACAGTGACTTGATATTCTGTAGTTAAATGTTTAAGCAAAATATATTTTAACCCAATCTGCTGAAAATAGTCCCCAGTGGCTAGGAGTGAGACTAACATTTAGTTAATTTAGAGATTGTTTTCATAGGATCTGTTGACTATAAGAAAGAAAAATTGTCGTCCTTATCCTTTAACAATAACTATGCAGTCAACATAATGCTTTCTTTCCTTTTCTAGTCTCGTATGGAGGACAAAGTGGAGCGATTCAAGAAAGCTGTGGAGTATTTCTCAGCTGCCTCCAAACCTCGCTCGCCCAACATGGGGCCTTCCTCTTTCATCTGTGAGTAGTAAAAAAAGTCTAGAGAACAGAACTAATAATCATTATGTAATAATTTTTGGCTCACTAAATATGTATTTATGAGAAGAAAATGCTCATTTGCATCCATGTTTTTTTCTGCTTAGTACCTGGGTTTGGATTTGGGGGACCACCACCTGGCCACATGGGACCTATGCAGCCTGGAAAGAATCAGGTAGATTCCTCAGCCTGGTAATCCTTTGTTCCTCTTTGATGTGTCATTTGTTGTCTGGTCTCTACATGAATCTACATGTAGCAGAATGGATTACGTTTTTTTCTCTCTTTGAAATCCCTTTGTGGCATGTGCTCATTTAGGGGAAATAAGTGTCGGAGAGAGACGGGAGGGTGTGGCCCTTCCCGTCCCAAATCCTCCCAGCAGCCTCGATTAGATGCTTCTGGTTAGATCTGAAATAAAATAGGACAGTAAACGACACCCCCCCCCCCTTCCCTTTGCTCTGTCTTTTCTCTCTTTTTTAAATCCTTTTCCTTTTTTCTGTTCCTCCGTCCAATCACAGTTCCCTCCTCCCCAGATGCCGGGGTTAAAGCCACCCTATCAAAATGCTCCATATGGACCTGGCTCCGCCCCTCTGTTCCAGAACCCGCCGCCACCATCCCAAGACTGCAACGATTCAATGGGCAAGATGGGCTTCTCTGATTGGTCGGCTCCATATGATTCCACTCAGGGGGGAAATCGATTACCCAATCATCACACCACCACTCAGTCTGTTCCCTCTCCGTCTCCTTCATCGTCATCGGATGGAGATGAGCCCAACAACAGCAACACGAAGTAAGATACAGAGACAGCAAAGTTAACACTGTTTGGGTTTTATCTCCCTAACTGTGTTCAAGTGAAATGGGGGATTGAGGCATTTTAGGTGGAGCAAAGCATTTTACAGAACGCATGTTTGGACTAAACACAAGGAGAGCTTAGCTTTCAAGTTATGTGGAAAAAAAGTAGAGAAAGTGCTCATTGACAGGCTCGTAATTAAAGATTTGTGGCTCATTAGTCAAGTTATTTATTTAAGTCCAGAAGGCCTTTTACCTTTTTTTTTCACCATTTTTAAACCCTGTATTTCTGCACAGCTGCAGATAAAGATTAGGCTGCACACATATTATAAGTATTATACTATCTATAGAATAAGACTCCAGTGGTGGCTGCGTAGGATTGTTTACGACTCGTGTGAACAATTTATTTACTCGATTAATCAATCATCGGAAAATTAATCTGCAACTATTTTTGTAATTCTGGTTTCTTTTGTCCTCCACATTTGTAAACTGAATATTTTGGGGTTTTGGATCAAACAAGTCACCCTTGACTTCAGGACAGACATTTTTCACTATTTTCAGACCATTTTTTTTTCCATTCATGGATCAATTGAAAAAATAATCACATCAATCAATATAGAAAATAATCTTTAGTTGCAGCCTTAGTGTTGCCTAATTAAGAGCACTATAATAAGTATATATCTTGTCATTTCTTCAGTTTCTTAAACCAGGAAACAGCGAATAAATACCATATATGTTGCTGCTGAGCTTCTAATGTCAGATGAGTCTATAGGAGTTCAACACGAAGGGAAGAATGACGTTAAAAAACATCCCTTCGTCATGTGTCTCCAAACAACATAAATATACACATCAGAAGCATTAAAGTGCTTTATAAACTTCTGCCACTCGCTGGAATTTGATTTCCTCTCGTGGGTCCTGATGATGCAGAATGACGATCGCCAAAACTGTCAAATCAACGAGTTACCTCTCAGTCTGTATAACTTTAGGTTAACTCCTCAACAGGGACCAGAGGAGGGTGGAGGAGCAGGGCGTCCCATGATTTTTAAGTTTTCACATGTTTTCAGTTTTCCAGAAATAAGGTTTAAAAGTCTGAAAAGAGACTTCTGAGAGCCCTACGCTAATGCCAATTTCCTTTTGCTGCAATGGCAAATATTGAAACAAAGTGAGCATCGAACACAAACGTGTTTCATCAGCTCAAAATGTTTTTGAGGAAATGCTTCCTCAGCAGAAACGGTGATATTTTATAAACACACACACACGATGAATGCCAGGCCAGTTTGATGAAACACTCATAAACCCTTTCTGTCAGCCATTTGACGGACAAGCCCTCTCGGTGGGAGGATCCTGCTGGAAGGGTGGTCTCGGCCTCTGGAGACGGTTCACAAGGCAACGGGAGCGGATCACACATTCCGTCACTGCTGTCTATGGCGACACGCAGTCACATGGACATAACCACACCCCCTCTGCCTCAGGTGTGTGTCCATGAGAGATTAAAAAAAAACACATTTTCAAACCAAATGTCTGTGTTAAAAAGTCACCATGTTTCCTGTTTTTCCCCCCTGATATCAGGTCAGTGCTGAGGTTCTTCGAGTAGCTGAGCACAGACACCGAAGAGGACTAATGTACCCCCAGATTTACCACATTTTGACCAAGGTAAACTGCTTTCCTCACTTACCTTTACAAGGCCCCTAAGTCATCATCAAATAGAGATGGAGTTAATGTATCAATGTCGTCAGAGCCACCCTCTAATCTCTCTGTCCTTCCTCCTCCCTTCACCCGCTGCACCCCGCAGGGAGAGATGAAGATGCCAGTGTGTATAGAGGATGAGTGTAACGCTGAGCTGCCTCCTGCCTCTCTGCTGTTCCGTGCTGGCAGACAGTATGCCTACGGCGTCCTCTTCAGTCTGGCTGAAACTCACCGCCGCCTGGAGAGGCTCGCTCTCCGCAAGAGGGCTCCCCTGGAAGGTAGGCCCTTAAGAGTAGATAGATGGGAGCAACAAGGAGGACAGATTGTGGTTGGTTTTTTTCTGTATATATTTACATTTATTGAGTGGTGGAAAGTATCCAAGTACATTGACTCAATCACTGATTGATTTAGAATTGCTATTTGAGTGAATTGTGCTTAGAGTTGATCAGTCTGCAGCTTGTTCGCTATACCTAAGTTCTCTCTTAAGTTAGGCTACAAAGCCACACTAAACGATACTGTTTCACTTTCTGTGGCCAGTCAGGGAAAGCACTATTCTTGATGCAGTTTAGCGAAGACGTTAAACGGCCTCATGGGTCCATTTGAGGAGCTCCAATTTTTGGCTTCATAAAATGGGGGGGGGGGGGGGGGGGGGGGAAGAGGTTAGATTGTTTATCTTTTAAAGGCAGCTCATTATTCGCTTCAGTTGTTACATGCAACGTTGTTATAAGGCACACTTCCAAGAATCGTACAATGTCTGACCAAAAAACCAAAGCAGTCGAAAATATCTGCTGAAAGAAAGGTCAGTTCTTTTCCATGGGAATTAAACCCCGACTTCAGGACATCGATAGCCAATATTAGAGAGACACACTGAACCCTTTCCTGCTCTCTCCCCGTTAGCAGCTTTGGAGGAGTTTTAAGCGACATGATTAGAATAATATCACAACGCTAATATATCAGTCTGCTCCAAAGCCCGGCACTGAAACACCTGTATCACTGTATCTAATTGATTGCATCAGTTCTTTTAAACTAAACCCCGTACATTTTTAACACACTTCTCTTGCCTCTGCGTTACAGTTCCTCCAGTAATAGTCAAAGAGTGGAGCAGCGGTAAAGCCAAGTCGGCCCTGACTCCGGAGCTGGTCCCGGCCCTGTGTTTCCGGGAGTGGACCTGCCCCAACCTGCGGCGGCTGTGGTTGGGTCGTGCCAGTGAGGACCGCTCCAGGAGAACCAGGGCTTTCCTGGCCTGCCTACGCTCTGACTGCCCAGCCCTCCTCAACCCAGCACAGGTCCCACAGCATCTGCTGCTCATGTGCTGTGTGCTCAGGTAGGATGGTGCTCTACACCGCTGCTGGTTGTAGTGAAGTTTAGTTCAGTTACCTAAACTGTGTGTGTTGTCCTTAATACAGTATGAGTTTTGCAGGAACACCTGAGTGAGAATAAAACTAGGGCTGCAACTAACGATTATTTTAATAATCGATTAATCTGTCGATTATTTTTACGATTAATCGATGAATCGGATAAAAAAAAAAAAGCATTAATTTCCAACCCTTTATTCAAAAACAGTATGCTTTATGCTTTACATCTGCCAATTATATCGTTTTTTTTTAAATAAAGTGCACAAAAATATGTATATTTTTGTTTAAAGGGACCTGAGCTGTCAGAACAATAAATCATTTATAAAAAATAAAGAAAAATACAAATCAGAAAACTTAACAGGATTTGTTTGAACGTCAGAACTTGTTCTCTACACTACACTCACAGACGCACACACTCACAAACTCAGACACACACACACACTCAAGTTCACTTGAAGCTTATTCATTAAATGATTACCATCATTGTAGTAAGTGCAAGTTAAGTTAATTTATACACCACATTTAAACACAGTTTAAGATGACCAAGTGCTATAAAAAAAAATGTAAAAGTACAACACACACAAATATATTTGTCAACAATAACCGATATGGGACAAAGCACAGAATATATATACATGACAACAGATTGAAAAATGAATGGGCCAAAAAAGGCGAGTGAATAAAAACGTGTCTTTAGTCCTGCTTTACTACTGTTATTAACGAGCTAACGCTAACTTGTCATGCTTGTCAAACTGGATAACGAGTAAACACCGGCACCAGAAGAACTACTGGAGGGACGTTACGCCGGATACGCCCCGCCTACGGATCGCGCACCGTCAAACAGCGTTACGGGTCTCTCCGGTGGTCTTTCCTCTACCTCCGCTCTGCTCTGCTCTGCGCTCAACTCAACTTTTTTTTTTTATACTCAAACATCTCCGCGACTTATTGAGTGGCGTAATAATCGCGCGACACAACGAATCGATAATGAAATTCGTTGCCAACTCTTTTAATAATCGAATTTTATCGATTCGTTGTTGCAGCCCTAAATAAAACACTGGCTTTGTATACTTCTATTTGAACATTTGTGCTCAGTTTTTTTCACCGTGCACTACAGCTGAAGTTATCAGTCGATTAATCTGTCGGCAGCAATTTGATGAACTATTTATTTTTGATAATCGACTAACGGCCCATTTTTTATTCAAAGTTGTACATGTTGGGAATTTCTGATCTTCCACTTGGTAGAAAAGAAACCTAAAGCTACACGGCTGGTGTTTTCCACACGTTTTTTGACACGTGTGAACGTTCCCCATTAGTGGATTGACAGTAAATGACACTATGAGTGTGATATCAGTGGTTAAGTTAAAGATAAAAGTTCTCGTTGTCCATAATTTTGATGGACAGGGTTGTAAAAACTCTGTCAATCTATTACTACCCATCACTTTAATATTTTTAGGAGAAGAAGACAGAGGCTAAAGATGTATTTAAAGGCAGTCTGTGATTCTAATACACTTTTTGTCATCAGTGAACATCTCACGGACCGGATTGTGCATCTTCACTGCAGAGATCTTAATCTAAACTGTTCTGCTTGCTTGTCATGAGTGATGATTGCACTGATCAATCTTACCATTGTCTCTATTGATATGAGAATATGGACTGTTGTATTATGTCATTGGGCACAATTCTAATAAGGTTATTGCTGCATACAGAGTGCTATCACTATAACTGTAGACGGGTACACTGTAGCTCTGTGCTCCTGCTCTAAAGTTAGTGTTGCTTTCCTTCTCTTTCAGGTATATGATGCAGTGGCCTGGAGGAAGAATCCTCCAGAGACATGAGCTAGATGCCTTTCTGGCTCAGGCTGTTTCCAGCCAACTCTATGAACCCGACCAGCTACAGGAGCTCAAGGTGAGACCCCACTCCTCACTTCCTCATTGTTGGACAATCAGTGCTTGGGTTTCTGCACACAATTATTGCACAATTCATTTTTATTATTAGTTTTCTTATTTTTCGGGGCTCTTGATCAGGTCCTTTTTGTGTCGGGCACTTTGAGTTGCACAGAATTTAGTTGCACAAGACTAATGCATCCTCAAACCCGGTGCGGGCACAGCTGCTGAAATATACGAATCTTCCTGCACCCCTAAATACTAATTTAAGTGATTTTGGTGTTACAAGCTGCATACAACATCTCCTGTGTTCAATACCTCATGATTCACATTAACACTTCTTCCATCTTTTCTACGACTCGTATCTGAACTGCCTCCAGTTTAAAAATGTTCACATTTTTCATTTGTATATTTGCCGTTAGGTGGAGAAGGTGGATTCCCGCGGCGTGCAGCTGGCGTCTCTTTTCATGGCCGGCGTGGACACGGCGCTGTTTGTCAACGATGTGTGCGGTCAGCCGCTGCCATGGGAACACTGCTGCCCCTGGGGCTTCTTTGACGGCAAACTGTTTCAGAGCAAACTGTCCCGGGCCTCTCGCGACCGGTCCGCCCTGCTGGACATGTGCGAGGGTCAGGTGTGTACAGTATGTTATCCTGTGTGATGGATGTGTCTTTTTAACAAAGTTAGAAGTGAATGTCCAAATCAAGGTAGTTTGGCCCCGATCCGGGTCCTTTTATTTTGGGTATCTGCCAGTTCGCAATTCGATTCAAAACTTATACTTAGCTGTCTACTTATGTATCGTACACCGTGTCCTAACTGAATGCAATGCGAGCAAGTGTCAGCGACAAAATGTGATTGATGGCACTATTTTGTATTGGAATGTCTTAACTGACTGCACGCCGCTTTGAGCTGAACTTTTGTTAGTTTCTATTTATTCCTATCTCTCGCTTTGAAAGTGCAGCAGTGGACGAGGAATGGCTGATTCGTGAAGTTGTAAATATCAGTGGTTCTCAACTTTTTTGCCATGTGGCCCCATAAAATTCCTTTGCGTCCCTTTGTTGAAGGTGACAAAAGTCTTTCCGTTTTGATCTCTAAACTTCTCAGATTGTCTGATTTGAATAAATGTTTGATACTCAATGAGGTAAAATAATCCCAAAACTCGCATTGAAGCAAAACTTTGAGAAAATATCAATATTAATGCAGATTTATGGCAAGCCCCTCAGTTTTTATTTGAGGGGTCCCAACCTCCATTTTACTACAAAAACCTAAATAAGGAGGCAGCTGGTTGGAGTAGCCTTATTAAGGTAAATGTCCATCACTAATAACAACCTACTTGCTATTGGCTATATTGTATTTCATTTCTAGTAAATATCACAATATCAAACGTGTGTTTTCTAGAAAGTACAAAGATAGGAAGTATCACCCACTTTTAAATGGTTATATCTCCAGTCTGATCTTGAGCACACAGCTGATAGGTATGTGGTTTGTTTACATGACGTAATAGAAGTGAATATTTAACAGATTCAGTGTGGACCGAGAGCGTCCGATGTCCGATAGTCAGACGCTTGCATTCAGATAAGACACAATATCACACACTGAAATAACAACTATAGCCTTGTAAATTCAGCCCTTTTTTATTTTTCGGGGGCTACTTTTTCCAAATGATTCAAACTATGAAGTTGAAATGAATTAAAGTTAACAGCTCTGCAAATATGCTGGGGTGGATAAATCGCTGGAGAGTCGAGTAAAGAAAGGAGTGGCGTTTGATCGGCCATGATATGGCTCAGGACAATTCTGCCATTCAGTGTCCCCGCTCGGATGTTCCAGGCTGTGAGATGGATTCACACCAATCACTCTGTAGCTCAAAGGCTCGGTCACAGTTTGTCTCTCTGCTCTGCAGGAAGAGCTGGTGTCCAAGGTGGAGAAGATGCGTCAGGCAATCCTCGAGGGCATCAACCTGTCCCGCCCTCCTCCTCCCCCTCCTCTCCCACCTCCTGCCTTCCTACCCCCTACTATGGTGCCCCCTTTCTACCCCATGCCTCCCCTCTACCCACCTCGCCCCATGGGCATGCCTCATCATCATCACCTGCATCATCCGCATCACCCGGCCCAGCACAGACCCAGAGCCTTCCCAGGTACAGAGATGGTTTGTTTCTCTACACACTTTTTGAAGCTTACTTTTAATCAATGTAGACATTCTTACTTTGTCCGAATTTCATACTACACTCCAGTTCTAACAGCTTTTGAGTATGTATTGTGTTCACACTGGAAAAGCTGGAAAACCAAGTTTACTCAAATGAATCAGTATGAACTCTCAACAAAAAGTATGCTGTTGTTGTACATTGCAATGCATAAAGGAAGGCTCAGTATAGTCACTTGGTCTTTTTTTGTTCAGGCCTTCAGTCCATCCCCCCTCAGGGAGGGAAACTGGAGATAGCTGGCATGGTCGTTGGCCAGTGGGCTGGGAACAAACCAATCCGTGGAAGAGGAGGATTCAACATGCAGGTGGTGTCAGTGGGAGCAGGGAGAGGGTGAGTAAGAGTGTGTATTAATGCTTGAGCGTGGTGCTCAGTTGGTACCCTGGAAAGCCATTGTTATCCACAACTGTGTACAGGCTCTGGTCTTGGTCTCTGGACCAAGTTATTTCCTTTGACCGTTCAGAGTTGGTTGAAGTTTGTGTTGGTCAGCCAAAATACTTCACCTTCATCTTGCAAAGCTAATAATCAAGTTATTAACTCCATAATGTGGCCAAACGCCGTCCTTTTTTTAAGATAAAACCAGAGATAGTGAGTGCGCATGAAATGCGCGCATTGCAGTTATATCTGCAGCATCGGGCGTTTAGGGTCATACAAATTATCATTATGATGAACAGCGGATGGGTTGCGGCTGATTGAAATAATACATCAATATAAAATAAATACAATATTAATTACATGTGAGCCGGGCCGAGCTGCAGTCCAGAGACACTGTGCACATTTACTCCACTGTCAAAGCTTATTGACTACAGTTAGTTTTGCTGCCTAAATTAGTTTATTACCGCGTTTACAATTACTGGAAGCAGTTTCTTTCCGAGCGTGAATGTGCTTTTTACAAAGTTCTCCAGAATTCAATAGAAGTGAAATGACCGCATGGATTTACTTTGCTGCCAATTCTGTGTGAAGTCTGAACCGCCGGTGGGATCGAGCCCTGGAGCAGAGTACTGATATCTGATCTGAACGTCTTTCTGTTTCTGCTTCACAGGAGGGGTAAAGAGATTCCAGCTAAAGTAAGGGCGGTGAAAAAGCCACCTACCAACAGAACACAGGTAGCAAACCTTTATACAAAGCTCTTAAATCTTGTACATTTTCCTACATGAATAGTGATCACAGCTATAAATTCCCTCTTTGTCTATCACGTTCCCACTTGCCATCTTGCCTTCAGGTGTTATTTTTTTGTCTTGTTTTATTACTTAGGTCAAAGGGTTTATCGTCTCGTATACATTGGTTATAAGATTGCAAAGCATCAAGGGGTGCTCTACTAATACATCAACTTGTATCTGTTTGTGAACATGTCCATGTGTCAATAGTGATGCTGGGGTAAGAGTCAGTCCACACAGATGTTCAGGGAAAGGGTAAAACAGATGCACAAGGGGTCGAGGTCATGCCCGTCCATGTGCTTCAAGTTCACATTGGCCTCAATTCAAACTCAGAGGGAGGAGCAGCAGACCCCGACACGTATATCTTAACGTGTACTTCTGATAATTCAACACTTATCATGTTACACAGATGGAAAGGTTGTTGAGGTTATGCATAAACTGGTATTGTTGTAAATTCTGTCTGACTGTCGTCCTCCAGACGTCGCCACCCCCCCCATCCAGCAGTCCCCCAAAGCCCTCAGAGGAGGAGGAGGAGGCGGCCTCCACGCCAGAGGTTGCGACCCAGCAGCTGAACGGCAGCTCAGCGGCCTCCGCCATCGGCCAGCCCTTGGATGATCTGGCCCCCCTGGTCCAGCCAATCCCATGTGCCTTAGCCAGCAGAGACAACCAATCAGAGGGGGTGGAGGTGGAGGCCCCCTGTTGCCTTGACGACTGCCCGTCAGACGGAGCGCTACAGAAGGAGGAGTAACAGGATCCTTCACGGGATGCACTGCTCTGAGAGAGAGTCCTCTGTGTTTGACTGCCTTTCCCTGTTTTTGTAGCCCTGCCTGCTAGCTGTGCACGTGATCACAGGGAGCAGGAGGTGAAGCTCCGCCCCCTGCTCCCTGTGTTGAAGCAGTTAGCCGTTACTTCCTTCTTAGTTTTCTCATGTGGTTTTACATTGTTTTATGAAGAGAGGTTTTCTCCATGAGCCTGTAAGCGCCCCACCCCTCGAAAAATCCTAAAAGCCTCCCTCCCGCACTTAGACTAAAATAAGCTTGCCCCCCCCCCCCCCCCATTACGACCCGCCACTAAAACGAGCCCCTCCCTTCCCATCTTAAGTATGGGTATCTGTCAAGGTAAAATGTCTTATTTTGTGTTTTTAATGGTCCCATTGTTTGAATCTCTGCACACAGATGTTAAGCGTGCGGCTACGGTGACAGATGTGGTTTCCATTGTCGGCCTGGTTGCCACGGTTGGTAGATGTGTGTTGATGCGGTTTGTTGCCGTCTCGTGTGAGGTTTGTCTTACATGGATACAGAGAGATGTTCGGAGTTTGACTCTGGATAATGTGAGTAAGATTTTAACAAAGTGATGTACCATTCTTCTGTGCAGTGACCCCCCCCCCCCCCCGTACTCTAGCAGCACTGCTAAACACACAATGTTAGTATATTTACTAGCAACATACCCCTTTATTGATTGATTGGTTATTTATCACAGGAGCACTTCTGCACATGGTATTAGTGTGCTATCTTATTTTGACCCATGTAGCATAGCCTAGTGACCCCATGACTTTATGCACCTTAAGCCCTAAAGTATGTAAGATATAACCCCGCTCCTCCAAAAGAAAGTGCATTCTTATATTATCTTCCCATCCCCCCTTTGTCCCTTTCTCCCAACGCTTTGATTGTATTACCCCAACAGAAGCACTTAATGTTGTATTTAAATATAATGAATTTGAACAAGCCCCTATATACAGATGAATTGGCCGTCTGAGCCTAAGTAAATCATTATGACATGTAGAACTACATTTAAAAGGTAGAGATCTATTTGAGAGACGTCAGAATGTGAACGAAGTGGTTTCAGACAAAGAAGCACTTTGTTTTAAATAATGTTAAACCACACTGGACAGTCTTCTACCATGTGATAAAGAAATGAAAACGAAAAAACTCTTGAAGCACCTTCTGGAGTTAAGGCCAAAAAAAGAAAATAGTGATACTGCCCAGAAAAAGATGGAAATGAATGGTGAGGGTTTGGGTAACTACTGCCGGGCAGAGTTTCCCTCAGACTGGCCTCACGCGTTCATTCATGACCTTTTGCAATGAAAGGACCTCTGATTCTCCACATCAAGGATTCCTGGGAATCTTTTCAGATTTCTAAAGTTATTTCCAAAGTGTATTTTAAAAAAGGCTAGCCGATTGAGGCAGCCTGTGATATAAAAGGGGGTTTGGCGACTACGCCTCAAAGATCCCCCTCCCACCCCACCCTCTGGTGGTGGTTGAGTAATGGTTGTCATGATGATAGCCCAACACCACGAGCTGTTGCCCCGCAGAGCTCTGGTGTGTCACTTTAGACCAGCAGGAAGCACTTCCCTGCCCTGAAGTACCTCCGCCGAACGAGGCGGAGGCTTTACAGGTCAGATCACATGTCGGGAGAGAGGGAGGCCTCACGGCGGACTTAAGTGTGCCGCACACAATCTGAGACTTCTAAGATGATGAATTGTTTTATTAGAGCACTTATGTTTGTAGAGAATGAGACGTGTCCCCCAATAGTAGCTTTCATCTGACTACGGAAATACAACTTACCAATAGCCGGTAGCACAACTGCAGATGTAAAAGCAGTAGACCGACAGATACTGCCCGAGAGATGCTGGCCACGAACATTGTAATCTCTATAAACTTACTGAGAGAGGTTGAAATGAGCTCACCGTGTTAAACAGAAACAAAGGCAAGTCAACAAAGAAGCACCTTATTTTCTTACTATGTTGATGACTTGTGCTCGATCGTGTGCAACAGAAATTGACATGGCAAAAAGAAAAGCTCTTATGAAATGCTGTTTTGAAGGAAGAAACCCTGACTATATATATATATATATATATATATATATGTATATGTATATGTATATATATATATATATATATGTATATGTATATGTATATATATATGTGTATATATATATATATATATATGTATATATATATATATATATATATGTAAGTGTTGGTGTAGTCGCGTCAGACATCCCCTCAATTCTGAACTCAACCATGACAGTTGACCCACTCTTGAGCGTAGGCCTACGCTCATCATCACAGGGCCGTCTCTTACACCAACACCAAATGAAACCGGAGGTCTGGACTGACCTGTTAGCCGTTCTTGGTAGGGATTAAGCATACAAGTGCTGTAGGTGTTTGTAGGTTAAGAGTAGGTGACAGCGCCGGGCTTAACACAGGACCGTAATACACAGACACGAAGACTAGGCTAGAGAATATAGCTCCACTGGCCGAAATACTAAGTCTAGAATTACTAGGAGTCATATACTTAACTGCTTTCAACTTTTGACATTAGTACAAATATGTGTATCGCAACAGTACATTGTTAGAAGATGTCTTTTCTGTGGCGAGCCAGAGTGTGATCTGGTATACGATGCCCTCTCTCGATTCGCTCGCCAGATAACATTTACAAACACACGACAAACACACGACAAACACACACACACACACACGACACAGGTATTCAGTTGCATTTGTTACCACCAGCATTCTCTCTGCTTTTGTGCTGAAGTGATTTTGTGCAGTTTCAGTTCCCAGTGGAGTGGTCGTCAGTTCATCAGAGATCATTTTTGGTAACACATTCTACTGATCCCCCCCCCAAAAAAGACAAATCCCACATTTTCAAGTTTGCATGGATTTAAAATACATGTTGCCAGGTAGGCACAGCAACAACCATCTACACACAGCACTCGCACAAGACATTAACACACACGGATACATAGATGTTAAACCCTGAGTTACACAGTAGCTAGTATGGAAAAAAAAAAGTCAACACAATACATGATGTAGTGTCCCTCTCTCGTCCTTGTCTGTTTTAGTTTGATAGATATTTGATCAGTGATTTTTATGCTTGTTATCCTACCCCCCTGCTATGACACTTTTTCTCTGCCCTTCCTCCCCCCAAATGTTCATTCACTTCTTCTCTCAGCCCCCTAATCTTCCTCATAGAGTACATGCATCCACTTACACACACACTCACCACACCCACTGATTCCCATTAAAAGCAGTCACATACACGTATATTTTACACACAGGTTAACCCCCCCGTCACTTCCTGTATTTCAGTTCTTCTCTTTCACTCTTATCACCTCCCTCTCTGCCTCTCCTTTTAGCCCTTTTAGGAACGTTTCTATTGGCCGTTTTTCTCTTTTTCTCTTTGGGCTGCCCCGCCCCTTAATCAACCCAACTAACAGTAAAGGTTATATTAACGTTGATAATCAGTTTCTGTATGTATCTAGCCAGAGTCTGGAAAAAAAAATCAGAAAAAAAAATCAAAACGGTTTTATTCAATTGTGCAAATGTGTTTTTCTTACTATTTTTAATGTTATTACATCTTCTAATCTAATCCTTCTACCATTGCTTCAGTTAGTACTGAAATACGCTTAGCCAACCTAGAGATTTGAACTGTAATGATTGCGATTTTCCTTACCTGTATTTTATATGGCATCTTTAGACCACCGTTTATTATGTACGTAAGTAAATATTGCCCGTTTTTTCGAAATGAAAATTGTCGTCTGCACTATGTTATGATTTTCATAATATCCCTGATAACAATTTCATGGTCGACTCATTATCAATCTAAGCTGAACTCTGCGCCCTTGCACAAAGCAGCAAAATGTCTCTTGTAAACACCTGAGAACCAAAGTACACCTAGCATCCCCCATCTACCCCCGATAAAGCCCCCTCCCCCACTCCAACATCGACGGTTTGCCCCCAGAGTAACAAGTTTTCTGATGAGTATGATTATATATATATATATATATATATATATACATACACATATATATATATAAAATGACATTGCAGCACGTGTGATTTATCTGACAAAGTCAAAGTGAGGTAGCTGTGTTTTTAAGTGGGGAGACAGACAAACAGACAGACAGGGAAGGAAAGGAAGTGTGTTTGTGTTGACTGTGAGTGAGCGAGTAGGCAGATTTGGACATGTGACCAAGTGACCAAGCCCAGCTCCTGCTCACACTCAGTCGCATCTTCTGTCATTGACTGAATTCAGGCTGCGTGAACTACTGCACACGCTCAGATCGACACTAATACACAGGAAGGAACAACACTCGACAAATATGCTTTCTGTCACGCTGGGGTTTTGGCGCCCTCTTTTACGTTTTTGTTTTTTTTACATGTAATTGTTGTGCTCTCTCAAACTTGCCTTCTAACGCCCCAGACTCGGATCGACAGAGCAACTCATTGCTGTACTGAGCTTCTTCATATGTGGGCATGGAGGCTGCTGAAAGTGGATGAATTCTCCTCAAAACACAAATCTGAGATTACTTGGTGTCCTGATAGATCTCATAGTGCAAGCAAGAAATAATTCACCTGTAAAAAGATGAAACTAGTCTATAAATAGATTATAACTTAACTTAACTTCCAGCTTTTCTTTAAGATCTGAAACTATTCGTCAATTAACCAATTAGTCGATTGACCAAAAATGAACTGACAAAATCAAAAACATGGCTTATGGAAATGTTGTGACATTTTCTAGACCATACTATGAGTTTAATTGGGAAAATTGCAGCCTTAAAACACTCAACAGATTACAATCCATCGCTTTGAGCTTTCTTTTATGATCCATAAAAAAAATGTATTTCCAGTTTCTTGTCTTGTCTGAATCTCAGCTGAAGTGTCTTGAGGAAAACTCACCTTCTCCGTGACTGATGATGAAATGATACGAGTTATGATAGAAGCATCCTGCCTCACTTCCTATCAAATGGGAGCGCCTCTGAAGAGCTCGACAATGTTAAAGAGAACCAAAAGTCCCAGAATAGAAATGTACTATGTTGTATTGTGGAAGTCAAACAGTATTATTGTCTGTCATACAGAATGTGGAAAGGAGTCATCCGTTGTGTTTTATCTGTTCTGATATATTTGCAAGATTCTCACAGCATTTTGTCCAGTTTGAGTAAAAGTCCCTGATCTGTCAAGTCTCTCTCTACACTGCCACCCGCCCCCTCAACAGCCCCCCAAACTCCAGTATAATCCCACCCCCTCCCAACCCTCCAATGGCTGAGTCCCAAAAGGGCTCAAGTTGATCAATATGGGCTATTGTCATGTTGGTCAACTGTGCCCTCAGCCACGAGTGTACCGATGCATGTACTTCAGTACCCAGGGCCACCCGAAACTACCTGTGCAGCAAAAAGGGTTCAAATTGATCCATAATACTATTGTTATAGAAATATTATCATCATCATTATTGCATTTATAATTATGGTTGGTATAATTTGTCATCATTGTTAGCATTATGGAAGCACCGGACAGTTTGTGGAAAGACAAGAGAAAAAAAGAAAGCTTTTTTTTTTTTAATTTGTCTGGCTGTTGGTGGTCTGATCTCACAGAGGGAGGGGAGGAATGGTTCAGAAAGAGACAAAGATGGCAGTCATGTTTGTACTGGTTGGGAAATGACTTACAGTGCTGAAATAAAATTTATTCTTTTAGTAAAAAAAGTATTTCTTGTGTCCGGTGTCTTGATTTTTTTTAATTGACTTTGGCTTTGATTTAGACAGATTAGACACCCGTATGATCACTAAGATTATAAAATAAAAGACATGCCACCATTATTTTAAATTAACAAGAGCTGAATACCAAATTGTGATTTTAATACAAGTGGAGGCAGATATATTCAGATCCTTTACATAAGTAAAGGTACCACGTACCAAGTACAAGTATGTAAGTATATTATCAGCAAAATGTACTTAAATTATAAGTATTCGGTGTGCAGTGAAATGTTCCCTGTGCTTTATTATCATGTTTCTAGATTAATATTACTTTTGCATATTTGTTGAATTTTACTGTTGTAATTTTAACTCATGTGCATGCTAGGGGGTATTTCTAGTTTACAGCAATGCATATTCTGTGACAATCATGTTTATAGCGTCGCTATCCTGGGAATCGCGTATAAAAAGTAAACTTTTCATGTTTCAGCTATTACCTAATTTAAGTCCTGTCCTGCATTAAAAATATCACCAAATATACTTGAGGTATGGTCTGTGTGGCTCGTGGTGTGTCTTTGGGGCAGTTTGCACTTGAAGTCTCGTTCTGTGCGCTCCCTGTGCCTTTATAGACCGTAAATCCCGCGATATTTAGGCATGCCGGCAGGAACCACTGAAAGATCTCCCTCCACTGAGAAAGATGGCTGGTGGGTGATACGCAGAATCCCCTGGGCTCACATGAAGGCTTGAGGTGAACCCATGGGTGACCTACTCCCAAACAGACTATGAGCAAGAGTTAGGGAAAAGTACCCTGTGACAATGATGAAGAGAAAATGTCGGCCGGAATCACTGAAGTTTGGCCAAACCGTTGGTAGTATATTTGTATAGTTAAATTAAATCAGCGTCCATGATGAAACAGTTAGTCAGAAGTGCATTCTTTAAAAGGTCACCATCCAGCTTCCTACTCATCCCCCCCATCGCTAACACCCACTTCTCAATATGTCAGCTTCAGTCCTCCATACTTTCAGGTTGCTAGTTAGTTGCACACGGCCCCCCTAGAGTCTAGGTCCGCCACTGACACGAGCGTGACGTAGCGAGGCCGCGTTTGGGGGGTGGTCACGTGATTTTTTTTGGCGTGGTGAAGCGAGGCATCGAAACATCTCGCTGCGATACTTCTGCTAGGAAAGGTCGACACTTAGTGAGTAACCGCTGCCTCGAGCGGAACATCACCAGCCGTTACTGGTACAGATGAACCACTTGGGAGCCGCGCGCTCGCGAGGACGCGCGCGACAGACGGATGTGACAGCAGGACTGAGAGGTCGAGAACCGCCAATTCCAGCTAGCTGTCAGCTAGCTTGCGAACACTGTTGGGCTAGCTAGCTGACTTCAAAGACTGGTGCTGTGGTTAAAAGCCAAAATTAAATACCTCGCGACAAGTTTTAGTTCTTACTAATTTAGTAGATGATATCGTAATGTCAACAAGCGTTTATTTGCTGAGCAGCTAACGGTAACTAGCTTAAATGGCTGAGTTGGTGTCCGGGTTAGCCTGTTAGCCTCACCTAATGTAGGATACAAGCTAAGAAAATGTTAGCGGTCGCTCAATGATTGCTGTTTTAATATTCGTTGGTGTCGAGGCCAGTTCGTCACGTCCTGGCCCCCTTTTATAACATGTCTTTTTCTTGTTCCCTAGGCAGTCGTCTGGCCCTGGAGACACTCCTCAAGGACAGGAAGCCTTTTGAGAAATAGGCTACATCATTTGAGGATTGGTCACCTCTCCTGTCCTCTCACATCCTATTCTTTCAGTCGTGTCCTTGTCAGACATGTTTAAACAGATAGAAGGGGACTCAAATGAAAGATCTTCAATGATTTGGACTCAACGGATGAAAGGGGAGCTGTGGGATGAGGTAGTAGTTTGTATAGTTTTAGGATCACACCAGATCTGGGAGATAACTATACAGCCTACTGTCTTTCTCACGGCATCCTAAAACCCTCACGATGGAGATCTCCAGCATATCCTTTTTCAGTTGCCACGGTGACTTAAGCCTCTGTTGCCATTGGTGACCAACAGTGCTCCTAAATTACATCATGAACATAGGATTAATTTAGCTCGTTATACTCTGCATATTGCTGTCCTTGTTTGATCAGAAGACAACGCCTGTATCATGATTCAGTATTTCTATTACTTAAGTTTCTAAATCCTGAGATATTAGATATTAAGATATTTGTAAAATTCTTGACATTATTGCTATTTAATAACCTCCCTGTGCCGGTTCTACGACGTCCCAGGGCAGACGAGTCTGTAGCTGTGCTGTGGTGAGGTAGTAAGTTGTGTTGTTGTGGGGTGTTGGGATATTTGCAACCCCTAATTTGGAGATACAACTATACAACTTACTGCCTTCCACAGCGTGGCAGCATAATTCACTTGAGTTCCAGCTGCTGCGTGTATGTGTCAGATTAATCTGCAGATTATTTTCTTGATTAGTTCAGTCTATAAAATGCTTATAACCAGAGCCCAGCGTGACACCTCCTTGTTTTGTCTCACCAACAATATAAAACCCCAAAGTATTCAGTTTACAGTGATATAAAAAAGCAGAAAATCCTAACATTGGAAATGCTGAAACCAGAGAAGTTTGTTTAAAAATCACTGAAATCATCAAAAGATTGTCAAAATAGGTGAAACATTTATCTCATTTGATTAATCATTGCAGCTTTAAACTAAGTATCTGTGGGCTTTGACTTTTGTAATCGCTTCATCAGGAATTTAAATGACACTACCTTTTATTTTCCTTCTCCATTCACCTGCTGAGTATGTGAAGATTTGCCTGAAATTCTGATCTATTTCATTGTCCTCATAGATTCTTAATGTAATGGTAGAAAGTTTGGGGTATTTTAAATGCTGTAATTTTGTATTCACTTTAAAATAAAGGAGATATCAGTTGTACCTCTAAATGTGTTTATGTGCTTTATTAAATGTCATTCTGGGACATTTATTTTCAGCCTGAGTGAGTCAATTGAAGGAGTATTAACTGAATGATGAAACAGGTTGGACAACATATACATATATAATATATACATAGTGTATATGTATACTAAAATAAGGAGATAGAGGTAATGTACCAGGTTTTAGAAAATTCCTTATTTTCCACCTGTATTCCCTGGGAAGGTAGGTAGGTATAATAATAAAATAGTACTGTACTCGTGTACAATTCTGAGATACATGTACTTTACTTAAGTATTTCCATTTTCTGATACTTTATACTTCTCTCCTACATTTTAGAGGGAAGCATTGTACCTTTATATATTATATTTAATTTAACTGACCTTGCAAACTCAGATTAATAACACATCTTAATTAACAGATAAATTATTGATTAAGATAAAACTTTATTGATCACTGGAGGGACATTCACAAGCTACCCAGCAGTAAGTTATATAAAGCAATTACAATTAGCTCCACATTTCCCAGCATCAACATTAAGGTGGCAGTGCAACAAATATAATTCAGTAATATAATATGTATAATTCTGAAATGGGCTATTCTCCATTATATGTACTTTTACTTTATATTTATCTGCTAAAACGTTTGTACTTTTAATAAAATTTGAATGCATGACTTGTACTTGTATAGGCAAGGCAAGGCAAGTTTATTTGTATAGCACATTTCAACAACAAGGTAATTCAAAGTGCTTCACATAAAACCATTAAAAGCATCAAAACATAAGGCAAAAGAAAAGGAGATTTTAAAACAATTAAGAACATTCATTGAACATTAAAAACAGTAAAAAGCAGTGTAAGAAATAAAATACAGTAGTAAAATGCAGAAATGCAGAACAATGTATTAATATCCTTGAATATGGTTCAATTAAAGGCAGCAGCAAACAGAAAAGTCTTCAATCTTGATTTAAAGGAGCTGAGGGTCTCAGCAGACCTGCAGCTTTCTGGGACTTTGTTCCAGATATGTGGAGCAGAGAAACTGAACGCTGCTTCTCCATGTTTAGTTCTGACTCTGGGAACAGAAAGTAGACCGGTCCCAGACGACCTAAGGGGTCGGGATGGTTCATAAGGTAGCAGCAGATCAGAGATGTATTTTGGCCCTAAACCATTCAGTGCTTTATAAACCAACAGCAGGATTTTAAAGTAAATTCTTTGTTGGACAGGAAGCCAGTGTAAAGACCTCAGAACTGGAGTGATGTGATCCACTTTTTTGGTCTTAGTGAGGACTCGAGCTGCAGCGTTCTGAATCAGCTGCAGCTTTCTGATTGACTT
The DNA here is from genome assembly GCA_032191485.1 of Leptoclinus maculatus. Classification (NCBI taxonomy): domain Eukaryota; kingdom Metazoa; phylum Chordata; class Actinopteri; order Perciformes; family Stichaeidae; genus Leptoclinus; species Leptoclinus maculatus. The sequence goes on along the minus strand of JAVDOI010000108.1, from coordinate 113,999 downwards.
TTTACAGAGACCTGTAAACACACCGTTACAGTAGTCCAGTCTACTGAAGATAAATGCATGGACAAGTTTTTCCAAATCCTGTTGAGACATAAGTCCTCTAACCCTTGATATATTCTTCAGGTGATAGTAGGCTGATTTTGTAATTGTCTTGATATGGCTGTTCAGGTTGAGGTCTGAATCCATAACTACGCCTAGATTTCTGGCTTGGTTTGTGGTTTTTAACATCAGTGATTGAAGCTGAGCGCTGACTTTCAATCGTTCGTCCTTGGTACCAAAAACAATTACTTCTGTTTTTTCTTTGTTTAATTGAAGAAAGTTCTGGCACATCCAGTTGTTGATTTGTTCAATGCATTTACCCAGCACTTGTATGGGATTATAGTCCCCTGGTGATATAGTTATGTAGATTTGTGTGTCGTCTGCATAATTATGATAACAGACTTTGTTGTTTTCCATAATCTGAGCTAATGGAAGCATGTAGATGTTGAACAGAAGAGGCCCCAGTATTGAACCTTGGGGAACACCACATGTCATTTTAGTCAGTTCTGATGTGTAATTAGCTACAGACACAAGGTATTCTCTGTCCTTCAAGTAGGATTCAAACCAGTTAAGTGCTGTGCCAGAGAGTCCCACCCAGAGTTTTAGTCTTTCTAGTAGTATGTCATGGTCGACCGTGTCGAATGCAGCACTGAGATCCAGTAATACTAAGACTGAAATTCTGCCATTGTCTGTGTTTAAGTGGATGTCGTTGAAAACCTTAACAAGAGCAGTTTCAGTACTGTGGTGCTGTCGAAAGCCTGACTGGAAGACATCAAAACAGTTATTTACGGCCAAGAAGTTGTTCAGCTGTTGAAAAACCGCTTTTTCAATTATTTTACTTAAAAATGGGAGGTTTGATATTGGCCTATAATTTTTCATTGTTGTGGAGTCTAAATTAGCCTTCTTTAGGAGTGGTTTAATAACTGCAGTTTTTAGGGCTTGTGGGAAGACACCTGGGAGAAGGGATGTGTTTACAATTTGTAAAAGATCAGTGGTCATGCAGTTTGAAATATCTTTGAAAAAGCGTGTTGGTAGAATATCCAAGCAGCAGGAGGATGATTTCAGATGTTGTATAATGTCTTCCAAGCTTCTATGGTCGATTGAATGAAATTGTGTCATGATATTTGAATGGATGTTATTCAGAGATGGGGACAACACATATCCTGTGGTTGGTGTGGAGGCACTGACTGCTTGTCTAATTTTCTGAATTTTGTCAGTAAAAAAGGAGGCAAATCGATTGCATGCCCAGGTGGATTGGAGTTCAGCAGCTACTGACACTGGAGGGTTTGTTAGCCTGTCGACGGTAGCAAATAAGGCGCGTGTATTGTTATTATTTTTGGTTATGATGTCAGAGAAGAAGGACTGCCTTGCATTTCTAAGTTCCAAATTATAATTGCGAAGTCTCTCTTTATAGATGTCACAGTGAACCTGGAGATTTGTTTTTCGCCACCTGCGCTCAGCTTTCCGACACTCTCGTTTCTCTATTCTGACCAGCGTGGCATTTCTCCAAGGAGATCTTTGCTTACCCGAGACAACCTTCACTTTAGTTGGTGCAATGGCATCAATAACATTTTTAACTTTAGAATTGAAGCTATCTACAAGCTCATTGACTGAGATGCAAGAGAGGGCTGGTGTGGAGGAGTACTTCTGAATAAATAGTTCACCGGTGTTTTCAGAGATGTAACGCTTTTTCACAACCTCGGTTTGGACATTTGTGTGCAAGGAGATTGCACTCTCAAAGAAAACACAGAAATGATCAGAGAGTGCAACATCAGTCACAGCGACCCTGGAAATGTTTAGACCTTTGGTGATGATTAGGTCCAGAGTGTGCCCCCTGTTGTGGGTGGGTCCTGTCACATGCTGAGTCAGATCATAGTTCTCAAGGACACCACATAGTTCTATAGACCCTCTGTCCTGGGGATTATCAACATGGATATTAAAATCGCCAACAATAACAACACAGTCAAAATCAATACAGATTATCGACAGCAGTTCAGTAAACTCATCAAAGAAGGCTGCACAGTATTTAGGTGGTCTGTAAATGTTTAGGAATAAAGCTTGAGTGGAATTCAGAGCCACATATTCAAAAGAACTAAAATGACCAAAGGACATCTGCTTGCATTGAAGAGAATCATTAAATAAAATAGCAACTCCACCTCCTTTCTTCTGCGCTCTTGTTTCACTCATGAAACTGAAGTATAGTATAGGAGAGTATTTCTTCACCGTCGTATTTTAAGATCTAAGTACTTCTTCCACCGCAGATAAATCAGTAACCAAGACAAAACCTGGTGAACTTGACATATTAAACTTCCTGAAGAGTCGCCTGAGCTGACCTTGTTGAGCAGCAGAGTGTCTGTGATTGGACATCGTCCTTCATATCCCAGAGCAGGCGTTCCCTCATACGCTCACCCATTGGTCAAATCAGACATAAGTAGGCGGGGCTTAAAAGCGAAAAATCGTAAAATGAATGACAGAGCTCTCACACTTTTTACTGTACTATAGTATTATACTGTCCTTATAAGTAAGAACCCCATTAACAACAGGTCAGTTGTTACGGTTATTCTTCTTCTATTGATTCCATAGTTGTATTTAATTGTATACAATTTTGTTTTATTCTTTTTTATTTCTATTATAATTCATTATTTTTGTTATTTTTGTTTTATCTCATTTTTATTCTGTTTTTTATTGTTATTTAATTAATTTAAAAATGAAATGAATCCGTGCTCAAACATATCAAGTGGTAGCTCCTACTATCCACGTGCAGGGTGTGCTGGTGCAGAACTACATATCCCAGTGAATACATATTAATACAATACTTATATTAAGAAAAGAGTATCAGACCGTCTCCCCACCAGGGCTATCGGCTTTATTGTGAACCCTTTACCATATACCTTATAAAGTGACATTATTTAAATAATCTAAAATAGTGTTTTTTCCTGAATAATCTCTTGTTCCACACTCCAGTCCAGCTGGTGGCGGTAATGCAGCTCTAAACTGGTTTAACGACCCCGATAAAACACTAAAGAAGAAGAAGGTGATCCATTCATAAACCAACATGGCGAACATTCGGTGTGTCAAGGTGAGGAAAGAAAAAGATAAATCTCCACACTGCAACACTTACATGATTTATAATACATATAGGGTGCGTTACACTTGTTAGACGCCTGTGTTGGGCTTTATGTGTGTTTTTTATTCTCCTTGTTCATTTGTTTTCCTCGTAACTACGAAGTTTCATTGTGTAACACAACATAAGGGAATTAATGAGTCCACTCAACAGCGTGTTTGTTAATAACCTTTCTCGGTTACACTGACATTGGAGACTTTGAGACAAGAGTTTGAAGGTTTAGTCCACAAACATAACGTCGTTGGTCCCTGACATTAGTACTGTCTGCCCAAGTACATCTACTCAAGTGCTCTGCTTATGTACAAATTCGAGGTACTTGTACTCAACTTGAGTATTTCGTTTTAAAGCTACTTTACACTCATACTCCACTACATCTTGGAGGGAAATATTGTACATTTTACTGCACTAGTTACAGTGTTTGGTTACTTTTCAGATTATATCTTTCATTCCCTCCCTGTGCATTGAAAACCATGTTTCTCTACATGTGTTGTTGTTGAATGTCTGTGATAAACTGAAGGAAGTCCTTTATGTGTTGAGACATTTCTCCTACTTCTTAGGCTAAATAAACTATTTAAACGCCTCTTGAGTCAGCTGGAGAATGCACAGGAAAGTGACCAACGACATTTTTACATTCAGTGCTACTCACCAAAGTGTATTCTTGAGGTATAACGGAGTACATTTCCTCTCACGTTAAATATTTTCAGAGCAGTTTTTTAATTAAATTCAACCCCAGTATCAGGTTCATACGTGTGTACTAGCTTGACAGTCTTCTTCTTCTCTGCCTTTGCTGGCTGCACATCTTGGCATGTTGCTACTATCTGTTGATCAGAGGCATAGTGTGACTCCAATGGAAGGACTGAGCATCCTTGTGTGTTGTCGTGTGCATGCAACAGGGACCCGTTCATAGAAAACCAGCTCCATAGAGCGACCAGAGGTCTGAAACTCTACACATTTAAGATGAAGGTTTAGAGACAAACTAAATATTTAAAAACACGTTTTCAATGACCTGACAAAGATCCATTTGAAAAAATGCAGCAATAGCTAATCTATAGAATTCACAGTCAACTGTAATGACTCAGTCTTATATAAAAAGTAGTTCCAATGACAACAGTATAAACTAGAAAGGTGCACTCGGTAGACTGCAGATCTCCACCAGGTGTGTCTGTGGGGACCAAGCTGTCTGCCCGCGTCACAGCCGTTGAGTGGCGGCGATGTACTCAGCACTGTGCGTAATGGTAGTTCCGTTAAATTTTAGCCAAACACACCGTCCAAAGTCCAAACACAGCTAAAAGTTCAGCTGTGTTTTCTCTAGCGGGCAAAAAAAAGACAAAAAAGCAGCATATTATAATTTAAGTTTTAGGTGTTTTCGTGAAAATGTCTCTTCTTAACAGGTGTTAGTATTACTTCTTATACACTTTATATTTATTACTCTGGTTTGTTTTGTAATGATATTGTTATAGTTTTTGAGCAATCTCTGGCGAAAGAATTTCCTTCGGGATTAATAAAGTTCTATCTTCTCTTTAAGTTGATTGACTCATCAATTAGTCGTCTAATCATTTCAGCTCCACAAACAGTTACCACTTGAGTAATAATAATATTTATTTCCTATCTGTCCAACTCTTAAATGATGAAGTGATACCTCTGCTTTTTTAATCAATCAGCAATTTTGATATTTTTTTCACCCGTCTTTCTCAGTGACCCATGTTTTTTCCTGTGTTTTTTATATCCTGTACTACCCTAACCCTCTGGTCCGTCCATGTCCGTGTGTGTGTCTGTGTGTGTGTTGTGTAGGGTATGGTTGGCCTTGTGACGGGCGGTGCGTCCGGTTTGGGTCGGGCCACTGTGGAGCGTCTGATCCAGTACGGAGCGTCTGCTGTGATCCTGGACCTGCCCTCCTCTGATGGACCGGCTCTGGCAGCCAGTCTGGGGGACCGCTGTGCCTTCGCTCCTGCAGACGTGGGTCCAAAACACACTCTGCACTATCACGCATGCAAAATCAATAAACCTGTACATTACAGTTAAAAAGTTATTAATAAGCTTTTATATTGATTCTTTGCTTCTTTCCTTTAAAAAAAAAAAAAAATCTAATTTTAATAGATAAAAACAGTATAATTCAAACAGAGTACATCACACAAAAAGTCTCTTAATTCTTTCTCACGTTGTTTTTTATAAAGAAGTCGGTCAATACGCTGCCTTTTTCCATCGCATCATGAGCAACTGCGACCTGATTTCTATCAGCGCTATCCTCAGTGACAAATACACTGAGTTTCCTGTGACTCCTTCACAATAAAAGCCACCCTGTGTTTGAATTTGTTTGATCTGAAGCAGCAGCAGTAGGAAAAGGCTGTGTTAGCATTAGCAGTAGCTTAATCCAGCTCTGATACGGCTGTGGAGGGAGCAGTAAACAGTGAAGCTGATACCATGAAGATAAAAATACAATTATTAAACCTGGATTACATACATGCATTGTGTCCTTGTAATCCCTTCTGTAGTTAAATACCTTGAATCCAGTATGGCGGACTCTGCCACTGACAATAACAACTACTATATAGACTGTTACAGTATGTAAATACACTGAGACGCTATTGCTTAAAAACCATAAAATCTTTAAGGATAATAACTTTTATGGGATGGTATAAAATCTGGAAACTTGTGAAAATGTACTAATTGCTCTTGTGGTAACTGTAAGAGAAACAAAATACAGATCAGGCTGCAGCTGTAATATGAGCTCTAAAATGATGCTCTGAGCTCAGCAGATGGCACTCACACATCATCCAACATAACGACTAGTGCATGTGATACATGTTGACCCTCCACATTAATTATGCCAGACTTTCCTCTACTTGCTGGATGCAAATTGAACCAAAGAACCGGTCTCTATATTTGGTGTATTTTCACGTGTCTGCTTGGTGATATTTATCTCTCAGCCTTCTCCTTCCTCAGGTGACATCAGAAGCAGACGTGCAGTCGGCGGTGAACCTGGCCAGAGAGAAGTTTGGGAAGCTGGACCTGGCAGTTAATTGTGCCGGCATCGCTGTCGCCGTTAAAACGTATAACTTTAAGAAGGACCTCCCTCACAGCCTGGAGGACTTTCAGCGTGTAATCAATGTAAGGATGTAGATCAGGATGTAGATCAGGATGTAGATCAGGATGTAGATCAGGATGTAGATCAGGATGTAGATCAGGATGTAGATCAGGATGTAGATCAGGATGTAGATCAGGATGTAGATCAGTAGAAAAATACATACCAGTCGCAGCTGTGTGACAGTTCCAGTGGAGGAATGTAACTTAAGTTACCTAAAGCTCTGTACTTCTGAACAAATTGAAAGTACTTGTGCTTTACTTGAGAATTTGTTTTTTATGCAACTGATAACAGATGTGTTGATAGTTTGTGATAAACTGAAGGATTCAATTTTGTGTTGAGAAAATTCTCTTACTTCTTAAGCTAAATAAACTATTTAAAAATCCTCCTGGATCAGTTGGAACAAAACTGAAAATGTTATTCTGAGCTCATGAAAAGTTGACTTTTTAGAGATACGTGGTTCTTACAGGACAGCGACTTTACAAACACATGATGATCTTATTGAATATGATGCATTACTGCAGATTTAACTACCCAGCAGTATATAAAGAAGTTAAAATGACCACAATAACATCTGTGTGTTTTCTGCAGGTGAACATTGCAGGAACCTTTAATGTGATTCGTCTTGCTGTGGGTGCGATGGGGAAGAACGAGCCTGATGCAGATGGACACAGAGGCTGCATCATTAACACAGCCAGCGTGGCCGCCTTTGATGGACAGGTCATTTGAAACAAACTTTTAAAAAAAGCATTAAAGAAACAACTGAGTGGTCGCTCCATTTCTCAACTTTTTTTTTTGTGCTCTCCATTTCCTCTCCAGGTCGGCCAAGCGGCATATTCAGCCTCTAAAGGCGGTATCGTTGGAATGACCCTCCCCATTGCACGAGATCTGGCACCCATGGGCATCAGAGTCATCACCATAGCACCAGGTCAGTGTTAGGAGTGTAACGGCACACAGAACTCTTGTCCCGTTGAGATCTCATCCCCTACAGTGGTGGAGCAACGCAGACACACCGTCCTTGTCTTATACACAACTCTCTCTGTTGCTGTTGCAAGTGTCCGGGAACCCGCAGGCGGCTCTTCCAGCTTTTACTTTAAATGGAGTATTTAACATTGTTGTGTTGGTACTTTTACTCGAGTGCATGATCTGAGTTAACTTAAGATCTGAACACCACATAAGGATATTTCCTTGGTGTATAAATCTCTATGTTCTCTCTCTCTTTCATCCTCCAGGTCTGTTCTCCACTCCCCTCCTGGCTGGTCTCCCAGAGAAGGTGCGCTCCTTTCTCGCCCGCCAGGTGCCCTTCCCCTCTCGCCTGGGAGACCCCGCTGAGTTTGCCCATCTGGTGACATCACTGGCTGAGAACCCCATGATCAATGGAGAGGTCATCAGACTGGACGGAGCCATTCGCATGCAGCCCTGAGACGGATGGTGTGTGTGTGTGTGTGTCTCTGTGTCCACGTTAACAAAAAGGTGTTGATCGTCACCTTCGTCGAATTAAGAGAACATTTTTATGTTTGAGTGTGTGTGTGTGTGTGGCTGCCTGGTGCAATTATGTTGTAGAAAGCTGCATACAGTGTGAGAGAAAGTGTGTAAAATACCTGTAAATCATTCAGAGCATTGCAGTAGTTTATGCACTCGACTTTGGTTGTTTTGTAAACTAATCCAGATTATAATAAACCTCCAGATGGGTTTGATTATCTTTTTCTTTTAGAAATTCTTGTAGAATTGTATTCCCTTACAGCATCTTTTCAAACCCAGAAGTTTGATTTTTAGAAAAAATTAGGAACTTTGACATCAGGCGAAAACATTTTTCTTAATTTTCTCTTACTTTTTTTTGGTGTAACTTCAGATAAATGTAAATAACCAGCATAACACATGATGAATGCCATCTGTGATTTAATGGGCGTGCTTTCATCAGAGTTGTAAATTAGCATAATTAACGCCACAATAATACCATATAAGGCTATGCGTCCTGCTACATTTGTTCTTTATTCAAGTCCTGCCTTTTACAGACTTTCCTTCCCATAAAGGAAGTCTATCATTTTTAACAGCATCAGTATTAAGGGACCTGTTAAAGCCGAGGAATAGTGCTGTTAATGCCGTGTCACCTGAGGGTCGTACTGTCACAGAAATGAAGAAATGGTTTGACAGGAAAAACGTCTTCCCACAGCAACGGAAGGGGGTCAAATAATTTAAGTGGTTTATAATATAATTGCTTAAAAAAAAAAATAAATCAATCCATTAGTGAAAAACTTTGCCTTGGATAACAGCAGACAAATTGCACATGACTGTTACAAGAGTTCTGGACAACTCGTAAATTGTACCTAAGAAAAACATCTAAATACGAGAAAGTTTGGGAATGCAGCAATTCCCCTAAATCACATTGGATAAAAAAAGTTTCAGTGGCAGCAGCTGCAATGCTGGCTTTTTGTCAAAGACACATCTTTAATACATGCCCCTTCCCTCAAAGGGTTGAGGGCGGTCCCACTGTCAAACCCTCAGTGTTTGAGGGCTCTCTCGCAGACATTTTGAGCTCTTTATGAACACTTTCCTTAGGTCAGCATTTATACAGACTTTGCCTCTGGGGATTACCCACAATTCATAGCATGTAATGTTTACCCCAGGGTTACCAAACAAAAACAGGAAGGCACATGGGTGTTCAGCCTGTAATTAAACATTAACATTAAGGATTTAAGATGGTCCATAAAAACACATGAAAGCAGAGATTATACTACACACCTGGTTTATTCAACAATTTCTTTTAATTTTGCTTATTGTAGCTGTTTTGACAAAAACAAGAACATTGATTATTTGACAATTGCCTGGAAGATGTTCATATCAGACAGAAAAAAGCATGAAATAAAACCCCACATTAGTACAAAACATGTTTTGGTGTCATCAAGGTAACGTGATATGTCGCAGCAAAGTGCCGTCCCATGTACCATCTCAAGCCCTGCAGCCTCTCACACTCAACCACTTACCAGGTGACGTCATTTAAATCCCTGAGAGTTCAGGGTTTAAGGCTTTAGGGGGACATTAAGATTGGCCCATTACGTTTAAAACTAGACCCGGGTTAGATGGCCATAAGGGTCCGACCCGCATAATTATGAATCCCACTGCTCTTCTTGGCAACTCCCGCCCTGCAGAGCTGGTTGAGGCAGAGACGACTGGTGTTAGACATTGATCCGGAGTAGCTAGGTCGGGATAGCCCATTGGTCAGGGCATAGGACTCAAACAAATCAGGTTACCAGTACCTCGGTGAGCATGGACACCTGGTCAATCCTATTGCTTGAATGCTGCACAGGGCTGTCGATAATAATGCCTAAATAACACATATCTTATTTTTAAACGTCCCATCTGGTCTGCATCGTCAAAGAGAGGAATCAGAACTTCACGTATCAGGTCAGTGACACAAATATGTTTGAGAAAGAAAGTCACCAGCGCTGGAATGTAACTTGTGAATGTACACACTAATGCATCACTAATTATAATCCAACTACGACGTCGTAGGCCTACACAACATAAACCTAACTATGGCTTATATACATACTAATTATGAAGTCTAGTTAATATGTTACTGTAAGTGTGCGCTGTGCATCCATATCCTTAGTGTATTGTGAAAAAGTAAAGTTTCTTTAAAAAAAGAAGAAGAATATATTTGTTTACTTTTTATCTTTCTAAAAAACAAACAACCAAGATAATCAGCACCTTTTTCATACTTTCAGTTTTGAAAACATTTGAAATTGAACTTCTTAATTAATTTCTTAAATTATTTTAGACCTGTTTGGTTCTTTTGTCTCTAATTGTCTTATGTTTTCTATTTCTTCAATTCCTTCAATTTTCATAACGGTTATGATAAATATAACATGGAGATATACAGTATTTTGGTCAATACAGTTTCAAAATTCAAAAGTTATCGACGATTAACTTGACAGTGTCTGAATGTCAAACTAAGAAATACTAGTAACACCTCCTGTTTTTTTTAGCCTATATTTGTTTATATGATGACATGTAAAATCAGCTCTGTGACCATTGATTGTATCTGATTAATGTATTCGGATACACTCGTAGTGAAGAGTATGTCTAGTGAGCCCTGCTGTGTAGATTGAGGTCTTGGTAGTTTGATCCTTCGTGCGGAGACTGAAGCACAGTTGTCAGATATAAATCAGAGACATTTTGGTGATGATTACAGAGAGAGATACAAAGTCTGCCATTTCCCCTGGTGTTCACATCGGAGGAACATTAGGTAATACAGTTGTGTTTTCCTTGTTTGTTGTCTACTTGCAAAAGTAAAGAGTAGAAAGGTAACTCACGATGATAGTTTCTTATCTTCCATTTGTAGAGGGGCAGTAGACATACGACCAACTGCACAACAATCAATCAAACGCAGTCAAAACAATCAACCAGAGGCAAGAAATGAACAAACGGAGACAAATCACAACTAGAAAAATATGAATTTGCTCAGGGTGCTTTCACACCTGATCCGTTTGTGTTTGTCTGTGTAGGGCAGTTTGTTTGGGCTGTCAGTAACTGCAGACCACACAACCAGACCAAAGAGGACTTTGGTCCTCTGGTGCATTTTATTTGTGTCAAACAGACCAACCACTGGATTCTGTGGTACTAGATATGTGACGCTAACACTATTTAAAAAAGTGAACCTTTTTATTAAATCTATCTGTTTGATTGAGAACTGCTCAAGAAGCGATCTTAAGCAATCTGTATGCGCAGTGTATATATTTAAGCAAATCATTTGTGGTAACATGTATATGCACATCTGCACGCAGCAGTTAAAACGGTGTGTTGTGCTTGTAATTTAGTGCATTTAAATAGTGTGTGACAGAGATCCAGCAGTAATATTGCTCTACAACACGCCTCTTTTTATTCTCGACTCTACCTGATTATATTCATAACATGTGGTCAATTTGCAGTTATAGCCGAATATACTAATAACGCTCATTATGACAATGTTTGTTTATTCTTTTTAACACAGAGGAACATCAAATATACACCTACAAATCATTAAAGTGCTGCAGGAGTTGCTGTGAGTCCCTAGAATTTGATTTCCCCACGTGGGCTGCCACAATGCAGCAATGTATAATTGTTTTGTCTTGGTGTTTTACTGATGAGTGTTTAAATGAATGTAATATGTTGTAGATGGTATGTACATCTCCCCTTCCATTAGGTCTGAATAAACACCAAGGCTTCAACAATTTAAATGTGGGAAGAAATAGCTTCAGGGATTATCCTGTACCAATTATCACCAGATGAGTTCTATAGACTGAAATAACGTTTAATGGTGCACACTCTTGTGATGCTTTATTCTACTGCAGCAGTCTGCCTTATTCTGTCGTGAAACAAACACTCCATTTACGTGACAAAGTGGTGGCGTTTGACCTGGAAATGAGTACGGGCAGCACAGCCTGGTTATTGGCTGGGGGTTACACCCCCACATGGGGCTCTAGTGCTCTTTGCTGATGCCCAGAAGAGTCCCGAACACAGCAAGAATAATAAGAAAAGAGCAAATACAGGAAGAGGGCAGGGTCTCTCACCACACAATTCTAGTGGGTCATAAGTGATGATTGAGAGGGATTATTTTTGTATCAGTCTATTCATTGTTTTTTAGAAAATTGCTGCATATTATGCCTTTAAAAAGATGGAGACTTTTGGACAAAAACATGACATTACTGCATTAAGTTACAAACAAACACAGTTCTAATGTACAATCATACATACATTTACAGGTTATTGACTCTCTAGTGGAAAGAATGCACAAGGAAGGGAGTAGAGTAAAGTAGAGAATGTGATGTGTTTGGAGGAGGGGCTCTATCATTTAGAGAAGTGAACACTTCCTGGTTTGTCAGTGAAGACTGAAGAGAGGCTGCGTTAACCATCAGAACCTCAAACATGGACATTCGTCACACTTTGATCTGCTTCTTCTTTTTCAGTGAGTACGCTGACTTTCTATTTCTATCATTCTCTTATTTTATGATGTTATTTCTTTCAGTTGGTCAGTTTAGCTTTGCAGTGGATGGGAAACAGTTTCTCATGAGTGAAGTGTGTTTCCTCACATCTCATATCTGTTCAACACATATTGTTGCTTTCTGTGGTTAAACAGGACGATCGGAGTTTGTATGAGTACTCAGTGATGGGAACTAAGATCTTGAAATACTATAAATAACACTGTAGAAATATTATGTTACAAAAAAAAGCCATGCACTCAAACTTTTACTTAAAAGTATTAATAAATATATAAAGATATAATATTTTCATTAATAAACCTCTCATTCAATAATGTTTGTGCATCTAACAGATACCGTACAGTAAACATGTGTTCAGAAAGAAGACAAAGCTAATTTTTGACTTTTGTCATCTGTATTAGTTTGACTGTTTGTGTTGATTCGCACCAAACAGTCAATGTACCAACTGTACAGACGTTAGCTACAAGCTAGGTAACAGACGCACTGTGTGTGTGTGTGTGTGTGTGTCTGTGTGTGTGTATGTGTGTGTGTGTGTGTGTTCAGCTCAGCCTCTTAATGAACTCAGCAGACTCCATCTCTCTCAGCAAAACAATGAAATAACATAAAAAGTAATTATAGCAAACTGTTCAACAAATTATCATAAACAACAAAAATAATCAACATAAATAAATATTATATCTCCGAGAAGGAGTAAGAATAAGTATACACTTTTATGGTCTTAGCTCTTCTCCACAACTCAAACAATTAACTCAATATTTATCATATAAACCTTTGTGACTGGTAGCCGATATTCTTATTTTATTATAATTCTAACCTGGGTAATGAAGTGATATATTTGATTGAGTGGTTCACGTTTAGACATAAACAATACTATTTTTCAGAATTGGTTTAATCTCAAAGACTATTTCAGTTTTTTTCTTGTATATTTGTGTTTTGTTTCTGGTAAATCTGCCACTTTAAACTCAGAAAATAGTTTTTTCTTCCTAAATGTATGACTTTGTTCTCTGAGTTTTTTCTCTGAATATTACCCCAAACTCTGTAATAATAATGTTTTTTTTCTTTTCTATAGTGACCTTAATACGCCGTAGTAAGAATGTTAGACAATTCTGATGCTTAAAATTTTGGTTGAAAAAATCCAAATTAAATTATAGTTGTATTAAATTATTACCCCTCAGTCACAGACTAGTTGAACTGGGTAGTTTATCCCAGTAGAGGAAGAGAAGTCCAGATAATAACTGTTGATTGATCATCCTTTCAACAGCACTGCGGGGCAGAAACACTGGTCTCATCAATGCAGAGATCGTCAGTACAGGAAAAGAAGGAGGAGACATCACAGTTGGATGTTACTTCAAGTTCTCTGGAAAAATTAAGATCTTCTGTAAGCAACCATGTGAAGAAGGAAACATGCTCATTGAAACAGATGATGTCACAGCTCACAGGGGCAGATACAGCATTGAATATCGAGAAGGAACGTTTCCATTATCTCCTACAGTTCTGTATGTGAGCATCACAAAGCTGACTAAGTCTGATGCAGGAAAGTACAAATGTGGTTTGCACAGATTTTTAACACCCTATCCATCATACGAGGATCTTGAGATCAAAGTTGAAGAAGGTGAGTTTCTACTGAGAGAATGAACTGTTCACTGACAGCTGCTGATGTTTCAAATACCTCGATGTGTTTAGTCTAACGATTATATTTAGAGCTGCATATTTTCATCATTGTAAAAACTGATGAATGCTCCTTTAAAACCAGCAGTTCAACTGTAACATATCTGATACATTCAGACTGTCCCACACTACAGCTGATTTGAATAGTGTTGCACCAAACACATTTATTATCTTCTGCATTTCGCTGTATGATTAGAAATGCATTGATACATTCGCAGATAATTCGTTTTATTTAAGTGAAATATTACCACAGATTTCTTTGTATCTGTACAATTAGTATCTGATTGTGTAGTTGTGTGTTCATTGTTTTCTTTGTGTTTCTCAGCTCCAGTCTCTTCAAAACCAAATGTGACTCCTCAACCTCTTTCAGCATCAGTCCCATCAGCCTCCACACTGACTACAACACAGTGTTTGAGCTCCAGTACAGGAAGCTACACACCTTCATCAGCCTCCCCTGAAGGTACCCAGCAGCCTCAAAAGGAACAGACACCAGCTGCAGGTTGGAACATTATTTGCTATAAAGTATTAATTTAATGATTGAAATATTTAGTTGATGTTATTATTAGCTTGACAGTTATGCAGGCTCCCAGATAAATTGCATAATAAAGTGTAAAACAAACTTGTTCCTCTGCTCAAACAACCACAGCTCCACTGATGTATGTGGGTCTGTCTCTGGCCGTCATAATTGTCGTGTTATTAGCAGCTGTGGTGATATTCTGCAGGAAGAGGGCCAGTATACCCAAAGGTGAGGCAACAGGAAACACACACACACACACACACACACACACACACAACAAAGACATCCGTATATCTAAAACGGAACATTTAGCTGATGAAGAAAAGTGCAGAAGGGACTTTCAGAAGTGTTTCAGACTATTTTAAATTGAAAGCTAAATCCTGCTAGATGTTCCTAGATTATGTCATGTGATATATCAGTGATATCATGAAATAACTATTTATATACTCTATACGATTTTGTAAATAGTGTCAAGCTGAACTTAATAGAATCAAATGAGCGTCATCCTTAGCTATTTAAACTGCTATTATCTCATCAATATGCATCTGAAGTAACTTTTTGTAAACGCTGTAGTGTAGGCTGTGTCATGAATAGAGATGATCCTGACAGTAAAATAAACTCTTGTTAACATTTTGAGAAAAAAAAGAAGTCAAGTTCAATAATTTAGAACAAAAACAAAAAATGATTCTAAAGACAAACAATGTCTGTCAGTGACTGGGTGTTAGGTGCACATTAACAGGTCATTCAGGCTGATGGAGTGCAAGGATTCTGAGTGGAAGAACATATAAGATACCAAGGTTGCCATATAAGGACTGAAAAAACACAATTATACAATAATAACTTTCTTTCTCTAATTAATGAGCTGCAAAGTAGCATAAACAAATGATCAAACTTGCACATAAACTTCTCTTTATTTTCAAAACTATAGCTCTAATTCCCCCAAAACATTATTTAATTTATTCCTACTCACCCTTTAGTCTGGTCCAAGAACAGAAAGAGGTCTTAAACTTCCAAATGTATTTTGCCTCTCAGATGTCTTATATATAGCGTATTATTATATTATATATTATATTTACACAGCTGAAGAACCCTGGATAGATTTTGGATGCAAACAATTAAAGCCTCAAAACCTATTGAAATCTCTGTTTATAAAACACAATATAAAATATTACTTCTTTATGAACTAAAGCACATTAAAATCATGGAACAAAATTTAATAAAATAATAGGAATGCAATTTAGTATCCCGAGGAACACAAAGATCCAAAATGTGGAGCTCAACAAGGGGAATTTAACACTTATCAGATATAATTATGCACAATAGTGTTCAATCATTTACAGAACTTCAGAATAAATTCATTGACAAATATGTATTCTTTTTTAGATCATTACAGCTAAAAGACTGGATAACTAAAACGTTTATTTACACTATGATTTGTTGCCAGGACCTTTGGAGGACGTTATCTTTAAAGAAGGAACAAAGAAACATTTAATTGGCAGAATATACAACATGCTGCTGAAGGAACAGCACTTACTGCAAAAGTTGTACGATATTATTATTCAGATTTCTCTGGTAGGTGTGTGAGGAATGAAATCCAAGAGTGGATATCTATACAGAATACAATACAGGACATAGAACCAATGCTGTGTGTGTGTGTGTGTGTGTGTGTGTGTGAGAGAGATTTGTAATGAGAGGTATATGTGCTACATGTAAGATGAATGAATGTGATATAAATGTACATTTGTCATGTATATTCATACCTTCATTTCATTAGTGTGTAATGACCTGAAACTAAGAGTCGTTGTGTTCTCGTTACCTTAGAATGAGCCGTTTATATTTTCATAGGAAGTGGGTCCTTCTCACAGAATTCCCCATATTGCACCACGTTTCTACAGTAGCCCTGAAAGGACATACCAGCCACTGGTTCTGTTGAGAGCCTTTGACATTTTTATGTTACCTGAAGGCCACCGTAGTTCTCTGACACACATTCTCACCACTAGATGCCACTAAATCCTACACACTGCTCCTTTTTTTGTCTTAAATGAATGTATTTATTTTTATGTTAGCCCTAGGATAGTATACTGTATACTATCTTATACATCAAGGTATTATATAGGTTTGTTTGAAAGAGATTGAAAGCAAATATCATGGTGGAAAGAATAACATTAAATAAAGATAATCCTGCAAACAAATAGATCACAAAGGCGACTCTCTTCAAGAGGAGTGGAGGTCTGCTCAAAACCTTTCTAGGATCCTATTTTGTAAAGAAGACGTAACATTTAAAAAAAAAAAGTTGTCTCTTTGACCTGATATACTGAACTGCATGCCTTTCAGAACCTCCTGTGGAAACTGAGTATGCTAATGACACAGAGGTGAGTCTGAGTAAATCTGGGACATCACAGCATCCTTCATGTTTGTGAAACCTGCTAATATTAATACAAACCCCTCTTCTCCTCCTTCAGGCCAACCGTGTGTACGAGGAGATCAGAGAGGAGGACAGACGGAGCACATCTCCTCCTGTAGAAGTATCTGCAGTTTACACTTACGTCAAATACACCAAACCAAACGATGTCGAAACCTCAGACGAATACAGCTTGGCCACTGCAGCCACTTCTCAGAAGACCGTAAGTTGCAACTGTGGGAGGATTTTAGGTTTTAGGCTACATCCACTAAAATAACTGGTCATGGTTACGATTTTCACACATTTCACAAAAGCGATTTCTCTGTCCCACACCCAAAGACGGCTTCTTCTTCTTTTCTTTTTTTTAGCTTTTTAGATGTACAGTACATTTGCCTTTGTTGTTTTGATCCAGGTTTTGAGACGTGGTCTGAGACTAATGAAAATGTTATTTCAATGTACAGCAAAGGAAATATTTTTGCAGCGGCAGATTAGACAGAAGATTGTGAACAAGTCCCCAAAAAGAGGAGTTTTGAATGAACTTTACATCAGTTTGTTTCAAATTTAAAAGAATTCCAAGTAACTACTTAACTTTGGTAAAAATATTAAGTTAAGTCAATAAAGTTGGAAAATAAACTCCATCGGTCTATTTTTTTCATCAAGAGAGAAAAGCAACCTATTAAAAACAGGAACCAGGCCAGTTTCTGGTCATATCTAGAGCCACAAGCTTCCGTTGATTCAAGGGACAAGTCCTCTAGTGACAGCTGCACTACAGACATTGAGTTCAATACATTTGGAGATAAAACCCTGTAAACGGTTTACATGATATGAGGAAGCACACACGCTAAGAGCCTAAGTGATGAACTTGAACCTCTCTTTGTTTTCTTGCAGATTGAAGATGCTTCGAGTAAACTAATCTACTCTGACGTAGATTTTGCCGACGGTCCAGCTGCCTCGCTCAACAGCGCCCCCTGTGGTAATGCAGATAACGTTGTCTACTCTGTGCCGCGGGTAGAAGACACTTCACCTCCCCTGTACTCCATTGCTACTTCACATCAGCCGTAGCACAGACGCTGTCAACGCCACATTCTCCATCAGTGGTCAACAGGGGAACACAAAGGGGTTTGAATGAGTAACGTTCACGCCACAATCTGGTTTTTATCATGTCAGACAACTGACCAGTGGCGGCTGGCCAATAGAGGGCCATGGCCCCACCTTGAGAGCCCCTCCTTGAGCCACACAAAAATTATAATAATAATAATACATTTTACAAATTGTCAATATTTGTGTTTTTGACATATGGAATGTAACCAGTAATATTTGTAAATTATGATATCTGCCCAAAATATATGCTTTTCCTGCACGTCCTCTCCGCCTGTCTGCGTCTCAGCAGCGCTGGGGCCATCGAGAAATGTCCCACAGGAGGCGGGTCTATGAAGCAGTTTAGCCAATTGCTGATTAAAAAAATAAATGAGTGACATACAATTTAGCCAATCAGCGTCCTCAAATAGATTCAGCTGGGGCCAAGCTGCGCGTTCTCGTCAGGAGAAGTCTCTACAGGCGAGCGCCAGCGCCAGCGCGAGCACTACTCCTCCAAGGCCCGTTTTGAGAGGAGAACTTTGGCGGAGAAACTTCAGGCCAAAGAGCTGATCCCAGATCAGCCTGACCCCACAATCAGACAGCAGACTAGCGGGAAAGGGAAGCAGTACATGCGAAGCTTCTCTACTAGCTGTACACCAGACAGGTTTGGCTAGCTGGATGCAGTCATGATAATAACTTATTTAGCTTTTTAAAACAACGGGGACAGATCCAGCACGGACAGTTAGGGAGTGAGGGAGGAGGAGGTAAGGAGACATGAGAACACCAGGGCACACATGGAGAACTCTGTCAAGCTACATATTAGGCAAAGTGAACATCTTGTCTTGTACATAGTTGTCCTCAGTCTCATCTGCTTAACTTGGTCATGAAGGCATCAACATTTAATAGAGATGGTAAATTAACAGTGAAAACTCACCATAGCTTAATTTAACATCAGTATTCATAATTACACTTCATGTTTACTTCTGCTGATCTTTACCTCCCTATAACAAGGTCCATCTCAATAAATACACATGTTCTATTATATTATATATATATATATATATATAAATGTATGTGTGCGTTTTGTATTATACTGAATATTATTATATGATATATATATATATATATACTGTATATATATATTATACTGAATTCCCTGTGAGGGTGACTAAAATAAGATGTCCTGACGTGTTTATCAAAGTGTTATTTACTGCTTTTTTTCGTGTTGGAATAAATGTTAAATATTTAACTGCAAAGTAGTAATGTGTGTTTGATACCTTAATGTTTTTGTATTAAATCATACTGGGATGTTTGCTGAAATTGATTGGATGGCCCTACCTAGAACGTTTTCCACCAGCCGCCACTGCAACTGACGTTATTTTTAAACTGTTATATTTGTTAACTGTTAGTTGTACAGTGTGATTTAAAATGTGACACCTAACAGCAATGACTGGTGGGGAAAAAAGTTAATATATTAGTTATATATAAGTTATATATATATTAGTTTTGTTTAGGGGATCTATTTGACATGAGAACAATGGCCTGTGAAAATATGTACCGTATTTTGATATTTAAGAAGTGGCCTCTGATTTTTTTTAAACAAACTTCACATAATTTTATGTTTTAGAGTAAGGTGATGCCTTCTTAAGAAACAGGAACCAGGCCAGTTTGATAAATATATATAAAGCCACAAGAGAGAAGTACAGATATGTAGTTCAATACTGAAATTATGCTCATGTGACAAACAGTATACTAAAAAGAGTGCTGCAGGAATGAGCCCTAACACCCAGAATTGGGTTAGTAACTAAAGGTTACTAAAAGTCAATTTTTTTTTTTTTTTATTAGTTAATTTCATGACATAAAATAAGTCAGTTAATATCCCACTCTTGAATTTTGAAGGTTTCACATGTCTTAAAAAAGGTGGTTGCTAACAAACACTGGTCCGCCTTTAGCTTCGTGGGGACTTGAAGTCATTCGACCGCGGTGTAGTTTGTTACTTTTTACTTCTGGTGACTGTATTTACCCTTCAAAGATCATTCAAAGAAGATTATCTAACTGAACAAAAAGTGTCAGTATCATACATGTTTGTTTGCTACATTACGTCATCCTGCAGCACTCTAGCAGCCAGTCACAGTCAGTGGTTGATACTGATGGCAATGTTTTAGATTGTAAAAATTCTGATTACCGTATATCTGCTGATATTCTTTTTTTTAACATTAACACATAATATAAACAAACAGTTTTTAATTCAATCCTATCAATTCTGTGTGTAATTCTAAATAATTGTGACCAATATATTACTGAGTGAGACATTTTACAGTTAAAAAATGAAATAAACTTGTCAGTGCTCTTTTGTGGACAAAATACATTTGTTTCTATGTTACTACAAACATTTTTGGATGTTCCTGGATTGCATTTAAGAAAATACAAGAATTAAAAAGTTTGTTTATTTCTAATGCTCATAAACGCTGGATAGTAATACATATTATAGCTTGGAGAATGGTTTAGCTTTGCTAGTATACAGAACACAAAACCCTGCTGATATCTAAAACAAATAAAAAGATTACATAGGATGTTGGTTATTATTTTATAATAACTAGTATGCACATGATAGAAAAATAGCATCTTTCAGAACTTTAAGGCTCTGTAGATTATGTGAATATAGAGACAAAAAATCTACAAAATATCTACAATTAATGTACAAAATATAATACAGTGGAAAAAATGCACAAGGAAGGGAGTAGAGTAAAGTAGAGAATGTGATGTGTTTGGAGGAGGGGCTCTATCATTTAGTGAAGTGAAGACTTCCTGGTTTGTCAGTGAAGACTGAAGAGAGGCTGCGTTAACCATCAGAACCTCAAACATGGACATTCGTCACACTTTGATCTGCTTCTTCTTTTTCAGTGAGTACGCTGACTTTCTATTTCTATCATTCTCTTACTTTATGATGTTATTATTTTCAGTTGGTCAGTTTAGCTTTGCAGTGGATGGGAAACAGTTTCTCATGAGTGAAGTGTGTTTCCTCACATCTCATATCGGTTCAACACATATCGTTGCTTTCTGTGGTTAAACAGGACGATCGGAGTTTGTATGAGTCACTCAAGAAGTACTAAGATCTTGAAATACTATAAATAACACTGTAGAAATATTCTGTTACAAATAGGACCCATACACTCACATTTTTACTTAAGTAAAAGTACTATTAGTATCAAAATGTACTTAAAGTATCAGAGGTAAAAATACTCTAATATGCTAATGTAGCTCATAATTCTGCATTGTAATTATTAATGCATTAATGTGTTCATCACTTTAATGTTGCAGCTGGTAGAGATGGAGCTGATTTAATTACTTTATGTGCTGCTGCATAGCTGATTTCCTCCTGGAGATCAATACAGTTTCATTATAATCTATAATAAAACATTATAATTGACATATTGATTATACTTTGTATTTATTATCTAAGTCTACAGAGTAACTAAAGGTATGAAATAATTCTAGTGGCATAGAAGCATGAAGTAGCAGAAAATAGAAATGAAGTACCTCAAAACTGCACTTACAGTACTTTGGTAAATGTACTTAGTTACTCTCCACGAGTCACCAGCTACCTAGTCACTTTGACATGACATCATTAAAAGTACTGACTAACAAAATAAACTTTAAATCAAGAATAAAATGAAATGGTCAAACTCTTAAGTAAATCTGACTCCAGTTGCAGATAGTTCAGTAGAAAATCAATCTTGGAAAACAAGCTGCATCCATTGGATGAGTTGGGATCAATTAAATCGATCAGCATGAAGTCTTTGTTTTCATTAATATACATCTCATTCAATAATGTTTGTGCATCTAACAGATACCGTACAGTAAACATGTTCAGAAAGAAGACAAAGCTCATTTTTGACTTTTATCATCTGTATCAGTTTGACTGTTTGTGTTGATTCACACCAAACAGTCAATGTACCAGCTGTACAGACGTTAGCTACAAGCTAGGTAACAACAGACGCACTGTAAGATATAAGATAAGATAATCCTTTATTAGTCCCGCAGTGGGGAAATTTACAGGATCACAGCAGCAAAGTGGACAGTGCACACAAGATACATGGTCAAAAAGAAACAAAAGCAGCAAGTATTATAAATAAGTAATAACAGTAAAGAATATCAACTAGTAAAAAAAGTACAAAAATACACAATAAGTAAATATAACTAAAAATTTAAATAAATATAAAATATACAGAGTATTTTTATTGCACAGTGTAATTATTGCACCGATTATTTTATAGCGTTAGTGTTGTGTGGTCTACTGGGAGCACAGCTGGTTGTGCAGCCTGACAGCAGCAAGAAGGAAGGACCTGCGGTACCTCTCCTTCACACACCATGTGTGTGTGTGTGTGTGTGTGTGTGTGTGTGTGTGTGTGTGTGTGTGTGTGTGTGTGTGTGTTCAGCTCAGCCTCTTAATGAACTCAGCAGAGACTCTATTTCTCTCAGCAAAACAATGAAAAGAAATTAAATGAAAAGTAATTACAGCAAACTGTCTCACAAATTTCTCATAAACAACAAAAAGAATCAACATAAATAAATATTACATCTCTGAGAAGGAATAAGTATACACTTTTATGGTCTTAGCTCTTCTCCATAACAAACAATGAACTCAATATTTATAAACCTTTGTGACTGGTAGCCGATATTCTTTTCTTTTATTCTTTCAATTCTAACCTGGGTAATGAAGTGATACATTTCATTGAGTGGTCCACGTTTAGACATAAACAATACTATTTTTCAGAAATTTATTTTTATACGTTTTTTTTTATGTCTAAGACTATTTGTTTTCTTATATATTTCTGTTTATTTTGTTTGTTTTTCTCGTAAATCTGCCACTTTAATCCAGAAAATAGTTTTTTTCTCCTAAATGAATGACTTTGTTCTCTGAGTTTTTTTATATTATTATTACCCCAAACTCTGTAATAATATTTATTTTCCTGCTTAAAATGCATAAAATCTTTGTTGAAAGAATCCAAATGAATTGTTTGTTGTGTTATATTGATACACCTCAGTCACAGTTGAACTGGGTAGTTTATCACAGTAGAGGAAGAGAAGTCCAGATAATAACTGTTGATTGATCATCCTTTCAACAGCACTGCGGGGCAGAAACACTGGTCTCATCAATGCAGAGATCATCGTCAGTACAGGAAAAGAAGGAGGAGACATCACAGTTGGATGCTCCTTAAATTTCTCTGGAAAAAGGAAGATCTTCTGTAAGGAACCATGTGAAAAAGGAGACATTCTCATTGAAACAGTTGATAACACAGCTAAGAGGGGCAGATACAGCATTGAATATCAAGAAGGAACATATCCAGTATCTCCTACAGTTCTGTATGTGAGCATCACAAAGCTGACTCAGTCTGATGCAGGAAAGTACAGATGTGGTTTGCACAGATCTTTAACACGCTATCCATCATACTGGGATGTTGAGATCACAGTTGAAGAAGGTGAGTTTCTACTGAGAGAATGAACTGTTCACTGACAGCTGCTGATGTTTCAAATACCTCGATGTGTTTAGTCTAACGATTATATTTAGAGCTGCATATTTTCATCATTGTAAAAACTGATGAATGCTCCTTTAAAACCAGCAGTTCAACTGTAACATATCTGATACATTCAGACTGTCCCACACTACAGCTGATTTGAATAGTGTTGCACCAAACACATTGATTATCTTCTGCATTTCGCTGTATGATTAGAAATGCATTGATACATTCGCAGATAATTCGTTTTATTGAAGTAAAATATTACCACAGATTTCTTTGTATTTGTACAATTAGCATCTGATTGTGTAGTTGTGTGTTCATTGTTTTTTGTGTATCTGAGCTGCAATCTCTTCAAAACCAAACGTGACTCCTCAACCTCTTTCAGCATCAGTCCCATCAGCCTCCACACTGACTACAACACAGTGTTTGAGCTCCAGTACAGAAAGCTACACACCTTCATCAGCCTCCCCTGAAGGTACCGAGCAGCCTCAAAAGGAACAGACACCAGCTGCAGGTTGGAACATTATTTGCTATAAAGTATTAATTTAATGATTTAAATATTTAGTTGATGTTATTATTAGCTTGACAGTTATGCAGACTCCCAGATATATTGCATAATAAAGTGTAAAACAAACTTGTTAATCTGCTCAAACAACCACAGTGCTGCTGTATGTGCGTCTGACTCTGGTCCTCATGATCATCGTACTGTCAACGGCTGTGCTGATGATCTGCAGGAAGAGGGCCAGTAAACCCAAAGGTGAGGCTACAGGAAACACACACACACACACACACACACACACACACACACACACACACACACACACACACACACACACACACACACACACACACACACACACACACACACACACACACACACACACACAAAGGGAACTGAACATCTAAAACCTTTCACAGAAAAAAAACAAAATCACACACTTTGCCTGTCATGCCAGATGTTTAAGCAGTGGACCTAATCTTCTGAACCACACATTTTTCAGAACCTACTGTAGAAGCTGTGTACGCTAATATCACAGAGGTGAGTTTGAGTAAATTTGGGATATTGAACATTATTAGTATTGAAACCACCTGATATTAATACAAACCTGTTCTCCTGCAGGCCAACCGGGTGTCTGAGGAGAGAGAGGAAGACGAACAGAGCAGAACTCCTCCTTTAGAAATGTCTGCAGTTTAAACTTTCTACTGAAGCCAGTTCTCAAGCATGTAAGAATAAATGTGGAAGGAATTTAGCTTTGGGTTCATGTCACAGTATCTTTACACTTCAATCTGCTAAAATAATGTGTAACAACTTCATTGCACAGCAGAGGAAATATTTTCGCAGTGGTAGAATACAGAACACATTGTGGACATGTCATCAAAAATATGGTCTTAAACAAACTTCACATCATCTTATGTGTTAGAGTAAGGTGATGCATTCTTAAGAAACAGGAACCAGGCCAGTTTATGAAATATATTTAAAGCCACAAGAGAGAAGTACAGATATGTAGTTCAATACTAAGAAATATATCGTTAACAGTTCACATGAAGCAGCATACATATTTAAATTATGCTCATGTGACAAACAGGCGAGTAAACTAAAAAGAGTGCTGCAGGAATGAGCCCTAACACCCTGAATTGGGTTAGTAACTAAAGGTTACCTCATCTCAAAGTCAATGCTTTTTTTAAAATTAGTTCAGTTCGTGACATAAAATAAGTCAGTTAATATCCCACTCTTGAATTTTGAAGCTTTTGCATGTCTTAATAAAGGTGGTTGCTAACAAGTGTCTAAATGAAACTACTGAACGTCATCCCACTGAACACTGGTCCGCCTTTAGCTTCGTGGGGACTTGAAGTCATTCGACCGCGGTGTAGTTTGTTACTTTTTACTTCTGGTGACTGTATTTACCCTTCAAAGATCATTCAAAGAAGATTATCTAACTGAACAAAAAGTGTCAGTATCATACATGTTTGTTTGCTACATTACGTCATCCTGCAGCACTCTAGCAGCCAGTCACAGTCAGTGGTTGATACTGATGGCAATGTTTTAGATTGTAAAAATTCTGATTACTGTATATCTGCTGATATTCTTTTTTTTTTTTTTAACATTAACACATAATATAAACAAACTGTTTTTAATAAAATACTATCAATTCTGTGTGTAATTCTAAATAATTATGACCAATATATTACTGAGTGAGACATTTTACAGTAAAAAATGTAATAAACTTGTCCGTGCTCTCTTGTGGACAAAATACATTTGTTTCTATGTTGCTACAAACATTTTTGGATGTTCCTGGATTGCATTTAACAAAATACAAGAATTAAAAAGTTTGTTTATTTCTAATGCAAAACGCTTAATACATATTTTTGCTTGGTGTTTGGTTTTGCTTTGCTAGGATACAGAACACAAAACCCTGCTGGTGTCTAAAACAAAGGATGTTGGTTATTAGTTTATAATAACTAGTATGCACATGATAGAAAAAGAGCATATTTCAGGACTTTGAGGCTCTGTAGATTATGTGAATATAGAGACAAAAAAATCTTAGTTAATGTACAAAATATAATACAACTTTTAAATTGCTATTAAAGTGAACGCCCCAATCAGCTGATAGAGGGAGAGAGAGAGACAGAGATTATGAATGAAAAGGTGTGTAAAGAGAGTCTTCCTGACTGAACTTTTGCTTAACCTTCATGTTGAAAATGGTCATTAAATAAGTCATAGTGTAACATGTAGAAAAGTCATAAACGGTTATGGTATAGCACGTCAAAAAAAGTAAAAAAGAAATTCACAGAAAAAAGAAACAATTCTTTGTATAGTTTGTCAAAACAATTATAAAAAGTCATAGTATAATATATCAATAAAAGTCATAATATAGTATGTCGATAACGTTGTTTACTCTTTTCTTCGGGTAGAAGCGCGCTTTGACTGCAACCACGGTGAAGACGTTTCAGCTCATCTGTAGCTTTAACACCGTATGTTTGTACGGTAACAGTTATTAGGAACCAAATGGTGTTTTGATTATCATTTGGGGTTAACACTGTCTCATCTACGACTTTACTGTCAACAGGTTTCATCGAGTACGACTACCAGCGGATGTGTAACTAAAGACAGTCTCTGTTTGAAGTGAAAGAAAATAACTTTAGTAAAAATAATGAATTAGAAGAGAAGTAGCAATTTACATTTTTTTTTTAATGAAAATAAACTTGACATAACATTGGCAGTTTAAACAGTATATGGTCTTTATCTTTTATTAAATCTTTTAATAAATATTTGAATCCACTAATATCCTTCAGTTTTGTGTTGCAAACACGTTACAAAATCTATGAGTTGCTCTTACCACAAGTTAATGTCCCTTGTTAACCTCTGTTGCTTTCATCTGCATCAATACATGTGGCAACAGCTGAACCAAAAACATAAATAATATTTCCACAGAATAACTTCATGTGATGCCACGAAGGCAATGCTGCCAAACTGCTGCGTGGCTTGTCCATATTGTGCATAAAAAATAAAAGAATTCTAACAAAAACATACAAAAAACTAATTCATTGCACTTAAAATGTAAGAACAATAATCATAAATGGAAGACAAACACATGGTAAATATTTCCCTTTACAGCCTTATAGTGCTCAAAGAAGAATAAAAATAATAATTACTTGATACAATAAACAACACGTGAGGTTAAAATAAAAGGTGAAAATAAATGCTGTGGCACATTAAAGGTAAACACTGAGGAGGAGGAGGAGGAGGAGGAGGAGGATGAAGGTCAGCTGACAGACTGATGGCTGCATAGAATCAATATCACAAATCTCAGAAGACAACTTTGGACGATTGTGTGCTGTCGTTCAAGCTTATATTTAACATAGTTATTTAGTAATAGTGCTTATTTTAACATCTTATTTCACCAACTTTAACATAAGAATCCCAGCTGTTTGTTGCCAAAATGTGCTTTTTTTTCCTTAATGGATTTTACAAAGATAACTGTTTAAATACATGACTCTACTGTTACAGTGCAAACTATGAAGCATGGAGTCTTCACTGCTTAAAACAGCAGGATACAAAACTGCAACCCAAACCTCCGTCTTCAACAGGAACACGTCTTCATGTTCCTCCAAGTTTTAGCTAATTTAGGAAATCAAATCCTCACGTTTGAGAAGCTAAAACCAGCAAATATTCAAATATTTTAGCTTTGAAATTGAACAAAAAACATTATTGATGATTCAAATAGTTACACATTGATTTTCTTTCAGTCGATTTATCCATTAATCCACTCTGTCACAACTTTAACCTGCATTTTAAAAAATTACATTAATTTATATAAATTATATGCAGTTTTAGTTCAGACTCATGCGAGAATATTTCCTCGCATTACCTCACAACAATGAATTGACTAGAAAAAAGTAGATTTTACTGTGATGTGTTACACAACTTGATTTTCAAGAGTGTGCTGCATGATGTACCAGAATGAATGGCAAACAATGGCTGCATGGAAGGAAAGACAAATATATTATAAAAAGTACATCATGGTTTTGCAGCATTCAAATGTTGATTATAAAATTGAAAGTCAACGTAATGAATGAAGCTTCGAACTATTCGGTACAGCCTTTATTGGCTAATTCAAGCTAATTAAACGGTCATTCCCTCTTCCCACTTGGCGTTTTTTGAAGATGATTGGCCCGCTCAGAGGGAAAGAACACGTTTTGTTTGAAATAACCAAAAAAAACACCTACTTGAACCCTCAGCTTTATGCTACAAAACAACCTGAAACACGATACCATGTGAGTTTACCCATCAGCTCCAACACTCAGACTCCAAAATACAACAAAGTGCCTTTAACACACACAAGAAAACAACATCAGAGGAAGACCATTGAAGGGAAACCTCCAGATGAAGAATAATATTATAAAACCAGAACCTTGTTTCCAACTGAATTATCTGCTTTGCATCATCGGCTCAGAGTTTCATCGTAAACACGATTCTTCATCTGGAGGATTATTAGCAATAAATACATCTCAGTGAATCGGTCAGATTTCAATATACAATAATACAACGACATACTTTACACATTTAATGTAGAAAAATATTATTATCCTCGTTACTTAGTGATGAAATTAAGAGTCAGGATTGTGAAGCAAAAAGGCAAAGTGCAAAAACAACAGAAGCCCAACAGGAAGTGTTTGTGCTGTAGTCTCTCCTCCAACATGGCCGTCTGTAGAAAATGGTGACCACTTCTAAAAGAAAGTACTCACTTTGGTTTTAGATGAAGCAGATTTTACTGCTGCGACATGGAGGAAAAACAGGCACAAACCACCTGATAGAGACCTCTGGTTAAATATCTGTCCCTTTATGATACAGTAAAATAATAAATAACAGAATAAATAGTATTCGAGTTCTTTCTAAGGTAGTTTATGAACAGGACGGTCTTGTTGGTACTTGATGTTGCCTCAGGAAGTCTGTAGCTACAGCAAGTTCCCTTCAAGAAACATCTTTGCAGTCCACCTTTACAAGCCGTCCTGTCCCAAAAACAGAATAATAATAATAATAATAATAATAATAATATCCGTGGTTACAGGCCTGTTGTACCTTAAGTGAGCTGGTGTGTTTGTTTCAGGGCTTTGTTTCACAGCCTCCATCCGTAATTTATTCTCTCAATATATTCATTAAACGTTGGTCTATGAAATGTAGGTTAACATATTCAAATGGTTTGTTTTGTCAGAACAAGAAAACCAGCAAACGTTCATATTTGATTCAACATAGTATCATAATGAGTTCCATCGCTTTGGGACACTAGAGACCCTCAAAAGGAAACACCTGTTGCGTCCCCCAAACTTGAGCAAAAGAAGGAATCTTTCAGGTTGCATCTGAAGAAGCCTTGAAATGCAGAGCATGTCGGACACGGACTCTCACAAAGGGACACGGTGTTTATCAAAATACAGAGGAGAGGTGGAGATAAAGTTGTCTCGTTTGAATCCCTGGATCCAGACAGACGAAATAGAAAAACAACTAAAATTCAGGTGCCCTTAGGCAAGGCACTTAAACATCTTAATATTTGTTACAGTAACGCGGGCTCATGATAACCAGTGAACCTACCCCTCGATAAATGAAATCACGATCAGAGCAGTGAAGAAGCGATTGAGTGGTGGTGTAAACATCTTCAAAAAACAAGCAGAAGCCTCGAAAAATCATGCCGATAATTCAGAAAAAAAAGCCGACTGGACTTCTGACCGGTGAAACCAGTCTGAAGAGAGGACAAGAGGTGAGGAAGTACTGGGAACTGCAGTCACCACAGTGCTCGGTCAATTCCCTCCCATGATTGTATTGCTTAAATTGAATTTCACAACAAAACATTGTACAATAATAAGTGAATGTTGTTCAAATCTTTGCTGTATTTGCTGAAAACACTCGGCACTTTTGATTTGAAAAGCAACGATTGTCAAATGCACATTTAAACTAAAATAAGGAAGGTTATTTTTTAGCCTTTATCTCTTCTCAGTGTCTTTGGCCCACAGTGTTACACAAACAGTCAACTCTAAAGTTGTCAAAACATTTGGGAAATTGTAATTTTGCAAACCCCATGGCAGTAATTTGATTGGATGTGAATTTGAAAGTGTTTTTTAAAATGACTCTTCTGATTAGATTTAGTTTGGAACTCATTTTCTCCACTGATTTGACAAATTGTGAAGCTATCCTGTACATCTTGAAGAGGGTGCAGGTGCAGCGGTAAAACGTGAAGAGAAACCTTTGGATCTTTTGGGCCAATAGTTACTCACATTCTCAACTGCAGAAATTTCAGAAAGGATTATTCAAAACTGTTAAACTCAGTTTAACAAACGTTCCACATAAACTCAGATTCAACCAAAATGATAAAAGTTTCAACCAGCAACCCTTAGAGAGCCGTGTTCAGCAGAGTTTCCATTACTAAGATAGTGAGGGAAACCTTACAACAACAAAACAAAACATAATGTCCTTTAAGAAAGATATGATTTTGAGCTTTATGATGAGTTTGACCATCAGTGATTCTCGTGGTGCTGTTGAGCCAGGCATCAGTCCTGCTGCTGAACCATCGATCACAGTGTGTCGTCACTTTGGTGTTTGAGGGAGGAGAGCGGGCGATGTTGTCTGTGCTGCCGAGCCGTAGAGCTGTCGTTCTACCATCAACAGTGTGGATGAGCTTTGGTGTCTGCATTGTGAGCACAGAGGAGGAGGATTACTTCGTACCTCAGAGTCCCTGGAGGGATCAGCGTGTCACTGCTTTGACTGCTGCAGCTGCACCAGCTTCCTGTAATGAGGCATGACTTTGCTCTCCGGTAGGTAGAGCGCCATCTCCAGGGCCACCAGGATGGTGAACTCAAACGATATCAGCTCCCTCCTGCTGATCCTGAAACGCTCCTCCAGCTTCTACAGAGATGCAACACAAACAAAAGCATGAGCGACACGATGCTTTCTTTAAACAAGTCTTTTTAACTTTCTCTTTTCTTTTTTATTGGCCTATTAGAGGATGAATTTTGTACCTTTTGAAGCTAAAATTCAGTGTTGAGATACAATACTTCCTGAAGGTGGCTCTGAGGTGAAAAGTGCAACTCTTTACAAAACACAAGTCATCAGTTATCTTTTCTTTTCACCACAGGGCCACCCTACTTACTTAAATAATGCCAAAATCAACGCAATTCATCACCATTAATCAAAAGCATTGATTCATGGTTTAAGTTATTAAAGTTTCAAATTAAATAATTACTCATAATTAGTATAAGATCTGGTAATCTGAGATGGGATTCATTATTATTATACATTACAGTAATCAATGGAGAACTATTTACATTACTGATTAATCTGTCAACAACAACATGATGATGTCGTTAGAGACTTGTTTTGTTTTACCAACAGTCTAAAACCCCAAAATAAAGTTTACAATGAAATAAAACAGTAAAACATCGTGTCACATATGTTTGACATTTTGGCTTCATATTTGATGTAATTGATTGACTATTAATTGACTAATTAGATCAAAATTTTTTTATGAGGCTATTAAATATGGTTATTGAAGAATTGTAACCAAGATAAGAACCGACTGGAACATTTTATTGTTGAAAGACAAACTTGTCAGTACTTCCTGGAGTAATGAAGACACTGTTTCTACCAAAAACATATTGTCATTTCTGTGCTGACGTTTCTTTTCACTTATCAGCTGACACACACACACGCTGATTTTTCTTTGATAAGCTCACATTTCCACTTTACCAGTTGGGATCTAATGACAACACTACTACGTCCGATTGTTCTCTACTGTGTGTGAGGAGAGTCGTGAGTTAACTGTGAAGGACAGAAACTGACCTGCAGCTCAGAGACGCTGCAGGTCGTTTCCCATCTGCTCAGGTAGATCAGCTTCACAAGCACCTGAGCAACATGAGCTCACTGACAGGCCGAGGTAACCACCATGATCCTATTCTGTGTGTGTGTGTGAGACTCACATCAATGAGGTGTTTGACCTCCTGTTTCTTGAGATCACTGCTGATCTTAGCAGCCAGTAGGATGCAGGCAGCTGACACCAACTTCCTGTAAAAGCACAGCAGTAAAGAGGAGCTCACGAGAGAAGATAATGACTAATGGACCTGGAACAGGTCAGATACATGTGTTTGTACCTCAACAACTATTTAGAATACAACAGTCACATAACAAACAATAACAGGCAACATCCACAGTGTTGAGATTTTGGACAAAGATATGGGGATACCACATTTACATCCAAAATATCAAGACTAGCTAGTTCTGCTGAAACAACATCCAAAGTGGCGTTAAAACTGTATAAATGAAAGTTACACCAAACAGGGTTAATATGAAGAAGAGAATTCAGTTTTCAGTTTTGCGACAGGTTTTGGAACTTCGTTATGAACAGAGATGGGACAATAATCTATAGAATATCTTGAATAAATCATGAGATGGATAAAAGGAAAGTTGTTTGGTTGTTTTTTTTTACCACTTTTATGACATCAACTAAAACTAAACACAAAAGAGAGCCACTCCGACACCACACACTGCGGACTCAACACAGCTCCATGCTTGGAAATCCACAGTTTCAATACTCTTTAAAGAACCACATCTTGTTTTCTGGGACAGTTTCATGAGCCCAAAATATGCATCAATTGTTGTAAATCATATGGACACTAAGATAACTAAAAGCAACCACAATGGAATCAATCTGTGCTACTATATGCAACCAACCACTACTAAATGTAGTAAATCAGTGTTACACCTTAATCATTAGACCGGTCTGAACCATTGGAAAGACTAAAGTTACAAAAATTCAGACTTGAGCCGGCTGTGATTACACGCACCCCTGGTGCCGGCTTCACTACAGCGAATATAAACTAAGCTTCAGATTACAGACTAGTTGTGGTAAGAATTACTTTACTTTTTTGTCATCACGTAATCTGTCAACTAATGTCCATATTGAACGATCCATGTTGCATATCTGTTCTGTTAAATAAACATATGAGGCTAATATGTATATATGTATATATGTTAAAGTACCTGTTTTGTTTATTGAGTCGACCCTGCAGCACCAACTTCTCAAAGTAGACGAACGCCATCGCGATGGTGACGGGCTGCATGCCGCAATCTTCCCCGACTACTCTCATCTCTCTCTTCAGACTGGGAGACAAAGACCGTATAAAAGTCAAAGACAGGTTTGATATTCTTACAGTAGTCTCAGCAACATGTAGAATGCCGTGCTGTATATAAAAACAAATTGAGTATTTTATTATCATAATAATACATTGAAACGTATTTTGTCAATTCACTTCAAATACTACCTGCGTATCTTGCTGAGAGTGAGTTTAACGTGAGGAAACTTCTCCTTAAACGTCTCGTTCATGTCTTTCTTCAGATCAGACGGTTTGACGTATTCTATGACGGTTGTCTGGAGGATGAAAGACGAGAGGAGAAGATGTAAAGTAAAACAGAACAAAGGAAAAGGAGCGGAGGAAGAGAAGAATGCATAAACAGGAAAGGAGAGATGTGTCGTCCTGTGAAAGTGTAAGCACAGACATTTAAAAGTCAAACAACGGACCTCACGATGAAGTAAACACCGGCTGCTTCACTCTGAGCACAAACTGCCAACAGTACAGCCATGCCGATGCCTGTTAAGAATCCTTGTGCTTTTATTGATGTTTTATTAAATATTAGACATCAGTTAATAAAAGAATTGTTGTGAATGTGCAGTTCACAACCTGGAATAACCATTTTCTAAATTGAATTTAAACTAAACTGTGAACAGGTGAAAAAAGGTTTTGCCAGGATAGACTTTCTATGTGTGTGTGTGTGTGTGTGTGTGAGTTTGTTGTTGTAATACAAATTTCTGCCACAAGAGGTTGAAGTGCACCACTACTCAATGTTCTAAATAGGACTAAAAGCATTCATGATTTCCCTAACGACAGATTAGCACCTATTGAAATACATTTCAAGCCAAGAAATATGTGACATTACACAAGTTGCTAATTGGCAATACATGTACCTCGTGTTTAGAGTACATGGATCTCACCAGGAAGAAGACATGAATGCTTTAAGTTGTATTTAGAACGTGTAGTAGAGGTGCACTTCAGCCTCTTGTGGACAGAAATCAGTATTACAACAACAAACACTACAAATGATCCTGACAAAAACCTGCCTAAACGTTTTATTTCCACCTGTTTCACAGATGAAACAACATAATTAAGGAACTTAGAAAGATTATCCTGGCAAAATCTATACACGCGTAAACACAGGAGAGAAAACATTTCATATCAGATTTAGAAAATGGATCAACAGAACCAGGCTTAAATTGACACACGCACACACACACACACACACACACGCACACGCACGATCAGTGACAAAGCAGCCCACCTCAGCGGTGATCTCGACGGATTAAATAGTAATGCTAAAGCATGTGTGTGTGTCCGTAGTATTTAATTTATCTCAGTGGAAGGATAAAACTAAGCTGCTGCCTATAGGATAATTATGTTGTTGTAAAAGAGTTGTGTGTGTGTGTGTGTGTGTGTGTGTGTGTGTGTGTGTGTGTGTGTGTGTGCACACATGAATGTGTATGTCTTTTCTCAGGAGCGATTATTCTCTTCTCAGAGGTCTATAATCCTCAATCCTTCTTTCTCCTCTGCACTTCTGTCGCTGCGTCTTTATTTTCTCTCTGCCCGTCTCTCCTTCACTTTTTCATTCTGCTCATTGAACATGAAAAATGTTGGTGCACTTTTGTTCTTAATCTCACAGTAGTGTAGTTGTCACCTTCTGGATGAAGCGTCTAAAGATCATTTTCATCCCGACAAAACTGAACCAGATCCAGACGTGAAACCAAAAGAGAGACGGAAACAAAACTACCAAACACTGGTGTCATCTGTCGTCACGCATACATGATCCCTGGATATTTACTGCTGATACATGTTAGGAGAATTGTAATCACATTGTAGAATGATATGTAATGCAGCACATTCTTGAAATAATAAAAAAGTGTCCAGTGTTTTTTTTTACCATGTAGGAGGCGAAGATCAGCACCCGTTTGTGTTTCCCACAAGGCCACTGGGGGTCACTGAGGAGGTTAGGGTCGTAGTCCGTCACATCTTCAAGACCTTAACACACATTTACACACACTTAACACACAGTTATAAAAAAATATGATAATCAGAAATTAATTTGTCAATAAACCACATGATTGCTAGAGGTTTTTGTGACTAGTTAGCCTACTAAGAAAAGATGTGTGAATACGGCAGCTTTGGGAGCTGAGAGACTGAATAGAAACGTCACAAGACTAAAAATATAAACCTAACACACACACACACACACACACACACACACACACACGCACACACACAGCTGTGTTGTGTTAATGAAAGGTTCCAGATTAGAAAGAGAGGTTTAGAGGATAATACAGGGCTCTGTCACTGTGGGTGTGAGTTCATAGATAGCATGAGACACACAGTGTGTACGTACACACACGTGTTTAAAATATAACAAGAACTCCATTACGACTGCAACAACTCTCTCTCTCTATGATCTCTTCATCCAACATCACTCTAATCTCATCCCTCCATCCTGTGTTTGCTAGTCCTTCTGTATTTTTATTTTCTTTCTCTCTGCAGCCACAATCACACCCCTTCTGCTTCTACTTCCTGTCACAATGTTCTCACGCTTACTCTGAATGCAGGGACACATCAACTATCAATATTACATTTTATTTGGTGTCATGGTATAATCCAATATTTAGGGGTATGGCAAGGCACATCAATACTATTAAATAACTATGTCTAGAAGCGCACTCGGAGAGTTTAGACCTCTGTCAAGCAATGTTAACAAAAGTGAAATATAATGTGTGTAACCGCCGCATCATTTGGATCCGCTCCCAAGTTTAATGGGCTCTTCCTTTGCCTATGTTTCCACCAAGTCTCATGGAAATCAGGCCAGCTGTTTTTCCTCAATCCTGCGGACAAACAGAACCAGAAACCAAACCTCCTTGGCGGAGGTAACAACGTGTGTGTATGCATGTATTACCCAGGTCCAGCCCCACAGTGCTGTTTAGTCTGCTAGGTGGGCAGCTCCTGCCCGGCATGCTGTGTGTACTCCTGGAAACTGGAATCTGTAGCGTCAGGTCGCTGGTCGACGACTGCTTCGTCCTCACCAGGGCGTTAGTAGAGTGCAGGAACTGGGCGTACGACACAGACTGAGACAGAAAAAGAGATGAATTCATAGGATCTGAATCAAAAACCTCCCTAATCATAGCAACATCCGACTGTGTGTTTATCTACCCTGCCGTAGGTGTCCAGTTGGAAACCCTCCAGCCCCGGTAGCATCTCCAGGGTGGTGGAGATGTTACCAGACGAGTGTCTCCTCCTCGGGTGGTTTAATGTAGGGTCACTGGAGAAAGACAGAGAGAGAGAGGTTGTTAAGGTGACGTGAGAACAGAGTCGTTCCTGGCAGCAGGTTTACCATCAGGAATGTAAGTTAAGGACAGCTCAGATAAAAGATTCACAACATGAGAAATGTGAGCCAGAACACTGCAGCAGTTTAAATTCCTCATAAGTCAATGGCTGTTGGTCTGTTGGCATCATGAAAAACTGATGTTGCGGAAGAGGTGTCGAGGCGTTTCAGCTATGTAACGGTGTCAGGGCCACCGCTATGTTTCTGTAACCAGCACATCACTCGAGCAATGATGTCATTTCCCCGTGCACTGATACAATGTGCATGTGTGGCGTGAGTATGACGTGACGTAAGCACGCACACAGCAGTTGTAGATTACCATGTGAAACTCTGTGTGTGCGAGTTTGTGTGTGAACGTGATAGAGAGAAAGTGATTGGGAGAAGTTTACATAACTGTAATAACATCTGTATTTTCAGCTGTGTTTATACAGCATCTGAGTTGTGTGTACGTGTTGGAGTCAGAGAGAATAAGAGACCACGATAAGTGTACTTTCTGCTCCATGTTTATCTGTAAATGTGTCTGTAAAGTGTTTATCTATGGGGAAGTTTATGTGTGATTATGTCAGTGGTTTTTCTTTTTGAGTGTGTGTGTGTGTGTCAGCCGCTAAAAAGTCCTCAGGTCAAGTGAGGAGGCTCTTAGGCACATGGGAAAAATTGTTGTCTTCCCGAGGCAACTCCTTTTTCTTCGTCTCTCAGTGAGGAAATCACTTCTTCTCCTCCCTCTTCTTTCTGTGGCCGGCTCTATCTCTTCTGCTAAGCTCCCCTCCTACTCTTTCATCCAGCCAGACACTGACCTAAATGTGTGTGCATGTGCAGGTGTGTTCATTACCTGAGGTAGAAGCTTTCTCCGTAGGGTAGAACAGAGAAGGCAGCACACAGAGACCTCTTCGCACAGATCAGCACGATCCTGAAAACAACCAAACACACACATTAGTGGTTATGTTGTTACAACATCTGTCCGGTTGTCCGTTTGTAAAGGAAACATCAGGAAGCAGCATTGTCAAGGTGAACAGCAACCTTCCTTATGACACATTTTTAGCGGACTAAACACACAAAAAACAAAAGCCAAAAGCTAGGCTGCACAAATAATCCTAAGTGACATTAAAACTCTATAAAGACCCTAATTTAAGTCATATTGATTCATTTGATGAATTCCTTCTTTTAAACGCGCTGCTGTCTGCCCCTTAAGAACAACAAAAAACCTGACTCTACAATCCATTTCACAAGTCAAAGCAGTAACTGATGTCTGATTGACAATATAACTCAAATGTTGGAGAAATGTACTTTAACCCTGAAACATCCTGCTGATGGAATAATTACGTAACAATCCATAAATCTGTTCAAAACTATAATATTCATTATTTAGATAGTTGTAACTAATCAAATACCTGAAAGTGTTCTTAACTAGTGTATATATTAAATAGAGATTATGTTTATTTTTACTGTAAATAACTAATAAGAGCTCCCCTGTTTATCAACTGTTTATCAACTGTTACAGAGGTAAATGTGACAATTAATCTGGTCAGAGAAAAAAAACCACTTCTGAATATAACATGCACCAGACTGATATAATATTGACATTTTACCGATAATGTAAAACTCTTCAGGTGGGTATTTTTTTTTCTTACTGATGATGTAATCATTTTGAAGAAAAATGATGTAAAAAAAAAAAATACTTTGAAACTTGGAACAGATGGCAAGCAATACATTATTATCAAGCAAATATACATACGTTATTGCTCAAGTTCTTTTATGATTGAGTTTAATTACATTTTGGATCAGGTTAAGCACACATTTGATTACATTTGCAGGAAATTATTCCATTATTGGGTGCAGAAGCCTCAGTTCAAATAAACCATAAACCATCTCTCAGTTGCCGACACAGCCGGGTATTTGATCTCATCCGTGTTCTACTTTGATGCTGTCATTATCACGTTGGCTCTTTATTATATTTTGTACTGCATGAACAGCATTCACAATAAATATCAGAACTAAACTAAACCGATTTAATTTTGTTTTAATTTTGTAACAGATTTTCCTTTTTTACCCAGTGTTCCAACCTCAACCTCAACTGTTGTTTTAGACACATGACTCAACCTGTAAACAAGTGAACCAGATGTGTGTTTGATGATATATTTTTGTATTGTGAAAGTCCCTCGGGGGTTTCCTCAAGTTCACACTCATTAAAACTGGACTGCAAACACATGAGACACCTTGCAGTACCTCAGAGTGCTATTACAGGGACACAAACCCGCTGGATGTGCTGAGTCAGGCCACAGTATAAAACTACCAAATTATATCTCTCTTCAGCAGGGACTTGAATGTTTTGCCGAAACCCTCAAATGACACTTTCCTAACTGACCCAAGTGTTCCACCTGCATCTCACCAGAGCTTATTATCAACTTGTTATAACAGGGTTTCAATGGAACAGAGTGTGTGTGTGTGTGTGTGTTTCTTATTGCAGATCCTCTGGAGTATAAATCCCAGTGGAGCAGAAACTGCACAACCCTCGCCTGGTTTGTTTCTCAGAGGAAAATGTTTACAGTCATTATCTTTGGCTCAGGCACCAAAGAGACTGGAAGATGATTCACAGTGTGTGAAAACATAAACACACTTATCTTTGAGTGTATCATGCTGGTGATGAATCATTTTATCTTCTATATATATATACACGCACACACACACTACTAGACCTCAAATCATCAACCTTGACAGCCGTAAACATTAAAAACAGACCACACAGTGTTTGAGCTGCAGCTCCACAGAGAACTGAGGTTGACCATAGAAATAATATAAAGTCCATCCTGAGACTGTCCGAGGGAACGGCACCAGAAGCTAATACAGAACAAATCAAACTAAGACTCCGACCGGCTCTGCAGCTCAGCAGAATGCTGGCAGAGAGAGCAGTAAATCTACCGAAGTGGTTACATAACCTGGATTAAACAATATGAGCGAATAAAACACAAGCTTCAAAGAGGAGCAAATCCCAATCTTATAACCGTCTACGAAGCCGGCACCCTTAAGGCCTTTACACACCGGGGGCGCGACGAATACACGTCACATAATTCCAGTTTCATCTCCGTGTACCTCAGTACCTGTGACAGTATACCTTTACAGTTAGAGCGTCTGTGCTGCGAAGCATTCCCCACTGAAACAGAATATTTGAGCGGTCTAGAGTTACAAGAGGGTTTTAAATCAAATCTTTTGCATTTGATTGGACAAATAAAAAGTGGGCGAGCTCAGACTGTAGCATGATACAGAGCTCCAGAGGACGGTAGTGTGGCTCCACACACACACACCTCACTTGTTGCTAAAAGTTGCAGATTGAGGATGGATGTCATGATATTATTGGTTGAAACGGGTTGGTACTACCTCACGTAAGCACACTTCATATTTTGTAAGTAAATGAGACGCTCTGGTTCAAAGTTTATCTCTTAAAAGCTAAATTTGTACTACTTTAACTTGGCCACATCTTTATAACCTGTGAACTGTGGAAAAAGTGACCGTCCTCTTCTGTCCCTGCTCCTCCTCCTCCTCTGTCCGTCCCATGAGACAGACCAGTTTTGGATTTAATGCTGTTGTTGGTTGTGTGTCCACTGAGACACGCACTCAGCTTGTTCCCTACGATGCATGGGAAAAGTGGAGAGCAGGAAGTCGCCGGGGAGCTCAGAGGAAACAGCAGAAGCATCAAAACAGGTCTGCTGGAAATGAGACTCCGCTGGGAATTCTGCCCCCTCCACAAATCCATTTATTACCACACATTTCATGACACTGGGGGCACATTATTCCATGATCACTTTAAAGAAAAGCACCAGACGAATGCCACTGGGAGCTGGACCCATGGCCCAGGGTTTGTCACTTCTGAGCTACACCAAGACTTTGCCCACAGGAAAACAAAGTCAACATCCTAACAAATCAGAGGGACATTTGCATCGTTTTTAAAATAAACTCTACGTTGATGCAGAAAACGCTAAAGGGTGAGATAAGAGTGTGACCAATGACCTCATGTTTTTAACTTTAAATTTGTCCGGGAAAAGTTCATTATCACACAGGATGTATACTCTAGCAGTTTTTTTTGTTTTTTTTTAAACTTGTGCTGCTTTTGTTAAGTTAGTTTACTCAGAAATACCATCAATTGACACATAAGTGGTACTTTATATCTTCTGGGACAGTTTAAATGGACAAAGTAGTGCACAACATACATCAAGTTATGTACTGATATTGTAAATCCATAAGAAGCTTGTTTTCTGTTTCACTTTATTATATTAAGTTATTTAAATATAGCTGCACCATGACAGCTATAATTATGGATATACAGACAACGATCGACTCATTTCACATTTAACGATTGTCCTACTGTAGCACTGTTATTGACATACAGATTCATACTTGGTCCCCCATTTAAAATCTCCCATGACCCAAAGGAGGGTTAAGCCCTCCTGCTTCAGACTCTAACGTTTGCTCTTCTCTTTAAGCCGCTGTCTCCTCCCCGTAATGCCATGGTGACTTGGCTGAACAACAAACAACAGCTCTGCTGCTCTTAGCTGGATCTATTCTAAAACAATCAGCCTTCAGTCTATTATTATCTGATGAGTATGTCTGTGTTCCTTTGACACAGAGCTCCGATTTATACACAAGGAAGGACAAGAATAGAAGACAATAGAAGAAGAAACGGACAGAATGACATTGTCCAGGCTACAGCTCAGTTCCTCTCCACCTGTAGAGTGAAGGCTGCACATTTCTGCATGTCAGCAGTTTGTAACGGTTCAAGGCTGAAGAGACTAAGCCAGAGTGGAATACTCAAAGTTACTTTAAACTTAAGAAAACTACTACAAAGAACTACCTTAAATGACTATAAATACAGTAGAAGATATAGTATAGATCATTTAAGAGATAATATTTCAGGTTGGGAAATACCGTTTGTGGCTTTAAATTAAAAACATTTTAGGGTATTTCTTCCAGTTGGAGGTGTTCAGAATAACTCCACATTGGGTTTAGAGTAAGTGGATTGACTTATTGCAGAGCATATAACTCTGAGTACATAGAAAAAAGGATATTGCTCCTGACAACACAGGTCTCTCAGTCAAAAAACAACACAAAATTGAGCAAAATTGAAAAGAATAACAAGGTAAATTGCACAAAGAAATGCTGCTTTTGTTTAAAAATAGCTGTCTTTCTTTGAACTTGGACAGTTTACAAGACCCTACGCCCACTGTAATGACCTTGCTGTGCTTAGGTTTTGCTCTGTAACGCTACATGCTGTGAACAGCAGGGATCGACATGCTGCTCAGCCCCGTCTAAACCGGGACTCGGCTGCAGCAGTGGAACAATGTGACGTGTGCT
Source organism: Leptoclinus maculatus (assembly GCA_032191485.1). NCBI lineage: Eukaryota > Metazoa > Chordata > Actinopteri > Perciformes > Stichaeidae > Leptoclinus > Leptoclinus maculatus. The sequence continues at coordinate 72,290 of JAVDOI010000108.1, read as the reverse complement.
ACTTTCAACTTTTACCTTTAAAAAGGGATGAAAACCCACCACTGCATTACTGGACAGGCCACAGGATGCGAGGTGTTGCAGACAACAGCAACTACAGAATAACGTGCGTGTCTAACCTGCTGCCTCTTGTGTCGTATTGTTTCATGTTTTTGATGAAGTGCATCTTCTTGGTGTGTCGAGGTCTTGGAGAGCCACCAGAGAGGTTACGAGTCCTACAGAGAGACAGACAGACAGGGAGATAAATGAAGGGTTGAGCTCACATTGTAGCAATTCATGAATAAGGATTTAAAGCATACACACAATTAGACCTGCAATCAAATTGAACATAGCGTACAGTGATTAAGAACAATCGTTTTGTTAATGGGTGGTTACTGAAACCCAGTATTAAACAGGCCCCGGGGCTCGCTACTGTAATAAAACCTTAGCATATATATAACGCCAATAAATATCTACAGACCTGTTCAACAAGCAAAAACAGCGTGTTAACATGTAATAAAAGCAATACTTTAATCTGCTCTGTCCGCAGTCTCTCATCCAATTCATCTGTATTCGCACTAGCTCAGCTAATTGTGAATTGTTACAAACCAGTGTAAGCTGCTTTGTCTCTTAGTGAAGGCTCTGAATGACTTTACTTTCCCTCCAATAGTGTTCCAGTGTGCGTGTCCAGGCTTGTAATTGTGAAGGGTGGAATGGAAGGAGTGAAGGGCCGTTCACGTAGGACGCTTTTTGCGATGCAAACTATTGGAAATAATGCATTTCAGAGAGCAGTGGCGACACCGCCTCGCCCTGTGTGAAAGGCTCATGAAGCGGAGATTTGTTATTGTTGACAAGGTTGGAGTTATAAAGCCTGCTTGGTGCTGACTACAGAGCCTCAATGTTGATATTTTAGAACCTTCATTAGGAATAGGCACAACATAACGGAAGCCGTCTGTCTGTATAGGAGATAAATAATTACAGAGCCGTATCTTTAGGGAATTTAAAAACATTTAGTCCTTCTTGTTATTAAAAATAAACGTTATGTTTTGCATTTATTCGTTTCCGAGCTTAACCAAGACCAAGAACCTGCTGTGTCAGCACAGTCTGAGGACGTGTGTGTCTCTGTCTGTCTGCTAAAGGTCAGGGGAGGAGCCAGGTTGTGTCGACCTTGTGGATTAAAACAACAGACCTCAACGTGAGAGAAGTTCAGCTCACTGACATCACAGCAGTTACATAACATTAAGACAGCAGCATGGAGACACACATACACACACACACACACACACACACACACACACACACACACACACACACACACACACACACCCTAAAATTTCATGTTATGAGCAGAATGGATGAAATTCATTTTTATACATCACGTGATATGTTTTTTTGAGAAACTAAAATATACATGAAGTGGATATGAACACAAACGGGTTACGCAACCTAGATGAGCGCAGATGGAACTTAAGATGATATATGATTTAAAATTAAGTCCAATATAATATCCTGTATCATAGCATAATATTGACACTTCAATATATCGTCCAGGTATGTTTGAAGGACAATATGACAATACAACATACAGTTTCAACACACACACACACACACACACACACACACACACACACACACACACACACACACACACACACACACACACACCCAAGCCCCGAAGAGAACACGAACACAGACCTGCGAAGAAACAGAGCTGTTACACAACTGTGAACATGCGTAACTTAATATAGAAACATGAACACTTATGCTCACAAACGTTCCCAGAGACAGAAACACACACACACAGACAGACACACACACACAGACAGACAGACAGACAGACAGACAGACAGACAGACACACAGACAGACAGACAGAATGAGAGCATCTGTTACAGTTTTTGTATGGCTGACCTGGTGAGTCCACACCACATGGAGTTTGAACGCACGCACACACGCACGGTTTGTGCAACTATGCTAACATTAGCAAGTAAGGCTGTAGGGCTGCTTGTTGTTTGAAATGTTTCAAAACGACAGTTTCATTACAAATGGCAAAATGTTTTTTATTGCTTTACGAAAAATCTCCATGTTCCTCTACAAACATCTGTTTTTCATTCAGCAAAAGAAGTCAACCATCGCATATGTTGAATGTTGTATAAACACAAGCAGCCACACAAGACCTCTGTCAAAATGAAATATCCTCACATTGGCCAAATGATAATTCAAATCAGGAGCGATCTGATAAGTAAACACTATACATCAAACAAGACATTTAATGCCAATTTGTACCAAACCCAGGAGGTTACATGGAGGACTAATGAGCTGCATCATTCAGTGCAGCAGTAACTGTAGCTAACTCATCTCATGATTGATTGCTACAAATAACAATTAGGACTTAAGTTAACATGTTTGGATGGACCACAAACAAACCCTCAATTACAATCATAAGGTTCTTCAGCAGTGACCGACTATTAATAAGGTTTATGATAGCAAATGCTAAACAATAACAATCTATGTTAACTTTAAATCATTTCTCTCAGCTTAGAGGCTTGCATAAGGAAAACCCTGAAATCAAAAACATCAACAATATCTAGATAAGAGAGCAATAGCTGACGCCATTGCTCTCACAGTCTTTCTAAATGTGTCCCAGTATCTGAGCTTTGGATCTGCAGACCAGTGGCCCATTTCCATGAAAACCAGCCCGCTATGTCTCTCTGGGATGTTGTGGAAACTTTCCTTTCTGTGGGAATGGAAACTTCCAGTCTGTCGTTTCCCCTGTTGCTGAGGATGATGATGATGATGATCGGAGTACAGATAACCTACTTTTAGAAGGAGACTTTCTGAATATATGACATTTTTCTTTAAATATTTTTATCCTTGTGCCATCAAGCTAAGACCAGCGAGCCGAAACAAAAACAGCAAATCTTTCCCTCGTTGCTGTCACATTAGGTTTGGCCGATTACAAATGTTAGAGCAGGACAGAGCTTCAGACTTCCTGAAAATATTCCTGTTGCTGACAACAAATAACAGAGTGAATTAATGCTTGAATATATGAATACATGAAAGGAAACAGCAGGTTATACATTACAAAAAAAAAAAATCATACTTTGTGGATAAATTTATTGTTCAGTTCAAAAGAAAATGAAGCAGAAAAGACTTAAAAAATAAAGATCTGTGCATTAGCATTGCAAAACATTTTGAATACCTCTTTATACAAAACAAGCTGAGAGGATTATGTCATAAATACTGCTTCACTAGACAGGAAATAGCATCTTTATTTTGTTTAGTTGAGTGGTTTCTGCAGGGGGGGGGGGTATTGGATTAATAGCAGTGGCAGAAAGTAACTAAGAATATGTACTAGAAATGTTAATAATTTACCGTTTAACTGTTAATAGACAATAAATATATTGATCGATTAATGCAGTTAAACAGTTAAAAGAAAGGTCAAAAAAGAAAAAGGATGAGCACAACACATAGGAGCAGCTATGCAACGTTCACAGCTATAACGTTACTGATAACTTTATAACTCATCGTCTCTCTCTCTCTCTCTCTCTCTCTCTCTCTCTCATCTCTCTCTCCTCTCTCTCTCTCTCTCTCTCTCTCTCTCTCTCTCTCTCTCTCTCTCTCCTCTCTCTCTCTCTCTCTCTCTCTCTCTCTCTCTCTCCTCTCTCTCCTCTCTCTCTCTCTCTCTCTCTCCTCTCTCTCTCTCTCTCTCTCTCTCTCTCTCTCTCTCTCTCTCTCTCCTCTCTCTCTCTCTCTCTCTCTCTCTCTCTCTCTCTCTCTCTCTCTCTCTCTCTCTCTCTCTCTCTCTCTCTCTCTCTCTCTCTCTCTCTCTCTCTCTCTCTCTCTCTCTCTCTCTCTCTCTCTCTCTCTCTCTCTCTCTCTCTCTCTCTCTCTCTCTCTCTCTCTCTCTCTCTCTCTCTCTCTCTCTCTCTCTCTCTCTCCACACTGACAGAAACCCTGACAGAGAATGCCGACACAGACACATCGACAATCTCGCAGCCAAACTCATTGATGCGGTGGAGACTTACTGGGAAAATGTGTCCATGACAATGCATGCAACATCGTGCTGCTAACTCTCCTGTACTGAACTGGAGACTCAGCTGCCTGTTATGTGCATACCCTGCAGCTGGCAATAAGTGATAGATATGACTTGTTTGTGCATCGGTTATCACTGCAGCTGGGCGGCTTGTTAGGCACTTCAACCACAGCACCCCCGCATGCAAGGCACTAATCCTGTGGGTTAGCGATTGGTTAACAGGGGTCGGTTAACAAAATTAGCGTACCTAATATTCAAGTAATATATATATAACTACTATACTTAACTACAGTGCAAGTAACTCAAAATGTTACTGAAGTAATCCCATTATGCTACTTTATACATCTACTCCACTACATTTTGGAGGCAAATAGGGTTCCTCACAATAGTTTTAAGTAAAAGATCTGAATACATTACATTAGTCATTTAGCAGACGCTTTTATCCAAAGCGACTGACAGTAAGTGTATTCAACAGAGGTATTCAAGAGAACTACTAATCACCAGAAGTCATAAGTACATCACCTTTTCCAAACAAGCATCTAAGAGCATAAACCAGAGCAAATGTCCAGTGCAGAAACAAACGAATGTAATAAGTGCAACAAACTAATATGAATACAATAAGTGAAACAAGCTAATACTAATACAATAAGTGCTAAGTGGAAGTCTCAGGGTAGTACTTCTTGAAGAGGTGAGTTTTCAGCCTGCGCCGAAAGATGGGCAGCGACTCCGCTGTCCTGACGTCAGTGGGGAGTTCCTTTCACCATCGTGGGGCCAGGACGGAAAACAGCCGTGACCGGGTCGAACGGCCACAGAGACCTCTGAGCGACGGGGAGGCAGCAGAGCGAAGTGGTCGGGCGGGGGTGTCGGGCTTGACCATAATACTACCACCACTGAATAATAGTACTTTTTAATATTTATATATTAAAGAGCACCAACTGTATGCTTGAGAATGACCGTATGATGTGAAATTTAAGTGAAATGAATGACCTTTAAACACTAACAAGAGCTTCATTAAATCAAATAGGAAACGGTGAGTTTGCAGCTCAGGGCCGACCAGCTGCAGGCCTGTTGTTGGGGACTGTGGTGGTGTATTTTTCTAGGACGCTGAGTCATTTTATTCAGTTTAAACTCATGAACACCAGTGTCACAGTAAGCGTAGCTGCTGTTTTATCTTTAAATAATCTCTCTTTCTCTTCATCGGTTCCTCCTTTCATCGCTGCAAAAATATCTGCTTTCATTCTCAGAGTATAAAGTTATTATAGGCATCACATTTTTCAACAGCTATAACTTCATATTTATTATACACTATTACCACACACACACACCAATCTGACCAGATGTTTTAAGAAGGGACAAAGTTTCATTCAATGTAATCCAAGATACAAATAAAGACCGACACCACACCAGCTGCAGGTAGGTGTCGTACTAAATACTGCACCGAATACATCGCTGCTGTCTCTGTCCTGACTCGTCCTCCAGGATCAATGATATTTGCTCTTGTTGTATCTTGATGAGCGAGCTGACAGCTGCTTCCTCCTCACATACAGCTTCCGCTGATCAGAGGCAGTGAAGCTCAGAATAGACGCTGCACACACACGCACACACACACACACACACACACACACACACACACACACACACACACACACACACACACACACACACACACACACACACACACACACACCACTGGCTTATATCAACACACACTGGCTTAATCTCTATCTGTTTTCTGTCTGTGGGGACAGGGATCAATATTAACTCATAAGGTCGTCTACAGAAGTGAATGTGTTGTTCTAACCACTTTGAACACTTAAGCCCCTCATATGCTGTACAAAATAATACAGATTCTGGCCACTGTGTTTTGTCCTCCATGTTTTTAAGTGTGTTGTCAGTGGTCAGATAGTCCCTTGCCTGGGTCTAGACTGGGTCCAGAGTTTTATATCCATCCACTCCTCCGAGTTGGAGTTGACTGATTCATCTGGCATTGATTCGTCAGTAAATACATTTTCACCTATTCCTACAGCTGTTTCTGTGTACATGTATGTCCTGCTGAACACATTTTCACATCTGGACCTTTCTTAACTCAAAGGAAAAGAGTCGCTTAATAAGATGATCAGATATTATCAGCCAGATGTGAACAATCCACTTTATTATACAATCCACTTTATTGTGGTGGAAATGTAATTAACATTTTCACAGAGTGTAAAAAGGATGTTGGTGTATAAATTCTTATCTTAGAGTTACAACTTATTGCTTAGTTACAGCCTCAACTTCACTTCACTAGACAATGTGCGCTCGGATTGGTCCGGCTGCCTGCTGGCCGAGACACTGGTAAAGAATGTTATTGTTTATTGTTAAATGTTACGCACCACCCGCCATGACAAATTACTTATAGGTGCAAACTTCCTTGGCAATAAACGGTTCTGATTCTGAGAAGATGTGCAGTGGGATTCATGATTATGCCGTTTTAGCACTTTTACAGTTCAAATTGCCAAATGGCTGCTGTCAAAAGGAGCCGTTATAAACTCAGCTCACCTGTACAGTGTGAGCATAACAGTTGCAAGCTCGAGCTGTACAGAAAGGACGATTCAAACTTGTAGTGTGAGTTAAGGAAACATGTACGATTGATTAAAACCTGCAGTGTCTGCTCAGCTAAAAACAGAGAGGGTTTAAGTAAGTGACTCTCTCACACTCACGGTCTCTTCACCTCCCCTCGTTCTGTGTGTGAGACCACAGAGGCTTTCACGCACGCACACAGCTTTTTTTAACACCACCCATACCAACTCTTTAACACGCATGCATGCACACACTTTGTCATTGACCAACCACAAACCATATTAAATGTCCTGCTGTCTAAATCCTCATCCCTCCAACACACACACACACACACACACACACACACACACACACACACACACACACACACACACACACACACACGTGTCTGTCCACACCTCTGACACAGACTGACTGCTGGACGTTCCACAGATTACACTACATGGAGCTCTGGCTGAGAGGCGCACACACAAACACACACACACACACACAGACAGACACACACACACACACACACACACACACACACACACACACACACACGTCTTACATCACCAGATTAACAGAATCCTCATGCTTCTTCTTCTGCGGGATTTACCGCAGGATTTTTTTTACTACGTATGATTTTAGCACAATTTCAGAAGCTATAGTAATAAATCCTTTTACCACCCCGTGAACTGTTCAGGGAGCTTTCTTAGAATAGATCTCAACAGAGTATATATAACTAGCAGCACGTGAATGCAGGGATTTTCCCGACTGTGTACCTGCAGAGTATCTTTAGTAGATTAATTTGTATAATCCAGCTCTGCTAATGGGGTTGTTCTTCTCACTATGATTGTAATCCAAATGTGACATAACCTGAGTAAGGTGTTTATGTGACGGACGAGATTAATTAGATGTGGGTATAATGGAATTAGAAGAGTTTATACAAACACACTGTATGCATTTGAAGCAGGGCGTCTTTAGAGAACGGCATGCTGCATGTTGGGGACATTCAAATGTTCACTGAGAACATAATACTGCAAACTGGATGTGACTGATAAGACTGTGTGTGTGTGTGTGTGTGTGTGTGTGTGTGTGTGTGTGTGTGTGTGTGTGTGTGTGGGAGTGATTAGCATCTATTATCAAACCGGACCTCACACACACACACACACACACACACACACATGGTGATAGGAAGACTGCGGCCTGTTCACACTGATGGCGATACATTTAAAACACATTAACCCGTCAGAAGTTCCACTCTGCAGTTCTAAAGTAATCCACAATGAATACCATTCTCATGTTGTAGTGTGGACTGAGACATGTAGGGTTTTCACACTTAGTGTGTTGATCCATTATATAAAATCAAAATCAAAAATCCATTTTAGTTTCAGGTTGGAATCCAACAAAGTAGGAAAAACACCAAGTGGGGTGAATACTTTTGAAAGGGCTCTAGGGTGGTGCTTAGCTAACTTTAATCAGCAGATTAATTGATAATGAATATAATCGCAGCCCTTGTGAAGGTGAAGTGTGTCTTATGATTTATCCACATTCATGAGGACACGGTCCGCAGGAAAGTTGATGAATAAGATAAATCATGTGTGAGTTAAGGGTGTGGAGGGGAGTGGGGTTCAGCTCTGTTTTCACTGGAGAGTCGTGCATGTTTAGAAAAACACACACACACACACGATGATGTCAGTCAGATTCCATCTCTTCTTTGGGTTGTGTGTGTTGGTCCAGAGGGTGTGTCTAATCAGTGCTTTGTGCTGAATCTGATACGTTTTCAGCTCAAGGCAACAAAGTTCAGCACAAAGTTTTGGGAACAGAGCAGCTTAAACTTACATGCAGTCACGTTTGGTGTGTGTGTGTGTGTGTGTGTGTGTGTGTGTGTGTGTGTGTGTGTGTGTGAGACAAGGGAAGGAGTTTGACAAAAAAATGTAAGGCCAAAACTAAATGTATCTGCTTGTACGTGAGTGTCAGACTGATTTTTGTCGACAAAACACTGCTACACAGGTACTGGAGCAGTGGTACCAGGCACAGTACTTGGTTGCAGACATTTCAAGGTAGTTTTAGCCTGAAAATGGTCCAATTCTGATGATACATGTTAATAAACAATGTGCGCAGCTTTACACCTATCAGTATCAACCTTTAACATATATCAGTTAGCGCTGGGCAATATACAGAATTGTGATACAAGACTAGATATTATGTTAGATTTTGGATATCGTAATATAGCATTGGTTTTTTCCTGTTTTTAGTAAAGTCATGTGATTTTAGGGACTTGCCAGACTGTTCTAGGTGGTCTATCATTTGCTTTTACCCACTGAGTCATAATATTCACATTACTGATGATTATTTTTCAAAAATCTCATTGTGTACATTTTTTTGTGAAAGCACCGATGGTCAATCATACAATATCGTCATAATACCGATATTGAGGTTTTGGTCAGAAATATTGTGATATTTGATTTTCTCCATATTGCCCTAATATCAGTTCAACCCATGTGTGAAGTAAAGAGATAAAGAAAAGGGAAAGACTCCAAAGACAAGAAAGGGAGTGTAAAAGAAACCCGAGAGAGACACACAGGGAGAGAATGAAAGAAACGTTTGAACAACCAAACCCTAAAATTATGTTTATTCTGCTGGGAGAAAATAAAGGGAGGAGACAGCGTGAGAAAACATTGGAGAAGAGACAGAGAGGGCTAAAGACTTTACAGATAAACCGGCTGTAAATCAGGGCTGGGAGATATGGAGGAAATCTCATTTTTAAATATTTATGACCAAAAACCTTGATATCGATAGTGTGCGATTGACCATTGGTGCTTTTACAAGATACACAATACGATTTTTAAGTATTCATCAGTAATGTAGATATAATGACTAAGGGGGTAAAGGCAAGTAATAGAACAGCTAGAGCAGTCTGGTTAGTTAAGATAATTACATCACTTTACTGGAATGCAGGCTTTAAAACAAGGAGAAGACAACACATAGAGGTTAAACAATTTACTGTATATTTCAATTTGTCCCTTTTTACAAGGACCTACTGACCGGAGATATAGCTTAACTTGAACATGCGAGACATATAGCATCATGAGTATTTCCACAATACAATTAAATCCAAACCGACTGTCATGCTGTTTGTCTCGTTTTGTGACACTTGTGATGATCTGATTCTACTCAAAGACACCAAAGAGTTCTTTCAAATTGGTGATTGGTCATTTTTGAGGCTGTACTCTTGAGGTTGTTTATCGGTTAGTATGTATTTCTATTGTTGAAACAATATTTTAAAACACTTCTCTCCAAGGAAGGGCAAACTGTACACTATTCTGAGTGGCCAGTTATGGCTGCTTGTTGAAGGACCTCTCGTGTTTGCGGCACAAGAGTGCTACATATAAGCTACACATTTTAAAGATTGGGGGTTAGTAGTATCAGTTAATAGCAAGAGTTCAATTCAAGCAAGTGTTACAATTAATTATGTGACTAATAAGGCAGAATTGAAATCATGGAGATGTTCTGCTTGTTACAACACGATCACTCCACCTGTAAACTGTGCCCGTGTCCCTTTGAACTCAATTGGAAATGGTCCGCCCATGCCTACATTGGTATTTTTGCTTATGTTGATGTAATTTCTTGGAGTATCTTCAAATGCTTCATATCCCTAAAATCTGTACAACCTAAGCTTAAGAGTAATGTAAGTCAAATCGGACACATTTTTTCACAAGTTATTTGAACTATGCATATTGTTATTTGTTTTAGAGCAGATCGAGTGCAAAAGTGCTTTGATAGTTTCGTCACGTTCTGCACGTAACGTAATGACATCATCATGAGAGTACAATAAGATTACGCAAAAGTAAAGTAAAAGTAAAAGATTACGTTTTGTACTATAATGACATCATCATGCGCGTTCAATGTGATGAAGTGAACACAGAAGGCTTAAGTTTCTGCTTCAACAAGCTCCATTATGGTTTTTATTTTAAATCGATTTGCAAAGAATCGTGCAAAGAATCGTGCAAACAACGATCTCCCGATCTTTTTAAAGTTTACCAGACATTAGCTGCTCTTACGTTTCATTAACTACTGCAGAATGAGGAACCTTGAGTCTTAGATGGACATTGATGCAGAGAACCTGAAACGTAAACTTTTGAAACAAGAATATTTGCCCTTCTTGGCCCGATGTCATCAGGGGGAAATGCCAAAACCTAATTTGAACCAGGAACAGCCCTCATTACCTCAGTGTCGGGGCTTTGACTAGACACGTCACTGAATCCATGATGTCATTGGGAACACGCGACCTCTCCAGACCTGACTGAACGTCCTCTCAGGGCTTTAGGTCAGCAGAGTTTCACTGTGTTCTCCACAGAATCTGACCTGCTGCGTCAGCCACAGGTTAACCTTACACTGATCGTCATTGAGACAATAGTCATTCACATTTACCCCATAAGGTACACAATACTGCTCATGGGTCCACTAGGACGATCCCAATTATGTTTTTTGCAATGGATCCTTAGCTGAGTCACTCAATAAATAGCTCTGATATTTACTTTATGTTTCCACAGCCGAATAATAAAGCCGCACAATGCATACTTGCACATTTTCCCCAATAAAAGCAGCAGATATTAACGCACCTCAAAGTGTAATACTTTTTATGATGTTTACAAGGTGCTTCTTTTCTTTCAGATGAGGTGGTCCACTTCTGCTTTGAAGTACATTAACATTAGTAAAGTCAATCTCTGTGTAAAAAACACACTACAATCTATGCTAACAATGTTAATGCTACAGTAAAAAGACCAAGTTTAGCCTTAGGGACTAATGCAACAGCAATTTTAGGTGTAGTAGTAGAAGTGTGTACTTTACGAGCCGAGTGTCCTCACTTGCTGTATATAAAGAGCATCAGTTAAACAGCTAAACTGATCATACGTGTCAGTGTGTGATCAGACTAATGAAGCAGTTGGCTGGTCGGTTAGCTGGCTGGCAGGACTTCACACACGGAGCTTTGTCGCAGACAGCGAGGCTAAACGGAGCGTGACTGATGATCGAATCTGACGACAGACAAATTCATCACACCAGGAAGTGTGTAGGTGAGGAGAAGGGCGCTTGTTAATTCACCGAAGCGTATCAGCAAAGGAACCGCAAACACCACAGCAGCTCATTTTGCCTTTCATTTTTTAAATGATGTAGTTAAAGATCGGTGGGGCCAGTGGGGATCAGCTCCAGCCTCCCCACGGCACTGAAAAGGATAAGCGGTTACGGATAATAGTTGGATGATGGATTTTTGTTTAATGGCTTCCATAGAGAACTGCAGCAAACAGTGCTGTCCAAATGTAAAAAAGTATTTTAAAATCAACAAGTAAGTACTGCAATAATTAAGTAACATCATTACAGAAACCAGCAGCTTTAATTATGAGAAACATTAGCCCTAATACCATGTTAATATAAAGAATATATATCAGTTGATATGAGCTTACATTTTATGAAGAATAAATAATGAGTCAAATCATTTGATGTCAAATTGATGAACAGAAAATTCTCAAACGAGAGAATATCCTACTTTTCTCTCTTTTATATCATTGTAAATTTAATATTTTGGGGGTTCTGGACTGTTGGAAAACAAATAAATATGGTGACTGATGGAGCATTTTTCAGTTTTTTTTGCAACATTTTAGGAATTCACTAATCAATCAATCTATTTTAAAAATGCTTGAATAATCAATAATAATCAGATGAAGCCTTTTGCAAAAGAACCTTTTTTAAACCTCACGTTGCAAAGTCGTCTGGTCACGAACGAATACTTAGTGTGTGAATACATACTGTATTATGTAGCATCGCAGTACATAAACAAAATGAAGTCACGCAGCAGTAGTAGGTGACGGTTGGTGTCTGATGAGCTCTTATCCGTCACTAATGTCCCAGCCTGTCGTTAGGTGTAAATAGGTTAAGCAGTCATTATCTCAGCGGGGCTGATTCTCGGGGTTTGATATGCTGCCAACATGGTGACAAAGCTGATGCATCCATCAGCACTCACGCACGCGCTGCCAGTCTGAACCACTGCCAGATGCTGCATACAAACACACTACCTCACATCCTCGTAAAACCACATTCACACAATTCATATAAATTAATCTCTTTTACTCTTCTTCCACTTCATCATTCTGATCTCAGCCAGCACATATTTCTCTCTCTCTCCGTCTGAATGTCTCCCTCTCAGCAGAGAAAATCGAAACTAATCCTGAGTTATTGTAGTAAACACACCAAATGAAAACGATTCTGTGTTACTGTGCCACAGAAAACAGTTAGTGGTTTTTAACCGTCACCAGGTTCACTTCCCCTCTACAAAGCCACCATCTCCTCCAGCAGGCTATACATTAAAATGATGCGTCCTATGAGACTGCATATATACTGCTCAAAGTTATTAAGGCTGAGAATAAACATATGATATGCTTGCATTATATATGATATATTTACAAGAGATATGACAAACCTTCATGTTCAAAAAGGCAAGTTTGAGTCAGTGTTTTAGAAAGGGGGAGATAGAAGGTTGATGAGATGAAAGGCCCGTCCAGCCCGGGAATCGAAACCATGCTGTGAGTCAACAGTGCTAGCCACTACACAGCCTGTCAAAGTAAACATATAAGCACAAAATGCATATTATCGATTTACAATGAAAAAAACAACATAAAATCAGTTGCCAGAAATGAACATGGTGCAGACGCACGGGCATCCTTTGTATTTAATTAATTGGTACATATACAAAACAATACTTTATGTTTAGGAGTATAAATACATAATTACACAAAACCTAAAAATTATGCATAAGTTCTCAAGTGTATTTTACTTTTCAATCATGTCTTATTAAAGACGGAGAAGGACTTTGCATGAATTAAACCTAATAAATAAGACCACACCAACACCAGGCTACCTCCTTAAGCAGTGGCGGCTGGTGGAAAATGTTCTTGGTAGGGCTGTGCCACATCCAATCAATTTCAGCAAACATCCCAGAATGATTTAATGCAAACAAATTAAGGTATCAAACACGCATTACTACTTTGCAGTTAAATATTTAACATTTATTCCAACACGAAAAAAAGCAGTAAATAACACTTTCACAAACACGTCAGGACATCTTATTTTAGTCACCCTCACAGGGAATTCAGTATAATATAATATATATAACATATAATAATATTCTGTATAATATAATAATATATATAGATATCATATAATATTCTGTATAATATAATAATATATATATCATATAATATTCTGTATAATATAATAATATATATATATATCATATAATAATATTCACTATAATATAAAACACACACACACACACACACATATATATATATATATATATATATATATATAATAATATATATATATATATATAACTATATATCCATTTCTCAGACAGGTGCTTCATGTCCCTCACTCCCTAACTGTCCATGCTGGTTCTGTCCCCGTTGTTTTAAAAAGATAAATAAGTTATTCTCATGACGTCATCCAGCTAGTCAAACCTGTCTGGTGTACAGCTAGTAGAGAAGCTTCATGTACTGCTTCTCTTTCCTGCTAGTCTGCTGTCTGATTGTGAGGTCAGGCTGATCTGGGATCAACTCTTTCAGTAGTTTCTCCTCTCAGTTCTCCTCTCAAACGGGTCTTGGAGGAGTAGTGCTCACACTGGCGCTCTCCTGTAGAGACTTCTCCTGACGAGAACGCGCAGCTTGGGGCAGGAAAAAAACTGCCCCAAGCTGAATCTATTTGAGGACGCTGATTGGCTGAATTGTATGTCACTCATTTATATCTTTACTCAGCATTGGCTAAACTGCTTTATAGACCCGCCTCTTTGGGGCAGTTTTTCCAGCGCCCCAGCAGCTGAGACGTGCACACACAGAGAGGAAGAGCAGACAGGCAGAGAGGACAAGCAGGAAAAGCATATATTTACCGCAGATATCATATTTTACACATATTACTGGGTGATTCCATGTTTCAAAAACACAAATATTGACAATTTGTATAGTTTATTTTTATTTTAAATTGTATTTTTATTTATATTTTTAATTTTATTTTTATTTTTATTTTTTGTAGCTCTAGGGGGGGCGGCGCCCTAGCGCCCTCTATGGACCAGCCGCCACTGTCCTTAAATCAACATTAGTCATGGTCTCCTCTTAAAGAGCACTTCAACTGAGCATGTGTGGGTAAAATGTTGCCTTTCTGTCTTAAAGAGAAAAGTTGCATCACGACCAGTGACACACACCACAAACGCTAAAGGGCAGCGTGGATTTACAGCTTCAAACTGAGAGGGAACGACAGTGAATACTCTGAACCAAAGCTGAACTTGACCACACAGCCCAGATAAAGACCAATGACATCTCCTTCCTCAAACTTTAAGGTAACGTTGAGACTGCAACACAACTGCAACACAACACAACTGTGTGTCTCTCACCTTTGTCGCGGCTCTGAGGACACCGAGTTGCAGCTCTGCACAGACAGCAGTGTGGAGGACTTCCGCGGTCCCAGAGGCGACGGCAGCATGCTGGCGTTGGACAGAGACGGAGACAGCAGGTTACTGTTCCCCGATGGGAACGAGTCTCTGCGGCACTCCAGCAGCACCTCTGCGCTTCCCACGCCGTTAAACCCGGTGTCCGACGGCAGGACGAGGATAGGCGGTATGTTGAGGAGACCCATCCTCGGTGCCGAGTAGGGATTAACGTCCCCGCAGCTCACGGCCGCTGCCAAACTGGAGAATGTCCCGTAGCTTCCAGTGGCACCAAGCACCGGACACAGCTCGCCCGCTGCTGCAGAGCCGGAGACGGGTCCCTCCAAGTCGGTCTCTTTGTGGTGACGGCTTTCTACATGGTCGGCTGAATTACTCTGGACTGGCCGTCCGTCCAAAGAGATGTTACTCAGAAATAAAAGAGCGGCTTGTCTCCGGCGCGAGTTCTCCCGGTTCCTCCGCATGTGTTCCCTGTTATTACCGTGCGTCTTTTTGCCGCTGACGGTTATCGCAGCGCTGTGCTGGCCGTACGCAGCAGCCGCCGCCGCCATGCCGCCGTCCCACCGAGGAAGTCTACTGGATCAGCTCGAGACCCGCTGCTGTCAAATCCCTTTTACCCGGCGCGAGACGGCTTTACGCCCTCCTTCACTCTCATTGGCCAAGACAGGAGAACGTAATAACGTGTGTTTCGCCATGCTCTGAACTCTTCTTTCTGTTACAAGCATGTAAATAAATATACTGAACATAAATGGTAAAGAATGCACTATAACACTTTTTTTTTTTAAATAAAACATTGATTTAAATTGAGATCAAGAAATGTTTTTTTCAATTATTTTGGGCCTGGTCACCATTTTTCATACTTTTTTTGCGTATCTTCGTCTTAAAGCAATAATACACTTATTAAAAAAGATGAAAACAATGTAACAAATATACAATAATATTTGAAGTGGAAGCAGATTATCCGTTTACCACTTAGTATCAGAAAGTGTAGTGCTTTTTTAAAAACATTTTAGAGCCACTATTACAAATAATAATCCCTCAGCCAACTAGGAATCTAGCTAAAATAAATTGCTTGTTTGGATTGTGTTTAACAATTGCAATGATAATGATACTAGGTGTCTGTTTTTAAAATCTCAATATGATGAAATGTTGATTTTAATTATGTTTTAGACTTGTGGCTTTTATTGTAGTTAATGTCTTAGGTTATGTCCCTGTTATATAAACAATCAGATAAACAAAAATATAATAAATAACTCCTGTCCTATTGTTATGCAACAATATGGTTCCAAGCTGGATATTATGGTTTAATTCTATATGCTTTATTAGTTTTGTTTCTTTTTGCATTCAAATGGTGTTGCCTTCCTGTTACTGTTTTCGGCAATGTCCGTGTAATTCCTCTGACATGTTCATCTCTGCAGTATCAGGGCTGCTGAGGCATTAAGTGAGCTGTCACTGCAGCTCTACCTGACATCAGCGTTGATTGGCTGTTGGCACTTCGTTATGAAACCACAGTGGATTTTCTCTGCACTGATCCCTGCAGTGACACCAACACATGGGCGGAGAGGCACCTGGTCAGCTCAACAGGATGACCACACTGTGTAGTATGACTGTTAGCTTGCTAAATATAATCCGTAGGACACGCCACATTGTAATCCCTGCAAACTGGGAGTTTGTTATCTTACACTAACACCCTGATCCCCTACATCTGCAGAGCAACACATGCAACACAACTGATCTTCCAGCTGGAACAACAGCAGGATGGAAATCCAAAAAGTGACATCATTTATTTCAGTTTGATGTCACTGGAAAGTATTTTTCATTTGCATGATGTCATGTTTGATCATAACACATGTTTTTGTACATGTGAAGAAGCTGGCTGGGGGCTTAAACGAGCTCCACAATAGAGATTGTAACAAAGAAAAACATTTCTGCACTGCACTCTGTGCATTGAAAGGTGTACGGTACCTTTGTTAAATGTTGATCTTGGGTGTGGTCTGTTGTATTCATGGCTGCGATGTAGCATTGCAATATATTTTTAAGATTACTATTATTATTACTTTTGACAATAATACTTTGGTTGTCAGCTGAAATAAAACACAATTATTGACATAAATATTACTTTATATATATATATATATATATATATTATCCAAATTAAAATATGGATTCAAAGAATATTCGTTCCTGCCACATATGCAAACCATAACAAATATTCATGGGTTGTAGAGAGTACTGTGTTGTAGCAGAACACAAAATAATATTTTGCCTATAGGACTGATAGTAAACAGTGTATCCATGATGACGCAAGGCGGAGGGGATTCTGTGTATGTGGGGGATGATGATGATATGATAGTAAATGCCGCCACATGATGATTGCAAAGCTGTAATCCGATGATGAGGATAAGGTTCATACAATGTGCCTGCATGCAAACACACACACACACACACACGCACACACTCACATGCACATGCACACACACACACACACACACACACACACAAACACACACACACACACACAGCTCTAAAACTACAGTAAATCACCTCAGAGTTTATCTCCTATCTCCTGTTCTGATAACAGAACCGAACATTTTCTCATAGCATTTCTTGGTAACATTTTGACTGACATGAACTCTGATGACCTTTAACCTTTATAAGCAGCTCAAGATGTATCTACAATATAGCCTTCAATTACCCAAACTTCCTCCAACAGAGAAGAAAGGTTTTCATTATTATCCATGCGCCTCTCTCTCTACCTCCCTCTATCTCTTTTCTCATCACACCCAGTATTCTCCGTGCATGAATCTTATTTAAATAACTATATTTTTATCGTTATTATTTATTTGTTTCATCTATCCTGTTACATTTACAGTATTGTTTTCACTGCTGCTGTTTAATAAAGTTACTCTGTTCATGATAAATTAATTGAAAAGTAAATGCACACAGCATGAGTCTATTACATCATGAGAGTGAGGAGACTAACGTGACTCGGATGAAGCCCATGGTTGTACTGACTCTGCCGCTCTGATGTTCAGTGAGTCTGGCAGAGGAGAGGACAGGGGGGCACAGAGAAGCAGTGCACCATGGGAAGGTCATGATGTTGCTGCCAGGATAACGGGTCAATGCAGAGTTGGGAGCATTGACTGTATGGTTGGGAGAGAGAGAGAGAGAGAGAGAGAGAGAGAGAAGGGGGGTTCTCATCATATTAATACCAACACATTCATACAAATAATCTCAGTTTGTACTTTATATCAAAACAGTAGCATTTACTAACAATATGGTCCATCTATCATCCATCTGTTTTTTTTTTAACTAAACCTATAATTTCTGACTAATAACTGAGCCTTTAGCTCACCAGTGGGAATGGAAATCAACTCTTTCATCCTCAGTTGCCACCATGTGGTCACTGTTAGGTATTACAGCCCCTACAGAAAATACCGTTATACTGGAAAGCAGCTTCGTAAATTATTTAGATGCCTTGATCTTATGCAAATTGAGTAACATAGACTCGATTCAAAATGGATTCAGGAGCTCTTCATGGTGATATATGTATTTAAAAATATATATATTTAGATTGTATTTTTTGATTCCTTTTACAAATTTGTTAAAAGTAAGAAATTAAATACAGTGAGTTACATTCTCAGACTCTTTATAATACACTGTTGAACCTCCACTATCAATTAAACTGTGGAAACTAAAGTACAGTAATTACCTGGTAATAACTGTATAATGTTGTTT
This sequence comes from Leptoclinus maculatus, assembly GCA_032191485.1. NCBI lineage: Eukaryota > Metazoa > Chordata > Actinopteri > Perciformes > Stichaeidae > Leptoclinus > Leptoclinus maculatus. The sequence continues at coordinate 53,506 of JAVDOI010000108.1, read as the reverse complement.
TTTATTTTTATATCTTTTATAGTTATATTTAGATTGAAATTTCATTTATTTCGGATAATTTTGGCCGACACTAGTCAACATATATACTGTAATCATGACCTTTGGATTGCATTTTATGCTTTTGTTTTTTTGAGATGATCACATTTAGATATCATTGATCTCTCTCTTAAATAATAGCCAAAGGAAGAAAATTTTGTTTCATTCAGGTACATTTTAATACGAATGAAATACCGATGCACGAGAATACACAATCTGTAGTTTTCATTTTCATTTTAGCAGCAGTTATTTATTATAACTTTAATCATAGTATACATTTTGCTGTTCATTTACTGTGTGATGCATTCAAAACTGCATTTGTCAACATTAAAAAGGCTGCCTCTGTCAGATGATTTATATTTACGGTTTATTGTGGAGAGAAAATTAACTGTGGACACGCTGCTCTTGCTCAGGTGCACCGTGGCAGATTCAAAGTTCAAACTGAATTCAAAAAGGAATCAATCGCTCTCTGTTTTCCTTCATCCCTGCATCAGAGATAGTAGTCTTCCTCCTCAATGTCTCCGTGCGTGTCCTGGAAGCCAAGCGCCTGGATGTCGTGGGTGATGTCAGTAATGCGTCGGTTGAATTCTTGAGATCCTGAGGCCAGAGAGCAGTTATCATACCTGCTGGGGGGTAAAAAACAGATGATGTAAATGATAAGGCATCTCTCTGACTTCCTGCTGACTCAAATCATCGTCAGTTTAGAATGAACTTGCTTTTACAAAAATAAATAAAAGGTATTTTTTTGTGTTTACTAAAGGTCGACCATAGTAGACTCAAACTGGAGTGTTCTTTCATCAAAGTAAGAGAATGCATGACCAAACGCTAGCCTAACTTTACAATAACCTTATTCCCCAAATATGCAAACCAAAAGCTTTTCAGGAACACAATTATGTCACGAAGAATAGGGCCATCATCTCTCACAGGGTTTCATACTTAATTTGACTCACAGGAGATTGGTGCTCAACAAAATGCACCATATCAATAAGAGATGATGGAATGTGAGACAGCAGTGTGGTATTTAGAAGCAACCTCACAGACCAGTCAGATCCGGGTTTCAAACCAAGCCTTGAGACGATCACAAATCATAACCTACACCTCCTGACCTACATACCCTCTCATGGCCGTAGCTGATGTGTTGCTCATGCTGCGTTTGATGCGTCCAAAGCTGTCGGTTAAAATACCACCTTCACGGATCCCGATACTCTCCAGGAAACTCTCAAACACCTCGACGTCCTTGTCTGGGATGAAAGGACGCATGCCTGGGAAACAAAGATAACAAGTCTGGTTTTTATGGATAAAAATGACTTTTGTTGTTCAGCATTGTGTTTGGGTTGTGTCCTCTCTATCACTATGAGAGATAGCAACAAATGTGTAGGGCTTAATATGTATTAAAAGAAAGATGGAAACTGAAATCATTACATTACTTTTATTGTTAAATAATTTTACCTGAAGGTTCAAAACATGGCTTCTGATTTCTAATGAATTTAGCATGAAAAAAGGAATAATTGCGTGAGGTTCAAACTGGGGATATCTGTAGTCTATTCAATCAATCATAATTACAAACAATTACAATAATATTGACAACTATAAAACGATCCCCTTTGCTTGAGAGTTGTATGAATTTTCAAGTTTCAAGGAGGGTTTTGTCAATGTGTTAAAGCTTCACTTGGAAACTTTATATAAAATAACTTACTTTCATACTCTCAAACTGTCACTATCCATGAGATGCAGATTAGTGATCCTAATGGCATTTGCAAGATTCCGAAGAATGATTTATTATAACTACGATATCAATATAATATAAGAGAAGACAATGAAGTGAACCTGCATGAACTCTGGGGTTAAAAATTCAGTCTGTGTATTTCAAAATGTCTCAGTGAGTTAGCTGTTTATCGGTTTTTCTCCCCCTAAACAGTCATTATAGTGATTATTATACACCAGCACAATGAGAAACACAGGGTGTGTGAAGACTTCAAACCCTCTCCCTCTCACGAGCTGAATTTGTTGCAAGCTCTAGCCTTATTTTTAGGCCTCTACTCGAAAATTGCATACCCATACTAAAGAGTGTAAATCTCTAACTACAAGGTCTACTTGAATAATGTTGATGTTATAATAAAGGGAACACTTGTGATATTTGTTCAGATGTGTAAATATCAGTATATATATATATATATATATATATATATATATATATATATTACTGGTTAAGAGTAAATGAAGATGGCACACAGCACAAATTGAAAAGTTTCAGGTTCACCTGAAAAAAAAAAGCACTTTCAGGATGATTATCTCTTTTGAATGATGCAGATCATAGCACATGTGAACAGTCTCTCTGCAAAGTTTGACTTTGATGAAGTGAAGCAGAACAAAATTAGAGAGTTTTTAGTACAGAGAGTTTAGGCGAGGTTTCCAAAATGTGCATTTGGGCACCATGTGTGCCATTTGAATTGTCTCATGTACCAAACTACATATTTCACTTTTATATTACTAATGGTGTTCAATACATCCAAATACAGCAGATATTTTTTTTTTTTGAAAATTCAACCAGACCTATACATTTTCCCATTCAAAAAAAAAAAAAAACACACAAATCAACTGAATGTTGAATCCAAATGGAACAAATTTAATTTTAGCAAACTGGTAAAACCAATAAGCTATTTACATTATTTACACAATTCTCCATTATGCTGTTACAATCTGTACACATACGACGTCCCAGGACCTCACATTGGTTCAGGAAAAAGTTGCACAATGTGCATTGATGGTGCATGAATTCTTACCGCAATCTAGAATAGAATCTCCTTGCCCAAAGGCTGCTTGAAGATGGTGGATGGATGAAGGAGAAACTGAGCCGTACATGCACTCTAGAATCTACTGAAGGTCTTGTAGGGGAAGGGCTTTGCCTGGGTGCGGTCCATCCATCAGGAAGTTATTTTCCACTGTGCCACAGCTGGAAGCAGTTCTTTTTGGAGGTGAGGCAGAGAGGAAACGTACACTTACTGCAATAAAAGGATGTCTTCACCCTCGGCGTTCCAGCCTCGTAGCACCTCTTGCAATGCTTCCTGGCCTCGTTTTCGAAAATCATGGGCATGCAGGTGGTGGAGGGTTGGGGTCGGGGAACGGTGACTGTTGAACCGTCACCAAACTCCAGTATCTCCTTGGCCAACTGCTCCCTGAAGGCCTTGTGGGTGAAGGGCTTTGTCTGGGTGGGGTCCTGCCTCAACTTGAACAGCTCCTTGTGCAAAAGATAACTGTTCACAAGAGCGATGTCCATAAAGTGGTAAAAAAAAGTCTTGTACCACTTCATCGTCTTGTGGCGGACGCTGTAAGAGCCGATTAGTGAATCGGACAAATCCACACCACCCATGCTACAATTGTAGTCCACGACGCTGTCCGGAACTGGTATGGAGTTGTATTGCCAGACCCCAGCTGCCTTCACCCTTCTCTTCACCATCTGTCCACTGTAGACCTGATGCATTGTGGAACACATCGTTACCTCTCTTGTGTCCATCCACTTCACAAAGAGGAGTTTGCCACTCTGGATCCAACGCATGTCCCCCCTCACAGCCTTTCTGGGCAGGTCGTTGGTCTGGGTCTTAGGGAAGCCAATTACATTTCTCCTGATGGTCCCACAACAGCCAAAGTTCTTTTTGGACAGATCAGTGAAGAGAGCAGGGCTCGTGTAAAAATTGCCTGTGTACAACAAGTAGCCGCCACCGAGGAGAGGAAAAGGCAAAAGGTCCATCACTGCTGAGTAACTCAGCCCGTGGCCTGTGGTGGACGTACTTTTGCCCTGGTAGACAAAGAAATTCCAGGTATAGCCTATCGATGAATCAGCCAGCACAAACACTTTGTAACCCCACTTTGTGGGCTTGTTCTTCATGTACTGCTTAATGCTGATGCGGGCTTTGCTTGCGACCATCCGCTCATCAATGGACACATTCTGGTACGGCTGGAAATGGGCTTTGCAGGCGGTCACCATGTCTGTGTAGAGCGGCTTGATCTTGAACAGTCTGTCATACTCAGCAGTCTCCTTTTTTTTCTCGTTTTCCTCGTCCTCTTTTGGGTCGCTGAGGTGAAGTGACCACACAATGGACTCAAAGCGTCCCCGTGACATGTTGTCACGGGGGAACGGGAAGTTGTACGGCCATATCTGCCTCCAGTAGTCAGACCTGTTGTGGACCGTCACAAGGCCAGTGAAGATGATGATGGAAAGGAATATGTAGAAGTCCTTCATCGTGAGCACTTCCCACTTCAACTTCATCCCAGCTTTTTTTTTTTTGGCAGCGTTGGCATTGGTGTTGTCAATGATTTTTCTGACAACAGATGCTGAAAAGAAAAGCTGGAAGAGGCTGATGGGAGACCATGCTTTGGTGGTGTCAAATGTGGGGCCTGGGGTCCTGGCTGGCGCGAACTTGAGAGGGTTAGGTTTGATGCACTCCTCCTCTCTGTCATGCCACCTGTCCTCCTCCTCACTCTCTGTAGATGCCAACCTACTTTTTCCACGCCTGGTAGCTGGAGCAGAAGCTCCCACAGAGGAGCGTCCTCTCGTCTGCTGAGTGGTCGGGGGAGGAGGTGCTGCTGGGCCCGGCTGAGGTGTTAACGACTGGGTGTGTAGAGCCGTGGGGGGAGGAGGTGCTGCTGGGCCCGGCTCAGGGTGTGAGCATCCTGTAACCAATTGTCGACCTGATTTTCGATGTGTTGGCTGTTGGGCACTTGAAGGACCTGGGACACTGGCATGGGGGGGCTCATAATCTTCATCACTGTAAACCAGAATGTGGAAGAAAAACAAATGTATTCATTAGTGGTCCGATTCTGAAATTGTAATACATGTAAACATAAATGCAATAAACTTGGTGTGACACACACACACACACACACACACACACACACACACACACACACACACACACACACACACACACACACACACACACACACACACACACACACACACACACACACACACACACACACACACACACACACACACACACACACACACACACACACTTTTTTTTCACACTAAGAAAGCTAGATAGATAGAAAATTCGACACCAATAAATCGATAAATATAACATTTATAAGACAATCCATACCTTTCCGATGATGGAAGACTGTAATCCGAGTCACTGGTGTCCTGTTTTTTATCCTGATACACGAGGTCGTCATCATCTGACGACGAATCTTGAGGACAAATAACATTCCCAGGGTCCTTCTCCAGCAATTCCAGGGCTTCCCCCGAAGTGGAATATTTCTTCGGTCCTTGTTTTGACATCTTTCTCGAAATAAACTCCAACAAAGTAGTGAAAAAATAACCGCAAAAGGTACACACACGACGCTAAATCAAGCTGCAGCTGTGCGTTGTAGGTAGCTCGTGCGTAATGGTGAATAGGCTCGTTCGAGATGAACTGCACCTCGCCTGGAAAGCGAGAGCAGGCGGACGTAGAAAGGGGCGTTGACAAAAAACTGCGTTCAAATCGGACCGTTTTCAGCCGCCTTGCTGCTTCTTCTTCTTCTTTTGCTTTTTATGGCGGTTGACAAACAGCTTTCGGGTGCATTACCGCCACCCACTAACCTGGAGTGTGGACTAAGGACTCTAATACGACAACCCAACGAAAATAAATACATACATATTTACAAACATACATATACATATATGTGTGTAAATAAATAAAGATATGTATATAAAAAAATATATAAATATATATATATATACATATAGAACAAATAAAATAATAAAATAGAACAAATAAATAATAATACATTTTTTTCTCAAATTCTATTAATTTATCTGGTTAACTCTAAATATTCCAGAAAAAGTTTCCAAAATGTGTCTTCTTTAGTACATTAATGATATTCTCCTCTCCCATCTCTCTTAGACCTTTTTTCAAAACTTCTCTCGCTAACTCGTACCTCTAACAGGACAATAAAACATGGTCCACAGTTTCTTCTTCTTCACAAAATTCACATTTTTCCATTATTATGCTTTCCAATAACATAAAGGGAACTGTTAGTCTTGTCATACTCATCTCACAATCATATTTTTAAACAGATATCTTCCTTTACTCCCTTTATTACATTCGTTCTGCCATATCTTTTTGATTTGTCCCTTAATCACCACTTTAGCTTCTGACTTAGCCTACTTATATTTACATTAACATTATTTCTTCCCCTCTTCAAAGCCCTTTTTGTTGCTTTATCCACCGTCTCATTGCCATTGACTCCAACAGGGACCCACACAAAATTAACAGCCATCCGCATTTGATGGATTCTTAAAAGTGATTGTAGTATTTCAAACAGTAAATCCTCTCTGCTTCTGGAGTGGCAAAATTTCAAACTCGTTAGCACTGCACATGAGTCTGATGCAATCACCACTCTCTCTGGCCTGACGTCCTCTACCCACTGTAAGGCAATAATATGGCCATCATCTCACATGTAAACACAGATAAATCATCGCTGAGTCTCTTCCCACACTCCAAATGGAATTCTGGGATTACTGCTGCTGTTCTACCAGTTTTAGGGTCTTTAGATCCATACATCTGTATTTAATTGTGGTAACTGATGTATGACTTGAAGATCTTACAGTTTCCCCCACGTTCATCTCTCATCAGTTCAAGGAGGCCAAGATCAATTTCAGGCTGTGGCAGTAACCAAAGAGGAATAGCTGGCAGAACCACAGTTGGAGAATAACTCTTATCCAGTAAACCTAATTCACTCGCCTTCTCCTTAGCAACCCAACCAAAGCTCTTTGTTTCATGTTCCCAGCATGGCTCAATTGCACTTATTGTTGGATGGTTGTTATGTCCTTGTAAACTGACCCAATATGCCATCATGATCTGTATTCTTCTCAACTCCAATGGCATTTCCCCCATTTCTACCTGCAATGCCGGCACAGATGTTGTATTAAAGACCCCACTACATATTCTTGATGCTTGTATTACATCCAATTTTCCCCAACAAGGTTTTAGACGCCGACCTATATCCCACACAGCCATAGTCTAGAACTGATCTTGGGCGACTGTGGCTAAGTGGAGCGCAGGTCCATCCTTCAATTAGAGGGTTGGCGGTTCGATCCCCGGCTCCGCTAGTCGCATGTCGATGTGTCCTTGAGCAAGACACTTAACCCCAAAATTGCTGGTCTTTAAGTTTGGATGTCTTTTTATTAGGGGTGTAACGGTTCACAAAAGTCACGGTTCGGTTCGGTACGGTACAGTGGTGCCACGGTTCGGTACGTTTCGGTACGTTTTCAATACAGTAGAAAACTATAAATGCCTGAGAAACGTACTTGATTTTAAAATATATTTATTCATTAAAACTAACATCATAAAGCTATTCTTTGACTTTGAACAATGATGGAACTATACCTGAGTGACCTATCTTCTGGGGTGTCTTCTTAGCAACACATAAGCATAAAAAACTAAAACTGCTCCTTAAAAAATGTAACGTTAATGTAGTATTGTTACTTACATCTTCTCCATCATAATTGTAGTATGAACAATGATGGAACTACACCTAGTGAACGTGGCTCTTCATCTCATTCAGTGATGAGGTAATGTGTGTTACAGTCAGGTAGCTTTGTGTAGCCCTCGATTGGGCTAAGATTGGGCATATTTTAGTTCTTGGATGTCATATTTATTTAAACATTTATATAAATAAATATATGTGAAGATAGCGTCATTTCTAAATCATACAACTCTCTCTCTCCCTGTCAGTCGCTATGTGCCTTACCCATCAGCAGGAACTTGCGGTTGTCTCCGTAGAGTTGCAACAGCTCGGAGCAGAAGTGGTCGATGTTTGATGCCAGTCTATATTCTCTCAGCAACACCGCAAAGTGCTGCAACTCCACCGGACTCAGCTTGTTACGCAGCTACACATGCACACAAAGAGAGACTCTGAAGAGCATACAAACAATATTTTTTCTTTGTTTCTATTTTCAAATTTCAGCTCAGCCGTGACCTAGCCTACTATTCTGGCTAGGTCATGGCTGAGTAGTTCAGTTAAAACTGTTACCTATAATGAAAGTCTGTGTAACATTTGTTAGCTCGTGAGCTAAGACTAATTAGTTGGCAGCTAACATTAACTCATTCACTTGCCAACAAACTATGACGATTATGAATCAAAACGCTTCTATGAGAATACAATTTATATATGACAATTAATAAATGTATAATTGAATAATGGGTATTCTATTAGAAATATCAATGGAATATATTCCTGTTTTAGACTGCAGACAGACAGCAAGAACCACTCTTCCTTTTGTTACTGTCCCTGTGTATTTGGAGTAAAGTTGTATTGCTCTTGCTATTACAGTAGCCTAGCTCATATTGAGCATTCAATATATCTTGAGGCTTCTGTAGGCAGGAAACTCTTCTTCTCTCGGCAACACACGCACACACATACTCACAGTGATCATGTACTCCTGCATCAGCAGCAAGGCTGGGTTACTGTCTCCTCCCTCACTGGCTGAAGCGAGACTGCGATGAGAGTCCTGCAGCGAGAGAGATGAACTCTCGCTGTACGTTTCACTGTAGTACAGCTCAAAAGCATCCTGGGAACCTTCACTGAGAGAGCGAGAGAGTGACAAACTATATTATCGCACCATGTGATGGGAAATGTTAGTATGCTAGTACATTTATACTGTGATTTAGTTTATGTGCCTTACTCACTAACAAAACTATCTGTGACATATGATTGTGTACTGAGAGAGTGGGAACAGGACCATATGGGTTATGTCTGCCTTTGCTTTGATAAGGGGAAGTAACCAAATGGGGGTTGCAGGTTATAGTTTAGGTGTGAAGATCCTAATTTAATCAACGGTAACAGAGACACATGTCTTTGTGTGACAAGGCTCAGAAGAGGAAGGGGCTGACGGAAGGTGTCAATGGGGAGCTTGAAACTGCTGATCAATTGTTATAATGTAAATATCTGATGTCCCCCCCTGCTGTGTGCTGAGATGTTTAAGAGCAAGAGAGACACTGGATTTCTTGGCCCATCCTCTGCAGACTGCGTTGCAGTCTTTATGACGATGAAGCCTTCTCTGCGCAGAGAATAAATACTTTAAGGACAAACTTCTTTTCTCAATGTTTCTTGTTTCAGTATTCAGCATTATAGGACTCACTCGGTACTATTGAATAGTTTTTTCCACCACAACCATGACCAGGTTATCATTATCAACAAACATTGACGGAGTAATTGATAAATGGTGATCAAATGTCAACTTGATTAGTTATCATTTACTGTGGTAACTAAAGTAGACTAAAAACGATGTTATTCTTCAAGGAAACCATTCAGTATGGTATTCTTTAAGTCTTTTGCTTTTTATAGAAGTCACAGTCTCTGAATGATCAATCATACAGTTCTCTGGGCTTTTATTGTTAAATTGCACATGCATTCTTTGAATTCACAACAAAATTAATTGAAAATAGACCCTCTGCGTTATCTAAAATGCATTCTGTGTCTGGACATTACGACCAAACCCAAAACTACAGTAGAGCGGTTGGTAATAAGTTTATTTCACGTGGTAAAGATTTTCAAGGCTGTCTCTTCAGACTAAAGAGAAAAGAAATGTCTAAATATTTAGGATATTTTGTGAATTGATAACACAATATATTTATCTGGAGACCTTAAAAGTTACAGAATCAGTTAGGACAGAATGTTACTCACTATGAGCTGCAGCAGCTAAACTCTGGATCATAACCGTAGGACATGTCAGTCAGACAGCTGTCACCTGCACAGAGACAGAGCGTTAAGTGTAAACTTTACTTTTAACACCCTCTAAGGAATATGAGACGCACAGCTGGCTGTGTTCGAAAATTGCATAGCATACTAAGTATGACGTCATGTTTAGAAACTGCACAGTATGGGTATTATGTGTTTGCATAAAATGCCCGGATGTATGTTACCTCAGCAAGAGTATGAGACGTAAGCTTACTGAACATACTCGACTGCCCCACAATGCACTGCGTCTGGGTTCCTGGAGACCGTCCGTCAGTTGTGTGATATTTTAAGCCAGGCTTAAAGCTGTTATAATGTCACTTTATTAAGTTTTAAAATGTTTTCAGATGAGAAAGTAACTGTTCAGATATGTTGTCAGTTTATCCAAAATAAAGGCAGTATGCAATACATACAAATTGAGTTTGTACGATACATTAGTACGCAATTTCAAACATGGACGCCTTGCTAGCATCCATGTAGAGGCTGCAGTATTCACTAAAACTAAATGCAAAGGCATACTGATGATGTACTGCAGCTTTTCCTAGAGCCTTACCAGTAGGCTAATGAAGCTCAACATGTTTACTTTTTCCTCTGGGGATTGCTAAATTTCAAAGTTGTGATTAAATTGCAGTTTTTCTGAAGCATTGACAAGTGGTGTATCCTGACCTGCTGCCGTGTGCAGTTGCAGGTCAGGATACTAACCAGAAATAGGTAGTATGAGATGAGATGTGTGTCCTATACTCTGCCAGTATGTTTTCTCTGCTCTACTTTTGACATAGAGAAAGCCCATGTGTCACTCACTTCTCTCCAGCCAATAGCGGTCCGGCATGGAGTGGTGAAACCCTGCTCTGTCGACACACTCGATGGTCTGATGGCCGTAAATGATCTGGAACATCTGACAGATCAGAGAACAGTACTCCTCTGCAGCATCCTGCACAGACACAGGCATAAACAAAGGAAGAGGCTATCATCACGCTGAATTGGTTATCATTGCACAACAGGGCTGCACAATGAAATTTGAATTGTAGTCCCAATTTGCTACTTAGGAAAGGAAGAAAAAACAACAACTATATTATATATGGAGGGTGTAAGATGAATGAAGGAGTATCAAAGTCAGAGAAAAGAAAAAGAAAAGTTTTGAATCTGATGGGTCACAGTAATATAGGTGTTAGGATTTGAACCAGAATCCACCTAAAGCCAAGCCAGTAGTCTGTTGTTGTGATTGAAAACAATTGGAGACAATAACTTTACAATAACACACACACACACAAACTGTTTTTAGTCTCGAGCAGCACAGATCCAGGGATAGTGATTTTGGTTGATCCAACATTAGAGTCCAGATTGATATACCATACCTCAGCCACTACTGGATGGATAGTTATGGATTGAGTTGGTAAATCTTTGGTAATCCCTGATTTTTCACGTAGCGCCACCAACAAAAAGGTCAATATTTCTAGTTTCTAATACTTAAACATGCTTTCTTTGCGAGAGTGAGATGAGAATATGGATCAATCTCATGTCTGTGTTAAGTATGGAGCTGGAGTCTAGATGTGGTTAGTCTAGTTTAGCATAACTGGAAAAAAGGGGCAACAGCTAGCCTTGCTCTGTCCAGAGCTAAAAGAAAATACATCCCAAAGCACCACTAAAGTTAACTAACTACTTGTTTCGTGTTTGTTTAATCCGTGTACGATCAGGAAATCAAAAGGTTCCCCCCCTTGCTTTCAGACTTTATGCTAAGCTACGCTAAATGCCTCCTGGGTCCAGCTCGACACTTAACACATATACAAGAGTGGTATCGATGTTCTAATGTGAATGAGCATATTTGCAAAAATCTCAAACTATTCTTAAAAAAATAGATATTTTTTGGTAAGATCTTAGTCCCTTCTCCGTCCTCCTGAAAATTCAAAATATGCTGTGCTTTAAAAAAAATAAAAGAAATATGATTGGTCATGGACCTTAATTTCAGGCAAAGTTTTGCTTTACGTTTGTAAAGTAACTTTCAGCAGATCAGGTGACCCACCCTGTTCTCCACAGCCAGGATGACCAGGTTGCAGTAGGCGTCAGGGCAGGGCGTCGGCTCCAGTGGATTGTGGTTCCTCCTCTCCCAGCTGCCGTAGCTCTTCCCCCGTTCCCAGCTTCCAGTGCAGGCTTGCCGCCGCTCCCAGCTCCCCCCGCCACCACTACCACCACCTCCTCCCCTCCTTTCCCAGCTTCCAGCTCCCCCACCACCTCCTCCCCTCCTCTCCCAGCTCCCTCCACCACCACCACTACCTACCCCCAACCCCCAGCTCCCGCTCATTGGTCTCGCTCTGCGGTTCTCCCAGCTCCCTCCTGTTTTGCGTGTTTGCTGCCTCCTCTCCCAGCTCCCTCCCACTCTCTTCCTCTCTAAACTTCCTCCTCCTCCTCTCTCTCCCCCACCTCCTCCTCCTCTCTCTCCCCCACCTCCTCCCCCTCTCTCCACATTCTGGTTTTTGTCGTGGTTACTCCTGGACAGCGACGGCCTCCAGTCGACTCCACAGATGGTGTGCCGTCGCTCCATCGTGCCCCCAGCCGGACGAGGGTCGGTGTTGCTGCTCATGGTTTGACGTCGGCCATCCACGCCTGTTGGCTTTTTCCTGTCCAAGCTGTCGTCCCCAGCAACCACTGTATCCACGTTCAGACCTGTGGGATGAGGTTTAAAAATGTGTACGCTCTCATTCTCATAGAAGAAGAGATGATCCACACTAAACCAAAAACGAATACACAAAAAGAAAACAAGTAAAAGACATTGATTATCTGTTCGCAAAACCACCCCTGAAGAGCGATTGGTGCCTTTTCAGAAGTCCAAGAGAAAATATTAAGGAATGGATTAAACTGTGTGTCTGTCTGCATACGTTAGCCTGTCTGGTCAATGAGCTTACTACAACAGCAGTAAACCAGCTTTACTTCCAAAGGCAAGGTGGCATGTTACTAGCTAACATCATTTTGCGGGTTACAGGTTTTGTTTGAAAAATACCTGCTGAGAGCCGACACATCCACTGTGCTGGAGCCGAGATGCATATCAGAGTTTAGAGTGATATGATATATATATATATATTTCATGATATATATATATGCATTTTGTTATTAATAGTGTGATTCGGTTTGTAACTGTTTGTAACTGCATTTGCTTTTATTAGTATATTAAATTCCTTTTGATTTAAACTCCAACCAGCTGATTCGGCCCTGCTTGCTGATGGAAGAAAGAGAGCAAGGGGGGGGGGGGGGGGGGGCTGCTTCTTCTCCTCTGTGGGCCTCTTCTCCTCTGTTTGAGAAACTTTTGAACTTAACAATTGTAATAATGAATAATATCGATTGAAAAGACTTTGCAGGAGTCTCTCACTAGTTGTGCGAGATTCACAGGGCCACCACCAGGTCACGTGACCATCAAACCATCAGAACCTACAGAAGTTACCAGCTGTATCGCGACTGTGGCTAAGTGGAGCGCAGGGCGGTCCTTCAATTAGAGGGTTGGCGGTTCGATCCCCGGCTCCGCTAGTCGCATGTTTTCGCAAAATTGCTGGACTTTAAGTTTGGATGTCTTTTTATATATTTAACTATGTTATTATTATAATTGAGGATATAAGATTGGGCATATTTTAGTTCTTGGATGTCATATTTATTTAAACATTTATATAAATAAATATATGTGAAGATAGCGTCATTTCTAAATCATGCCAAAGGAAGAAAATTTTGTTTCATTTTAATACGAATGAAATACCGATGCATGAGAATACACAATCTGTAGTTTTCATTTTCATTTTAGCAGCAGTTATTTATTATAACTTTAATCATAGTATACATTTTGCTGTTCATTTACTGTGTGATGCATTCAAAACTGCATTTGTCAACATTAAAAAGGCTGCCTCTGTCAGATGATTTATATTTACGGTTTATTGTGGAGAGAAAATGAACTGTGGACACGCTGCTCTTGCTCAGGTGCACCGTGGCAGATTCAAAGTTCAAACTGAATTCAAAAAGGAATCAATCGCTCTCTGTTTTCCTTCATCCCTGCATCAGAGATAGTAGTCTTCCTCCTCAATGTCTCCGTGCGTGTCCTGGAAGCCAAGCGCCTGGATGTCGTGGGTGATGTCAGTAATGCGTCGGTTGAATTCTTGAGATCCTGAGGCCAGAGAGCAGTTATCATACCTGCTGGGGGGTAAAAAACAGATGATGTAAATGATAAGGCATCTCTCTGACTTCCTGCTGACTCAAATCATCGGCAGTTTAGAATGAACTTGCTTTTACAAAAATAAATAAAAGGTATTTTTTTGTGTTTATTAAAGGTCGACCATAGTAGACTCAAACTGGAGTGTTCTTGCATCAAAGTAAGAGAATGCATGACCAAACGCTAGCCTAACTTTACAATAACCTTATTCCCCAAATATGCAAACCAAAAGCTTTTCAGGAACACAATTATGTCACGAAGAATAGGGCCATCATCTCTCACAGGGTTTCATACTTAATTTGACTCACAGGAGATTGGTGCTCAACAAAATGCACCATATCAATAAGAGATGATGGAATGTGAGACAGCAGTGTGGTATTTAGAAGCAACCTCACAGACCAGTCAGATCCGGGTTTCAAACCAAGCCTTGAGACGATCACAAATCATAACCTACACCTCCTGACCTACATACCCTCTCATGGCCGTAGCTGATGTGTTGCTCATGCTGCGTTTGATGCGTCCAAAGCTGTCGGTTAAAATACCACCTTCACGGATCCCGATACTCTCCAGGAAACTCTCAAACACCTCGACGTCCTTGTCTGGGATGAAAGGACGCATGCCTGGGAAACAAAGATAACAAGTCTGGTTTTTATGGATAAAAATGACTTTTGTTGTTCAGCATTGTGTTTGGGTTGTGTCCTCTCTATCACTATGAGAGATAGCAACAAATGTGTAGGGCTTAATATGTATTAAAAGAAAGATGGAAACTGAAATCATTACATTACTTTTATTGTTAAATAATTTTACCTGAAGGTTCAAAACATGGCTTCTGATTTCTAATGAATTTAGCATGAAAAAAGGAATAATTGCGTGAGGTTCAAACTGGGGATATCTGTAGTCTATTCAATCAATCATAATTACAAACAATTACAATAATATTGACAACTATAAAACGATCCCCTTTGCTTGAGAGTTGTATGAATTTTCAAGTTTCAAGGAGGGTTTTGTCAATGTGTTAAAGCTTCACTTGGAAACTTTATATAAAATAACTTACTTTCATACTCTCAAACTGTCACTATCCATGAGATGCAGATTAGTGATCCTAATGGCATTTGCAAGATTCCGAAGAATGATTTATTATAACTACGATATCAATATAATATAAGAGAAGACAATGAAGTGAACCTGCATGAACTCTGGGGTTAAAAATTCAGTCTGTGTATTTCAAAATGTCTCAGTGAGTTAGCTGTTTATCGGTTTTTCTCCCCCTAAACAGTCATTATAGTGATTATTATACACCAGCACAATGAGAAACACAGGGTGTGTGAAGACTTCAAACCCTCTCCCTCTCACGAGCTGAATTTGTTGCAAGCTCTAGCCTTATTTTTAGGCCTCTACTCGAAAATTGCATACCCATACTAAAGAGTGTAAATCTCTAACTACAAGGTCTACTTGAATAATGTTGATGTTATAATAAAGGGAACACTTGTGATATTTGTTCAGATGTGTAAATATCAGTATATATATATATATATATATATATATATATATATATATATATATATTACTGGTTAAGAGTAAATGAAGATGGCACACAGCACAAATTGAAAAGTTTCAGGTTCACCTGAAAAAAAAAAAGCACTTTCAGGATGATTATCTCTTTTGAATGATGCAGATCATAGCACATGTGAACAGTCTCTCTGCAAAGTTTGACTTTGATGAAGTGAAGCAGAACAAAATTAGAGAGTTTTTAGTACAGAGAGTTTAGGCGAGGTTTCCAAAATGTGCATTTGGGCACCATGTGTGCCATTTGAATTGTCTCATGTACCAAACTACATATTTCACTTTTATATTACTAATGGTGTTCAATACATCCAAATACAGCAGATATTTTTTTTTTTTGAAAATTCAACCAGACCTATACATTTTCCCATTCAAAAAAAAAAAAAAACACACAAATCAACTGAATGTTGAATCCAAATGGAACAAATTTAATTTTAGCAAACTGGTAAAACCAATAAGCTATTTACATTATTTACACAATTCTCCATTATGCTGTTACAATCTGTACACATACGACGTCCCAGGACCTCACATTGGTTCAGGAAAAAGTTGCACAATGTGCATTGATGGTGCATGAATTCTTACCGCAATCTAGAATAGAATCTCCTTGCCCAAAGGCTGCTTGAAGATGGTGGATGGATGAAGGAGAAACTGAGCCGTACATGCACTCTAGAATCTACTGAAGGTCTTGTAGGGGAAGGGCTTTGCCTGGGTGCGGTCCATCCATCAGGAAGTTATTTTCCACTGTGCCACAGCTGGAAGCAGTTCTTTTTGGAGGTGAGGCAGAGAGGAAACGTACACTTACTGCAATAAAAGGATGTCTTCACCCTCGGCGTTCCAGCCTCGTAGCACCTCTTGCAATGCTTCCTGGCCTCGTTTTCGAAAATCATGGGCATGCAGGTGGTGGAGGGTTGGGGTCGGGGAACGGTGACTGTTGAACCGTCACCAAACTCCAGTATCTCCTTGGCCAACTGCTCCCTGAAGGCCTTGTGGGTGAAGGGCTTTGTCTGGGTGGGGTCCTGCCTCAACTTGAACAGCTCCTTGTGCAAAAGATAACTGTTCACAAGAGCGATGTCCATAAAGTGGTAAAAAAAAGTCTTGTACCACTTCATCGTCTTGTGGCGGACGCTGTAAGAGCCGATTAGTGAATCGGACAAATCCACACCACCCATGCTACAATTGTAGTCCACGACGCTGTCCGGAACTGGTATGGAGTTGTATTGCCAGACCCCAGCTGCCTTCACCCTTCTCTTCACCATCTGTCCACTGTAGACCTGATGCATTGTGGAACACATCGTTACCTCTCTTGTGTCCATCCACTTCACAAAGAGGAGTTTGCCACTCTGGATCCAACGCATGTCCCCCCTCACAGCCTTTCTGGGCAGGTCGTTGGTCTGGGTCTTAGGGAAGCCAATTACATTTCTCCTGATGGTCCCACAACAGCCAAAGTTCTTTTTGGACAGATCAGTGAAGAGAGCAGGGCTCGTGTAAAAATTGCCTGTGTACAACAAGTAGCCGCCACCGAGGAGAGGAAAAGGCAAAAGGTCCATCACTGCTGAGTAACTCAGCCCGTGGCCTGTGGTGGACGTACTTTTGCCCTGGTAGACAAAGAAATTCCAGGTATAGCCTATCGATGAATCAGCCAGCACAAACACTTTGTAACCCCACTTTGTGGGCTTGTTCTTCATGTACTGCTTAATGCTGATGCGGGCTTTGCTTGCGACCATCCGCTCATCAATGGACACATTCTGGTACGGCTGGAAATGGGCTTTGCAGGCGGTCACCATGTCTGTGTAGAGCGGCTTGATCTTGAACAGTCTGTCATACTCAGCAGTCTCCTTTTTTTTCTCGTTTTCCTCGTCCTCTTTTGGGTCGCTGAGGTGAAGTGACCACACAATGGACTCAAAGCGTCCCCGTGACATGTTGTCACGGGGGAACGGGAAGTTGTACGGCCATATCTGCCTCCAGTAGTCAGACCTGTTGTGGACCGTCACAAGGCCAGTGAAGATGATGATGGAAAGGAATATGTAGAAGTCCTTCATCGTGAGCACTTCCCACTTCAACTTCATCCCAGCTTTTTTTTTTTTGGCAGCGTTGGCATTGGTGTTGTCAATGATTTTTCTGACAACAGATGCTGAAAAGAAAAGCTGGAAGAGGCTGATGGGAGACCATGCTTTGGTGGTGTCAAATGTGGGGCCTGGGGTCCTGGCTGGCGCGAACTTGAGAGGGTTAGGTTTGATGCACTCCTCCTCTCTGTCATGCCACCTGTCCTCCTCCTCACTCTCTGTAGATGCCAACCTACTTTTTCCACGCCTGGTAGCTGGAGCAGAAGCTCCCACAGAGGAGCGTCCTCTCGTCTGCTGAGTGGTCGGGGGAGGAGGTGCTGCTGGGCCCGGCTGAGGTGTTAACGACTGGGTGTGTAGAGCCGTGGGGGGAGGAGGTGCTGCTGGGCCCGGCTCAGGGTGTGAGCATCCTGTAACCAATTGTCGACCTGATTTTCGATGTGTTGGCTGTTGGGCACTTGAAGGACCTGGGACACTGGCATGGGGGGGCTCATAATCTTCATCACTGTAAACCAGAATGTGGAAGAAAAACAAATGTATTCATTAGTGGTCCGATTCTGAAATTGTAATACATGTAAACATAAATGCAATAAACTTGGTGTGACACACACACACACACACACACACACACACACACACACACACACACACACACACACACACACACACACACACACACACACACACACACACACACACACACACACACACACACACACACACACACACACACACACACACACACACACACACACACACACACACACACACTTTTTTTTCACACTAAGAAAGCTAGATAGATAGAAAATTCGACACCAATAAATCGATAAATATAACATTTATAAGACAATCCATACCTTTCCGATGATGGAAGACTGTAATCCGAGTCACTGGTGTCCTGTTTTTTATCCTGATACACGAGGTCGTCATCATCTGACGACGAATCTTGAGGACAAATAACATTCCCAGGGTCCTTCTCCAGCAATTCCAGGGCTTCCCCCGAAGTGGAATATTTCTTCGGTCCTTGTTTTGACATCTTTCTCGAAATAAACTCCAACAAAGTAGTGAAAAAATAACCGCAAAAGGTACACACACGACGCTAAATCAAGCTGCAGCTGTGCGTTGTAGGTAGCTCGTGCGTAATGGTGAATAGGCTCGTTCGAGATGAACTGCACCTCGCCTGGAAAGCGAGAGCAGGCGGACGTAGAAAGGGGCGTTGACAAAAAACTGCGTTCAAATCGGACCGTTTTCAGCCGCCTTGCTGCTTCTTCTTCTTCTTTTGCTTTTTATGGCGGTTGACAAACAGCTTTCGGGTGCATTACCGCCACCCACTAACCTGGAGTGTGGACTAAGGACTCTAATACGACAACCCAACGAAAATAAATACATACATATTTACAAACATACATATACATATATGTGTGTAAATAAATAAAGATATGTATATAAAAAAATATATAAATATATATATATATACATATAGAACAAATAAAATAATAAAATAGAACAAATAAATAATAATACATTTTTTTCTCAAATTCTATTAATTTATCTGGTTAACTCTAAATATTCCAGAAAAAGTTTCCAAAATGTGTCTTCTTTAGTACATTAATGATATTCTCCTCTCCCATCTCTCTTAGACCTTTTTTCAAAACTTCTCTCGCTAACTCGTACCTCTAACAGGACAATAAAACATGGTCCACAGTTTCTTCTTCTTCACAAAATTCACATTTTTCCATTATTATGCTTTCCAATAACATAAAGGGAACTGTTAGTCTTGTCATACTCATCTCACAATCATATTTTTAAACAGATATCTTCCTTTACTCCCTTTATTACATTCGTTCTGCCATATCTTTTTGATTTGTCCCTTAATCACCACTTTAGCTTCTGACTTAGCCTACTTATATTTACATTAACATTATTTCTTCCCCTCTTCAAAGCCCTTTTTGTTGCTTTATCCACCGTCTCATTGCCATTGACTCCAACAGGGACCCACACAAAATTAACAGCCATCCGCATTTGATGGATTCTTAAAAGTGATTGTAGTATTTCAAACAGTAAATCCTCTCTGCTTCTGGAGTGGCAAAATTTCAAACTCGTTAGCACTGCACATGAGTCTGATGCAATCACCACTCTCTCTGGCCTGACGTCCTCTACCCACTGTAAGGCAATAATATGGCCATCATCTCACATGTAAACACAGATAAATCATCGCTGAGTCTCTTCCCACACTCCAAATGGAATTCTGGGATTACTGCTGCTGTTCTACCAGTTTTAGGGTCTTTAGATCCATACATCTGTATTTAATTGTGGTAACTGATGTATGACTTGAAGATCTTACAGTTTCCCCCACGTTCATCTCTCATCAGTTCAAGGAGGCCAAGATCAATTTCAGGCTGTGGCAGTAACCAAAGAGGAATAGCTGGCAGAACCACAGTTGGAGAATAACTCTTATCCAGTAAACCTAATTCACTCGCCTTCTCCTTAGCAACCCAACCAAAGCTCTTTGTTTCATGTTCCCAGCATGGCTCAATTGCACTTATTGTTGGATGGTTGTTATGTCCTTGTAAACTGACCCAATATGCCATCATGATCTGTATTCTTCTCAACTCCAATGGCATTTCCCCCATTTCTACCTGCAATGCCGGCACAGATGTTGTATTAAAGACCCCACTACATATTCTTGATGCTTGTATTACATCCAATTTTCCCCAACAAGGTTTTAGACGCCGACCTATATCCCACACAGCCATAGTCTAGAACTGATCTTGGGCGACTGTGGCTAAGTGGAGCGCAGGTCCATCCTTCAATTAGAGGGTTGGCGGTTCGATCCCCGGCTCCGCTAGTCGCATGTCGATGTGTCCTTGAGCAAGACACTTAACCCCAAAATTGCTGGTCTTTAAGTTTGGATGTCTTTTTATTAGGGGTGTAACGGTTCACAAAAGTCACGGTTCGGTTCGGTACGGTACAGTGGTGCCACGGTTCGGTACGTTTCGGTACGTTTTCAATACAGTAGAAAACTATAAATGCCTGAGAAACGTACTTGATTTTAAAATATATTTATTCATTAAAACTAACATCATAAAGCTATTCTTTGACTTTGAACAATGATGGAACTATACCTGAGTGACCTATCTTCTGGGGTGTCTTCTTAGCAACACATAAGCATAAAAAACTAAAACTGCTCCTTAAAAAATGTAACGTTAATGTAGTATTGTTACTTACATCTTCTCCATCATAATTGTAGTATGAACAATGATGGAACTACACCTAGTGAACGTGGCTCTTCATCTCATTCAGTGATGAGGTAATGTGTGTTACAGTCAGGTAGCTTTGTGTAGCCCTCGATTGGGCTAAGATTGGGCATATTTTAGTTCTTGGATGTCATATTTATTTAAACATTTATATAAATAAATATATGTGAAGATAGCGTCATTTCTAAATCATACAACTCTCTCTCTCCCTGTCAGTCGCTATGTGCCTTACCCATCAGCAGGAACTTGCGGTTGTCTCCGTAGAGTTGCAACAGCTCGGAGCAGAAGTGGTCGATGTTTGATGCCAGTCTATATTCTCTCAGCAACACCGCAAAGTGCTGCAACTCCACCGGACTCAGCTTGTTACGCAGCTACACATGCACACAAAGAGAGACTCTGAAGAGCATACAAACAATATTTTTTCTTTGTTTCTATTTTCAAATTTCAGCTCAGCCGTGACCTAGCCTACTATTCTGGCTAGGTCATGGCTGAGTAGTTCAGTTAAAACTGTTACCTATAATGAAAGTCTGTGTAACATTTGTTAGCTCGTGAGCTAAGACTAATTAGTTGGCAGCTAACATTAACTCATTCACTTGCCAACAAACTATGACGATTATGAATCAAAACGCTTCTATGAGAATACAATTTATATATGACAATTAATAAATGTATAATTGAATAATGGGTATTCTATTAGAAATATCAATGGAATATATTCCTGTTTTAGACTGCAGACAGACAGCAAGAACCACTCTTCCTTTTGTTACTGTCCCTGTGTATTTGGAGTAAAGTTGTATTGCTCTTGCTATTACAGTAGCCTAGCTCATATTGAGCATTCAATATATCTTGAGGCTTCTGTAGGCAGGAAACTCTTCTTCTCTCGGCAACACACGCACACACATACTCACAGTGATCATGTACTCCTGCATCAGCAGCAAGGCTGGGTTACTGTCTCCTCCCTCACTGGCTGAAGCGAGACTGCGATGAGAGTCCTGCAGCGAGAGAGATGAACTCTCGCTGTACGTTTCACTGTAGTACAGCTCAAAAGCATCCTGGGAACCTTCACTGAGAGAGCGAGAGAGTGACAAACTATATTATCGCACCATGTGATGGGAAATGTTAGTATGCTAGTACATTTATACTGTGATTTAGTTTATGTGCCTTACTCACTAACAAAACTATCTGTGACATATGATTGTGTACTGAGAGAGTGGGAACAGGACCATATGGGTTATGTCTGCCTTTGCTTTGATAAGGGGAAGTAACCAAATGGGGGTTGCAGGTTATAGTTTAGGTGTGAAGATCCTAATTTAATCAACGGTAACAGAGACACATGTCTTTGTGTGACAAGGCTCAGAAGAGGAAGGGGCTGACGGAAGGTGTCAATGGGGAGCTTGAAACTGCTGATCAATTGTTATAATGTAAATATCTGATGTCCCCCCCTGCTGTGTGCTGAGATGTTTAAGAGCAAGAGAGACACTGGATTTCTTGGCCCATCCTCTGCAGACTGCGTTGCAGTCTTTATGACGATGAAGCCTTCTCTGCGCAGAGAATAAATACTTTAAGGACAAACTTCTTTTCTCAATGTTTCTTGTTTCAGTATTCAGCATTATAGGACTCACTCGGTACTATTGAATAGTTTTTTCCACCACAACCATGACCAGGTTATCATTATCAACAAACATTGACGGAGTAATTGATAAATGGTGATCAAATGTCAACTTGATTAGTTATCATTTACTGTGGTAACTAAAGTAGACTAAAAACGATGTTATTCTTCAAGGAAACCATTCAGTATGGTATTCTTTAAGTCTTTTGCTTTTTATAGAAGTCACAGTCTCTGAATGATCAATCATACAGTTCTCTGGGCTTTTATTGTTAAATTGCACATGCATTCTTTGAATTCACAACAAAATTAATTGAAAATAGACCCTCTGCGTTATCTAAAATGCATTCTGTGTCTGGACATTACGACCAAACCCAAAACTACAGTAGAGCGGTTGGTAATAAGTTTATTTCACGTGGTAAAGATTTTCAAGGCTGTCTCTTCAGACTAAAGAGAAAAGAAATGTCTAAATATTTAGGATATTTTGTGAATTGATAACACAATATATTTATCTGGAGACCTTAAAAGTTACAGAATCAGTTAGGACAGAATGTTACTCACTATGAGCTGCAGCAGCTAAACTCTGGATCATAACCGTAGGACATGTCAGTCAGACAGCTGTCACCTGCACAGAGACAGAGCGTTAAGTGTAAACTTTACTTTTAACACCCTCTAAGGAATATGAGACGCACAGCTGGCTGTGTTCGAAAATTGCATAGCATACTAAGTATGACGTCATGTTTAGAAACTGCACAGTATGGGTATTATGTGTTTGCATAAAATGCCCGGATGTATGTTACCTCAGCAAGAGTATGAGACGTAAGCTTACTGAACATACTCGACTGCCCCACAATGCACTGCGTCTGGGTTCCTGGAGACCGTCCGTCAGTTGTGTGATATTTTAAGCCAGGCTTAAAGCTGTTATAATGTCACTTTATTAAGTTTTAAAATGTTTTCAGATGAGAAAGTAACTGTTCAGATATGTTGTCAGTTTATCCAAAATAAAGGCAGTATGCAATACATACAAATTGAGTTTGTACGATACATTAGTACGCAATTTCAAACATGGACGCCTTGCTAGCATCCATGTAGAGGCTGCAGTATTCACTAAAACTAAATGCAAAGGCATACTGATGATGTACTGCAGCTTTTCCTAGAGCCTTACCAGTAGGCTAATGAAGCTCAACATGTTTACTTTTTCCTCTGGGGATTGCTAAATTTCAAAGTTGTGATTAAATTGCAGTTTTTCTGAAGCATTGACAAGTGGTGTATCCTGACCTGCTGCCGTGTGCAGTTGCAGGTCAGGATACTAACCAGAAATAGGTAGTATGAGATGAGATGTGTGTCCTATACTCTGCCAGTATGTTTTCTCTGCTCTACTTTTGACATAGAGAAAGCCCATGTGTCACTCACTTCTCTCCAGCCAATAGCGGTCCGGCATGGAGTGGTGAAACCCTGCTCTGTCGACACACTCGATGGTCTGATGGCCGTAAATGATCTGGAACATCTGACAGATCAGAGAACAGTACTCCTCTGCAGCATCCTGCACAGACACAGGCATAAACAAAGGAAGAGGCTATCATCACGCTGAATTGGTTATCATTGCACAACAGGGCTGCACAATGAAATTTGAATTGTAGTCCCAATTTGCTACTTAGGAAAGGAAGAAAAAACAACAACTATATTATATATGGAGGGTGTAAGATGAATGAAGGAGTATCAAAGTCAGAGAAAAGAAAAAGAAAAGTTTTGAATCTGATGGGTCACAGTAATATAGGTGTTAGGATTTGAACCAGAATCCACCTAAAGCCAAGCCAGTAGTCTGTTGTTGTGATTGAAAACAATTGGAGACAATAACTTTACAATAACACACACACACACAAACTGTTTTTAGTCTCGAGCAGCACAGATCCAGGGATAGTGATTTTGGTTGATCCAACATTAGAGTCCAGATTGATATACCATACCTCAGCCACTACTGGATGGATAGTTATGGATTGAGTTGGTAAATCTTTGGTAATCCCTGATTTTTCACGTAGCGCCACCAACAAAAAGGTCAATATTTCTAGTTTCTAATACTTAAACATGCTTTCTTTGCGAGAGTGAGATGAGAATATGGATCAATCTCATGTCTGTGTTAAGTATGGAGCTGGAGTCTAGATGTGGTTAGTCTAGTTTAGCATAACTGGAAAAAAGGGGCAACAGCTAGCCTTGCTCTGTCCAGAGCTAAAAGAAAATACATCCCAAAGCACCACTAAAGTTAACTAACTACTTGTTTCGTGTTTGTTTAATCCGTGTACGATCAGGAAATCAAAAGGTTCCCCCCCTTGCTTTCAGACTTTATGCTAAGCTACGCTAAATGCCTCCTGGGTCCAGCTCGACACTTAACACATATACAAGAGTGGTATCGATGTTCTAATGTGAATGAGCATATTTGCAAAAATCTCAAACTATTCTTAAAAAAATAGATATTTTTTGGTAAGATCTTAGTCCCTTCTCCGTCCTCCTGAAAATTCAAAATATGCTGTGCTTTAAAAAAAATAAAAGAAATATGATTGGTCATGGACCTTAATTTCAGGCAAAGTTTTGCTTTACGTTTGTAAAGTAACTTTCAGCAGATCAGGTGACCCACCCTGTTCTCCACAGCCAGGATGACCAGGTTGCAGTAGGCGTCAGGGCAGGGCGTCGGCTCCAGTGGATTGTGGTTCCTCCTCTCCCAGCTGCCGTAGCTCTTCCCCCGTTCCCAGCTTCCAGTGCAGGCTTGCCGCCGCTCCCAGCTCCCCCCGCCACCACTACCACCACCTCCTCCCCTCCTTTCCCAGCTTCCAGCTCCCCCACCACCTCCTCCCCTCCTCTCCCAGCTCCCTCCACCACCACCACTACCTACCCCCAACCCCCAGCTCCCGCTCATTGGTCTCGCTCTGCGGTTCTCCCAGCTCCCTCCTGTTTTGCGTGTTTGCTGCCTCCTCTCCCAGCTCCCTCCCACTCTCTTCCTCTCTAAACTTCCTCCTCCTCCTCTCTCTCCCCCACCTCCTCCTCCTCTCTCTCCCCCACCTCCTCCCCCTCTCTCCACATTCTGGTTTTTGTCGTGGTTACTCCTGGACAGCGACGGCCTCCAGTCGACTCCACAGATGGTGTGCCGTCGCTCCATCGTGCCCCCAGCCGGACGAGGGTCGGTGTTGCTGCTCATGGTTTGACGTCGGCCATCCACGCCTGTTGGCTTTTTCCTGTCCAAGCTGTCGTCCCCAGCAACCACTGTATCCACGTTCAGACCTGTGGGATGAGGTTTAAAAATGTGTACGCTCTCATTCTCATAGAAGAAGAGATGATCCACACTAAACCAAAAACGAATACACAAAAAGAAAACAAGTAAAAGACATTGATTATCTGTTCGCAAAACCACCCCTGAAGAGCGATTGGTGCCTTTTCAGAAGTCCAAGAGAAAATATTAAGGAATGGATTAAACTGTGTGTCTGTCTGCATACGTTAGCCTGTCTGGTCAATGAGCTTACTACAACAGCAGTAAACCAGCTTTACTTCCAAAGGCAAGGTGGCATGTTACTAGCTAACATCATTTTGCGGGTTACAGGTTTTGTTTGAAAAATACCTGCTGAGAGCCGACACATCCACTGTGCTGGAGCCGAGATGCATATCAGAGTTTAGAGTGATATGATATATATATATATATTTCATGATATATATATATGCATTTTGTTATTAATAGTGTGATTCGGTTTGTAACTGTTTGTAACTGCATTTGCTTTTATTAGTATATTAAATTCCTTTTGATTTAAACTCCAACCAGCTGATTCGGCCCTGCTTGCTGATGGAAGAAAGAGAGCAAGGGGGGGGGGGGGGGGGGGCTGCTTCTTCTCCTCTGTGGGCCTCTTCTCCTCTGTTTGAGAAACTTTTGAACTTAACAATTGTAATAATGAATAATATCGATTGAAAAGACTTTGCAGGAGTCTCTCACTAGTTGTGCGAGATTCACAGGGCCACCACCAGGTCACGTGACCATCAAACCATCAGAACCTACAGAAGTTACCAGCTGTATCACAACAGCTGTGGACTTAAAGTCACAAAAAGATTAGCATGGAAGGCCATGTTATCTTCATCTTGCATGTTGTGACCATCCCTCCAGAGTCCCCTGTTAGGTTTAGAAAAAATAACTAACTCTAACTTTTTGGATTGTGGGCCGTGTATAGATAAATGTAACGAGTCATGGGCGAATTGTGCAGTTTTCAACCAGTTACACTGCAAAAAAAAGTGTTTCAGAAAACCCCATGTGCCATAGAAAATCAATTTTCTATCAATATCTACGCAACAATACTAAACAGTTTAATGTTCAACATTGCAGTAGTTTATTGGTGTGCCCACATATTACTACAAGCAACTACAAGAAAATGACTCTACTTCTCACTGTATTTATTACCTCAGTAAACAGTGTAATCATAAGTTTATGGTTTCAAATCTTTTTCAACACAGCATGATGTTCATTTAGTAAATTATGGTCCCATTTAGAGTAAAACGGAGGATAAAGCAACATTGTGATTGACAGGTCGCTGCCACGGTCCGTTTCGGTAGTTGCTGTGTTTTCGTCTTTACCCTTTCACAGTGTGTTTTCAGCTTCATGAAAGTTAATTGTAACATTTTTGGTCGACTGAAAATGTCTTATTCAGCGTTCGATTGTACCCTCTCGTCTCACTTCTTGTTGCAAGCAGAATCCAACGGCTAAAAACCAAGATGGCAACGACCAAAATGCTGAACTCGAGGCTTAAAAACGGCAAACCAATGGGTGACGATACGTTGACTGCGTCCACTTCTTTTGTCCAGTCTATGGCAATAACCATATCCCCTGTCCTATACTCTAAACTTTAGTGACAAACATCATCAAAATTGTGATGTGAGGAGCTAATCTTCCATTCTAAATACTCTTTTGTCAACTGAGAAGTGGAGGCATCATTAAAAACACACTCATTGCTTATTGTCCTTCAGTAAATGACAATGTCTTGTCATCAGGTGTGTCCTCACCTGTCTTGAGGACCAGCAGGTGCAGTGCGTCGTCTCTCAGGTAGGAGGCAGCAGCGATCTCATGTGTGGGAATCCTCACCAGCAGCTTCTCGTTGTCTCTCCACGTCAGCAGCAGACAGCGAGCGGACAGACTCAGAATACAGTCCTGATCCACGCTGGGCTTCAACGGCAGCACCTTCAGCTGCTACTGACCAACACACAGGGAGATGTGATTATAGATTATGGATCAATGAGTCAGACTTTGTTGCAGCCCTGATAGATGAAATACTGTGATTTATTGGCATTGTCTCTCATAAGAGATTTAATGATTTTTGATCAGTGCTGAAATGATTACATGCAATTATTTGTGAACCTTGGCCGGGGTCAATCACGGCTTATTGATTACTAAACCTGAGTTAGTTACGTTAATATTATATTATTGATTCCTAACCTTGGCTGTGGTCAGTTAAGTAAAGATTATTTATCATAATAAAAATAATGATGATTAGTTATAAACTGGTTATTGATTACTGTTAGATGGTATATAGTTTATAGATGGAAGAACAAACAACAATGATAAGTACTAATTAATAATAATTGATTTTAGAGTGACCTGTGATAAGTAACCTCAGTGATTAGGAGTAGATTTATTATTAGTTAAAAATGAGTTATTAATTACCAAACAGCGGTTGAGGAAAAAAAGATCACATAAATTCAATTTTGGCCTCGCTGCATTGGCTCCCAGTTACCCTTCCGTGTTGATTTAAAAATATAATATACATTTATTTGACCTTTTAGGATTTAAATAGCCAGGCCCCTAGTTATAATACAGACCTATAACCCCTAGGAGCCCATGCTCCCTCTTAGACCAGTTGATATTTGCCTCCCAAGCTTTTCCAGAGCCCGACTGGTGACTAAGGGTTATTGGACTTTTGCAGTTCGGGCACCCAAACTCTGGAACGATTTACCATCTAAATCTATCACCACTTTTAAATCACTTCTTAAAACATTCTTCTTTTCAATGCTTTGATCTCTGTGTGAATTTTATTTCATTGCAATTTTTTTGTATCTATAATGTATTATTATTATCATTATTAATAATATTATTATTATAACCCTGGCTTGGATTATTTATACATTAGTGATTCATTATTGATAATATATCGATTGCTAAGCCTGGCTTTTTTTAGTTATAGATGTTGTACATCATTATCGACAGAAATGCTTCATTATAGCTAAGTTATTGATAACTAAGCACTGATTACTTATAGATAGGTTATTGATTACTTACCCTGGCTGTGTCCAATAGTTGAAGCAGCTCGTCTCGGCTGGAAGGGTTCAGTGAAACCGACACCCATGTCAGGTGACCAAGGAACTAAGGGGAGAGGTGAAAGGTCAAGCAACTGTTGCCATATACTGTGTAGATATACTATATATAGAATATGACAACAGTTGCTATATATATATATATATATATATATATATATATATATATATATATATATGCATTTTGTTGTACTGTAGTGTATTTCAGGTTCTACCTTGACCTCCTTCTCTACATAGTCGAAGATGAGTCTCTCAGGGTGGATGAGGTAGTCCGGGGGATAGAGAGGGACAGTGTGCAGCGGGCGTCGGTAAACGCTGCCTCGATCCACCGGCCTGCGACCAGATTTTGACCAGACAAGACGCTTAATAGGTGAGACAAAACTCTGAAAAGAGAGAGATGCATAGACATTGGGACAGACAAGAAGATAAGATAAGAAGACATTAAGCATTTTAAGGTGTCATAATTTCAGCAACATTTTCTCTGCATGTTCATTGTCCCGTGATAATGAAGACAAGCTTTTTTGCTGACCTTTCCTTTAGTGCCACCATCAGGCCAAGTAATCCCTTATCTCAATATTGTCATCATAAACATTTTGAGTACATTCCTGGTCCCCAGGGGCAACACATTCTCACTCCCAACTCATTAAAAACCGCCACTTGATCAGTTAACCAGCTTTCAGAGCAGCCGTTTGTAAAAGGGCAGGCAGTTTCAGAGAATGATTGGCAGGTGATTGGATTAATCATCTGTCAATCTGTCAATAAAAACATATTTTTCATCAAGGAAAGCCAATGCCAATCTGTGTTCTTCTTTTCAATGGAGAAATTCTCTCCATGCTATTGCAGCACACGCTAACGTCTTCAGGAGCCGCCATTGGTCGGCGCTCTAGCTTACTGAACACAAAAGCATTATTTGAAACCTGACAAGATGGATTTTCATGTAACATGTGATCCTACAATTCTCGCGTGATCTTGTGACATTGAGTGATCCACCTGCCATGTAAGGTAATTCAAACATATGATGCTCTGGGTACCCCTCTAGCGTCTGTTTTGGACGCGTCAGGAACAGCGTGTCAGATCCGTTAATTTAATGCATATTGTCTTTTCAAAATAAACTTCCAATGTACGTTTACTTTGTTTTTTGTTTTTACTTTGGCAAAAAAATACTTTAGGTTAGGTTTAGGCAACAAAAGTACTTGGTTCTGTTTAGGTAAAGATAAGTGTTTGGATTAAAATAAGTACATTTGTTACATAAAATAAGTCATTAGTTAATTACGGATTATGTAACAAAATAAATAGGTCAACGTTGACTTGGTTTCACACGGGACACAAACATTAGTGTCCTGTGTGACAGTCTTGTGTTTGTTTGACCATCCAAAGACCCCACCCACCTGCCCTCTCGCTCAAACACACTGGACCACTGCTACACTGTAATAAAGGATGCATATCGCTCAGTCCCCCGTGCAGCTTTGGGACTCTCTGATCACTGTCTGGTCTATCTTCTCCCGACCTACAGGCAGAAATTAAAATCTGCAAAGCCTGTGGTGAAGACTGTGAAGAGATGGACCAACGAGGCAAAGCTGGAGATACAGTCCTGCTTTGCCTGCACTGATTGGAATGTTTTTGAGGCTGCTGCTACAGACCTGTGACATTGTCACAACATCATACATCAGTTTTTGTGAGGACATGTGTGTGCCGACTAAAACCTTCTGCACATACAACAACAATAAACCCTGGTTCACTGCAAGACTCAGGCAGCTTCGTCGGGCTAAGGAGGAGGCCTACAGAAGTGGGGACAGGATCCTGTACAACCAGGCCAGAAACACACTGACGAGGGAGATCAGGGTAGCTAAGAGGAGCTACACTGAGAAGCTGGAGAAAAAGTTTTCAGTCAACGACCCCTCGTCAGTTTGGAGAGGCCTGCAAGTACTCACGAACTACAGGAGACCACCCCCCCCCACTGAGGACAATCCCCACCTGGCTGACGACCTGAATGTCTTCTACTGCAGGTTTGATAAGCCCACTCTCACACCCCCCACCATCAAACAACCATCTACACCCCCTGCCTCCTCCTCACCTCTCCCAAACGACCCCCCACCGGCACTGAGGATCTGTGAAGAGGATGTGAGCCGGCTCTTCCACAGACAGAAGATCAGGAAGGCTCCGGGCCCAGACGGTGTGTCCCCCTCCTGCCTGAAAGTCTGTGCTGATCAGCTGGCCCCCATCTTCACGCAGATCTTCAACCGATCACTGGAGCTGTGTGAAGTCCCCTCTTGCTTCAAACGCTCCACAATCATCCCGGTGCCCAAGAAATCCTCCATCACAGGATTCAATGACTACAGGCCCGTCGCCCTGACATCTGTGGTCATGAAGTCCTTCGAGAGACTGGTGTTGACCCATCTGAAGAACATCACAGGACCCCTGCTGGATCCCCTGCAGTTTGCCTACCGTGCAAACAGGTCGGTGGATGATGCAGTCAGTATGGGACTGCACTACATGCTGCAACACCTCGACTCCCCAGGGACATACGCAAGGGTTCTGTTTGTGGACTTCAGCTCTGCGTTCAACACAATCATCCCAGCAATACTTCAACCCAAACTCTCCCAGCTCACTGTGCCAGCATCCACCTGTCAGTGGATCACAAACTTCCTGACTGACAGGACGCAGCAGGTGAGGCTGGGAAAAATCACATCCAGTACCCGGACTATCAGCACTGGCGCCCCCCAGGGATGTGTGCTCTCCCCACTGCTCTTCTCCCTCTACACCAACGACTGCACCTTAGAGGACCCAACTGTTAAACTCCTGAAGTTCGCAGACGACACAACGGTCATCGGCCTCATCAGGGACAGTGATGAGTCTGCGTACAGACGGGAGGTTGAACAGCTGGTCCTCTGGTGTGGTCAGAATAACCTGGAGCTGAACAAGCCCAAAACTGTGGAGATGACAGTGGACTTCAGGAGGAGCCCCCCAACACTGCCCCCCCTCACCATACTCAACAACACTGTGGAGACCTTCAAGTTTCTGGGATCCACAATCTCCCAGGACCTGAAGTGGGCCCCCAACATCAACACCATCAGGAAAAAGGCAGGACAGACAGACCAAACAGGACAGAAACAGACTACAACGGATTGTCAGGTCTGCAAAGAGGATCATTGGTTCCAGCCTGCCCTCCATCCTGGACTTGTTCACCTCCAGAGTCAGGAAACGGGCTGGAAAGATCACTGCAGACCCATCACACCCTGGACACAAGCTGTTCCAACTCCTCCCCTCTGGTAGGCGCTACAGGGCTCTGTACGCCAAAACCACCAGACACAAGAACAGCTTCTTTCCACTGGCCGTCACTCTCATGAACAATAAATAACATTGCACTACTACCTCTGTTTGCACTATTGTATTATATATATATATACACTTTTTTGGGGATATATTTATACTTATATTGTATATAGCTGTTAAATGTCCTTGTTTTTTCTTATATTTCTCTTGTTTATTGTATATATTTCATATGTGTGTGTGTATGTACGATGAGAGTAATGTGTAACCGGAGTCAAATTCCATGTATGCGCACGCATACATGGCCAATAAAGCTGATTCTGATTCTGATTCTGATTTATTCTAAGTCCGTTACTCAGACCGTGGAATATTGTCGAGGACGGGTTTACATTGGATTCAGTTGAAAGCAAAGTGTGCCTCATACTGACGCTAAAGGGTGCCACGGTGCGTCAGTATCAGACGCCGAGGGGCACTGACCAAGCACCGGCATTTCACGAGTTGGGAGTGAGAACTGGTTGCCAGTGGATGTAACCTATTGATTTTAATGACCATGACTTTCTCTCTTGTCCTACCCACAGGGAAAACGTTAAGCTCGACAACTGGTGAGTCTAAAAATGACTAAATCGGGAGTAAGTATTTAACACTATTATGGCTATAATTATCCCAGCAGTCTCTAGTCACTAGGTGGGTGTTTTGGTTTTCAATCTGAACTAGAATATCATAGAAGACAGTTAATTTGTGTGAACATACAAGCCTCTGTGTATTTGTGTGTACGTGTGTGTGTTAATGCAGTACATCCTCTTGGCTATTCCAGCAGTGATTGACAGGTAAGCAGTAATCTTTGACAGCTCCCTGCTGAGACTCACTGTCAACAAAGCTTCCACTGTTAGACACCCACTGACACACGCACACACACACACACACACACACACATTGATATACTGGTGCCGGAAGGCTTGAGGCGAATGGACATCACACACACACACACACACACACACACACACACACACACACACACACACACACACACACACACACACACACACACACACACACACACACACACTGAGTAGAGAGAGGAAATTAGCTTTTTAGAATGAAAAACCTGTCTTGTCTTTATGAATTACAAGGACAGGTTTCTGCATATCAGACTGACGTCTGATGAACATCTCTGCACTCAGCTGGATTTCATTGTAAGACAGAGGAGTGTTATAATGAGTTTTGTTCTTCCGCTTGTTCCAGTTTTTTTTTTTGAGGAGACATAAAGAGGAAAATAATTGGATTTTTGTAATGAATGTGCTTAATAAAACTAAAGTGCTGTAGAGCAAATTAATTCTGAGGTTTGCGCTTTTTTTCCTTCTTCTTATGTCTCGGCATTTTCTTTTAAAAATATTTTTCTTTTCGTATGCTGTTTTATTTAGAGTTTTAGAAAATAGGAGGCCAGGCATCTAGAAGATTCTTCTCATTTACTGCTTTTAAAGAGTTGAATCAATTAATTAAATTCAATCATGGAGAAGTTCATCCTGTTGTTCTCAGGAAATGCAGCTGCTGAGCTAATGGCTAACAGGCTTGCAGGTTAGGAACATATTCAGTCACACTCTGTAGTGTGCTGTTGTTTACTATCCTTTACTATACTATCCTCATTTCATTCAATAAAGTATTAATGAAGCATGGAAAAACAGCTTGCCAGTTAGTTAACTCCTGAGCTCGACCGCTAATAGGACTATACATTCAAACAGTTTGTTTAAGTATTTTACACCATCGACTCCTGCCTCAAACCATTCCTCTTTAGTGCAGCAGCTCTGGTAACACAGCTAATAAGTTACAACAGGTGCCACCAGTCTGAACTCACTGAAACAGTTTGCTCTTGGTCAACAGCGGAAATCGGACTTTCAGAGTTAACTGAACTGCAAAAGATTCACACTGATTTACTTCACCCCGGCAAGTGAATTCACTGACTGGTCGCTACGCTCCATTGAAATAAATAGATTTTGCCTCACAATTTATGCTGTTTTAAATGCTGGTGTGACCAGGCATACACTTGTGTTTGTTTGAAACTAAGGATTGCTGGAAAGAGCAGCATTTTTCAAAGGCTCAACAATGACACTAAAAAGGATTTGCTGTATGGCACTCAGAGCAGAAGTCAAAAGTGACTGCAGGCCTACCTTCTTGGATTTCTTGGGTTCATAGTCCATTGCGATTCAGCCCCCCCAGTACTGGTCCTGTTCTGGGTCAGATGAGTCCTGGTTCACGTCACGCAACTGAATGTATTTTTTTTTTCAGTTTGTCTTTTGTTGTCTTTGTATCTGTCTCCCAGTTATTTTTTCCATCGTTCCTACTGTGTCAACGTCTCTCTCTGTTGAAGTTATTTTTGCTTCTATCTCGGCTGCTTCATTCTTGTTCTTTCTTGTTTCTACACTGATTGTTCTTTTGGGACCATACACGCACACACGCACGCACACACACACACACACACACACACACACACACACACACACACACACACACACACACACACACACACACACACACACACACACACACACACACACACACACACAAGAACAGGAAGCAGAGGAAGCCCACTTCCTGTCCGAGAGGAAACTCCACCAGAGACTGATAAGGCCCATTCTCTCTGCACTGATCAAACACACACACACACACACACACACACACACACACACACACACACACACACACACACACACACACACACACACACACACACACACACACACACACACACACACACACACACACACACACACAATTCTCTTATTTAAGTTTCCTTTTATTGAGAACCTTGGAAAATTTGGTTTGGAGGTGCGAGCAACTATGAGCTAGCTACTGTACTTACTAACAGAGAGTTGTGGAGCTCGTCAATAATCAGCACCTATCATTCATTTTGCTTATGGTAAACTATGAAAACCAGGATTGTAAAATACCTGCATTTTCTTTTCTTTACCCCTTTACATTTTCAACTACATTGACACTGTTCACAATGCAACATCATGTGATGATGTTTACTGCAAACATATTTACAGAGAGACTGTGGGATTTCTTTTAATCTGAACCTAAGATCTCCCTCACGCCAACCAAGGAACATTGTAAAAAATGGACCCTTCAGCTGCCCAAAGACTTGGGAAGAGTAACCCATGCTCTTATTATGACACTTCTCGACTGATGTCTAGTTCAACTGCCTCAGCAGAAAACTGCAACAATTTATTTTATTAACAAAAACTATATGTAGATCCAGTTTTAACTTCTCTCCATTATTCTTGATGTACACCGCATTTCATTGGTAGTTGGTGTTCTTTTACCTCCCTCGCCCATTTCCAGTAAAAACATTTGTTGGCATTGTACGTTTGTGCAAACCACAGGATACAGTGAATGTTGACGTTCTGAACCAAAAAGACATTTCATGAATGCGTCTCATATCGGCCTTGTATCACGCTTGCAGAAACACACAATGACACATGGTTAACGCTGTGAAATCATTGGTTAGGTTTAGGCAAGAAAAATACTTGGTTGAAGTAAGAAAAAAGGTAATGTTTGTGTTAGAATGATAACATAACAATGTAGCGTAAATAAATAACAACTGCCCCTAGCGGACTTTCTTAACTAACATTACATAACTGTCACAGCTCTGTCACTACTACTCTGTCCTTTCCACCTCTCACTCACCTAATCAGTTCATTCAGCGCACCTGGCTGCCACTCTCACCTCATCAAGCTCACTACTCTCACCTGCTCACCCTGCTTCTGCCACTATTTAAGCCCCAGCCTTACACACACTCACTGCCAGATCGTTCTCCGCTTCCACGCAAGACTTTCCCGCACACCCCTTGGACTGATTCCCTGTTACCGGCCCTGCCTGTTTTGGACTACCCCGCCTTGCCTCTGCCCCGGTAATTCACCCAGCCTTCTGTTCCTGACCACGAGATCCTGCCGTCTATTCCCTGTGATTCTGCTTCCGTTGTGTGTGCTGAGAGAAATAAAACTCTGGTTAAAATTACCTCTCGTGTCTGTCGTACTGCTCCTGGGTCCTACATTACCCGTTACAATAACAAGCATAAAGTTAACATGAACAGTGGTCTCCTTGGTCAAAGTCTTGTGTTTGTTTGACTTATGACTGCCCATCTATTTTCTTGCTTGTTATTCTTGTTATTATACCATATAACTTTAAATAGTGAGTGCAGCAGGGATGACGGATTTTTGTAGGCCAAGCTCGCCCTGGTTCCCTCGAAAAAAGTTTGATGGGACTTTTCAATTGAATTTTGGAATATTACAGAAAATGAGCTTTATAAGATAGTTACACATTTTGTTCAGCAAGATCATCTTCACAAATGACCCCTTTTATGATTTTTGCTTTAAAATTCATGCGTGAGATATTTACTGAAGTATTTTATGTTGTAGAACAGCACTTTTAAGTTTGGCTGCAAGTTTGCTCCTGTCTTTAGTGTTGATCGCATTTGACGTGATGTAATTTCCAGTTTAGAGAAATTATCATTTAAAGGGACAGCAAACCTATTGACTCTATACACTTCCTATCAGTAATTGGATCCTACATGAACACACATTTTCAGAATCCCAAGAGTTTCACACATGTCACTGCACCAACCAGAGTTTAGCAACATTGGAATCAAAATATGAATTCAAATGAAATCAAAAAGACAGTTGTGAGGTTGTTTGCTAATGTTGCCAGGACTGTCAAAAAGTCATGCTTTAAAAGAAATATTTCATGTCTAGTCACACGACAATCAGTGATATTGTCATCCAATGGGACTCAAAGGTGATTTACTCCCAAGAAACAAAACATTTAGGAGTATTTCTAGGACTTGTTAGAGTCTGCAGGTGCAATGAGCAGGTTTGGCCACAGAGTGGCAGAGCTGTGACATCTGAAGGAAGGAGGAGGGGGAGGAGAGGAAGGAAGGAAAGACATATTTCTTCTCAGCAGGATACTGATGGAGGCAGTAGAGATGACATCAAACCTGTGACCTTACACACACACACACACACACACACACACACACACACACACACACACACACACACACACACACACACACACACACACACCAACCATGTAACCATGCTCACATTCAAGGAAACAATAAAGATGTATTGTCATTATGCAGCGGATGACAATATAACGAAATGCAGTTGTGGACAAACGCACGCACGCACACACACACACACACACACACCTATTGTCAGGGTAACCACTCCATGGTGACCGGAGGGCTAACAGCTTAACGATCGCCCAGTTACCTAGGCAACGGGAGTCTCTCTCTCTCTCTCTCTCTCTCTCTCTCTCTCTCTCTCTCTCTCTCTCTCTCTCTCTCTCTCTCTCTCTCTCTCTCTCTCTCTCTCTCTCTCTCTCTCTCTCTCTCTCTCTCTCTCTCTCTCTCTCTCTCTCTCTCTCTCTCTCTCTCTCTCTCTCTCTCTCTCTCTCTCTCTCTCTCTCAGCCCTGAGAAGAGACTTGACCAGGGGCTTAACTGTGTCAAAATGAATGGATGAATCAAAAGTTCTGCTCTGAACAAAGATCAACTCTAAGTGACAGATCAAACAAAATCAAAACATGCCATTTCAAAATTGTATTATGGAGAAAAATATTTAACTTAGTAACTGGATCCCTAGAATGAAATCAGATCAGAACAAAGTGAAAGGCAGTTGAGTAGGTAGAGAGAGCTAGCAGCGTGGCAGGAACTACGGGATAGTCGATTAGCTCGGAGAGTCGAGAGACAGCGGAACCAAGATTTCCTCACTGTTTTATATCAATTTTAATCTACAGTACTTAAGAATGACCACACAATGCCAGGTCTCTACACTACATTCACCAGTGACACATGAGCAGCATAACCTGCAACAACTCATCGGAGTAGTAGCAGCGGCCCTGTGTGTCTCAACCAGTGGCGGCTGGTCCATAGAGGGCGCTAGGGCGCCGCCCCCCCTAGAGCTACAAAAATAAAAATAAAATAAAAATTTAAAATTAAAATAAACTATACAAATTGTCAATATTTGTGTTTTTGAAACATGGAATCACCCAGTAATATGTGTAAAATATGATATCTGCGGTAAATATATGCTTTTCCTGCTTGTCCTCTCTGCCTGTCTGCTCTTCCTCTCTGTGTGTGCACGTCTCAGCTGCTGGGGCGCTGGAAAAACTGCCCCAAAGAGGCGGGTCTATAAAGCAGTTTAGCCAATGCTGAGTAAAGATATAAATGAGTGACATACAATTCAGCCAATCAGCGTCCTCAAATAGATTCAGCTTGGGGCAGTTTTAATTCTGCCCCAAGCTGCGCGTTCTCGTCAGGAGAAGTCTCTACAGGAGAGCGCCAGTGTGAGCACTACTCCTCCAAGACCCGTTTGAGTGGAGAACTGAGAGGAGAAACTACTGAAAGAGCTGATCCCAGATCAGCCTGACCTCACAATCAGACAGCAGACTAGCAGGAAAGAGAAGCAGTACATGAAGCTTCTCTACTAGCTGTACACCAGACAGGTTTGACTAGCTGGATGATGTCATAATAATAACTTATTTATCTTTTTAAAACAACGGGGACAGAACCAGCATGGACAGTTAGGGAGTGAGGGACATGAAGCACCTGTCTGAGAAATGGATATATAGTTATATATATATATATATATATATTATTATATATATATATATATGTGTGTGTGTGTGTGTGTGTGTGTGTTTTATATTATAGTGAATATTATTATATGACATATATATTATTATATTATACAGAATATTATATGATATATATATTATTATATTATACAGAATATTATATGATATATATATATATATTATTATATTATACAGAATATTATTATATGTTATATATATTATATTATACTGAATTCCCTGTGAGGGTGACTAAAATAAGATGTCCTGACGTGTTTGTGAAAGTGTTATTTACTGCTTTTTTTCGTGTTGGAATAAATGTTAAATATTTAACTGCAAAGTAGTAATGCGCGTTTGATACCTTAATTTGTTTGCATTAAATCATTCTGGGATGTTTGCTGAAATTGATTGGATGTGGCACAGCCCTACCAAGAACATTTTCCACCAGCCGCCACTGGTCTCAACTCTCAACTCAACTCTCAATACATCACAACAAAAAGAGGCACCACCTTGTGGCACTATTTAGCATTACAGTAAACGTAAATACTGATTTCAATTGGACGTTGCTTTTAGTTAGTGGTATTTCAGCACATGCTGAGCATCGCATATAGTGCTGCCTTAATCCAAAGGGTTATATCTGGCTTTTCAAGTCTTACTTGTCAGGGCTACGGTATATCAGTGTAAAGCATGCGGCTACACACTCGCAACACACATATACTACACATTGTCATGCAAAATAAATGCACATATACCTGTACATGAATTCACCTGCTCTTGATGTTCTCTCTCTCTTTGACACACACACACAAAAACACACAATAATTCATGCTTGTATGAACTTCAAAGTACGTCAGATCTTGATGTGTTTTGGTGCTGCATCAACTCTATCTCTCCAAAAATGTGTGTGTCTTTGCAAGTGTGTGTGAGAGTGTGTATTGGGTGTATTATGTGTGAATTTGTGTGTGTGTGTGTGTGTGTGTGTGTGCATCAGTGGTATCAAAGAAGCAGAATCCTTAAAACACCTCAAAATCACATGAGGTCTGACGCAAGAGGAGAAAAAAATACGAAGAGGAAAATAAGAATCAAAGAGAAGACGAAGGTGGAAGAGAAGGGAGGAGGGAAGGGGAAAAGATGGAGAGAGGGATGGAAGAAAACAAGGAAGATGTAGCTTCGAGGAAGAAACGTTTAAAATAGAGGAGGGTTGATTGGAAGGGCAGATAAAGAACAAAGAAGCAGAACAAAGAGGCTGACCAGTGAGGAAGGAAGGCGAGGATGAAGATGAAGACAGGTAAAAGAGGGATTGAGACTGGAGAGAAGGCAAACAGTTTAAAGAAGGGAGCAAATGTGGCATCGAACCAACACATTCTCACTCCCAACTCATAAATTACCGCTGCTTAATCCGTGGCCCTAGGTTTC
The DNA here is from genome assembly GCA_032191485.1 of Leptoclinus maculatus. NCBI lineage: Eukaryota > Metazoa > Chordata > Actinopteri > Perciformes > Stichaeidae > Leptoclinus > Leptoclinus maculatus. The sequence goes on along the minus strand of JAVDOI010000108.1, from coordinate 13,422 downwards.
AAACTGAGACAAGGTACCCTTCTAGCATCAGTTTTGGTTGTCTCACAGGAAACATACAGTTTCTGCTTGTTACATGTATACAGTCTCTTCCAATATAGGTTTACTTACTTTTTAGGCTTATTCACAAAACAAATCTACTTGGTTAGCTTTAAAATCGCGCCCTCAGTTAAAATAAGTATGTTTGTTACGTGCTTAACTAATGCCACGTAAGTTTTGTAACAAAAGTAAGGTAAAGTAAGTCAATGTTGACTTGGTGTTACATGGACACTAACAGCGGTCTCCTGGGTGAAAGTCTGTGTCGAAGGTCATCCACACAGAGCGCCTCCGTTAAGTGGACTTTCTCGCTCTTTATACTACTTCAGTTACTCTGACCGTCGATTAATGAAGCGTATGGGTTTACATTGGAGTCGGCTGAAAGCCCGGTGTGTCTCAAAGGACTCAAAGAGTGCCTTGGTGCGTCGGTATCAGACACCGAGCGGCGCTGACCAAGTGAGTGAGAACGGGGTTGATTGAACTTGAGAAAAAAGGCAAAAAAGGAAGAAGTGCTTGGAAGCAAGGAGTGAAAATGAAAAACAAAAGGTCAAATAAGGGGAGGAATACTCAGCCCATGAGTTCCTTCTGCTGCGAAGTAAAGAAGGAAGAGAAGAAGAAACAGACTGAAAACACAAAAAAACGAAAAGGAAAGCAAAGGGGAAAAGACTTGAAGAGAAAAGGGAGGAGGAGGGATTGTTGTTTGGTTGCTGGATCTCCAGAGATGCCTGCCAACCAAATAAACAACAACTCCTCAGGATGGAGGGATGGTGATGTGAGAAAGAGATCAAAGAATGTTGGTTTGAGGGAGAGATTTTGTGTTTGTCGCCTCGAGAGGAAAGAAAGAGGAGATTCAAGAAGAAACAAGAGAAACAGGGTGGGAAGATTCAGCGGAAAGCATTGGTGGAGCTCCAGCTTCGGTTTCAGCTCCGCCTCACTCCGGTATCGCACCTGGGAACTCCTCAGTACAGTCCAAACACACAGAAAAACCACGGCCAGTACGAAACAGCCATATAGAAAGAGTTAGATTCTGTCTCAGTGGCAGACATAAGTTACAGGGTTTGTAGAACTTGTTGGATGTATTCAGTACCGGTACATCAAATAAAAAGGAAATACAGTGGTGCAGTGTTTAAACTTTTTGAAAAAAAAATAAAAAACTAGAAAATTGTGATTGCAATCACTACAGCTGACCGGAGCACCATTTGTTCCAGAAAGTGCATTGGCTTAGTTTGAAAAAAATCTGAAATCTGCTGTTCTAAACTTGTATCCTTGAAATATGGGTATATTGTATAATACCAATGTATAACAGCAGATACATTTGAAAAGAAACATAGTTACTACTGATTGGTTCGTTTTTCTGTCATTATGTTGGTGCAGTTTCTTTTATTCCTTTTTATTATTTTTAGTTTTTCTTATGTTGAGGGGAGGTCTGTTGTATAAGACTGTTTCTTCTTGACCTCTCCCGTCACATTTCTTATTTTTTCATTATCTGGTTTTCATGAAGTCTCATTTGTGTGCAACTAATATATATAATAAACGCTGACCTTTTTATCAACATGATCAGAAAATGTTAAATTGGCAAGTCACAAAATGATCATACTGCAAATCAATCTTATATTTTGCTTGTTTTCCTTGCAACATGACATCCGGTCGTAGAACCGAAAACATAATTGAACTATTTTATTGTTATGTTTAGGCACACCTCGAATTAGGGAAATATTGTGGTCTTGATTAAATACTGAAAATGTGAATAGTGACTTTTTTTTACTTAATTCACATTTAACCAATAACACAATCTTTTGGTTGTCTCAATCTAACTACATGCAGGACTGAGGATGCAAACCTCAGTCTGTGCTTTGTACGTCATTGAATGTAAAAATGCAATCAGTTAAGCCATTACATATGAAGTGAAGTAAAACGCTCAATAGTTCCCTCACAAAGCTTCACAAATAAGTTAAGTAAAGTAAACATTGCAATTAAGTACAATAATGACTTAATATTTATTTTCCATACGCTGTAACAGAAAACACAGACAGCAGTGTATTTCTCCGGCTGTTCAGCCATGTTTACTACAGTATTATTCCCATCTACAGTTATCAGCACATCTTGTTGAGCTCTTTTTTTAACAGCGTCATAGATATTTTCACCACTGGTTTATTTTTCTGCTCGTTCACTCAGAGGATGTTGAAGCAGCATTATCAAAAGAACTTAGAACACATCCTGACATACATACTGTACATACAATACATACATACGAACCAAAGCACACACACTCATACACGTCCTAGTTATAGCGCCACTCTGATATATACAGATATATAGAATGAGTAAAAAAAAAAAGAAAATCTATTTTCAGTTTTTACATCTTAATATAAGAGTCATACCAAAGACATGGCCACTGAGTGAGTAAACAATAGATAAATATATATAAAACAAATACAAAAATAAATAAACATAAATACTTGCATCAATTAATAAAAGATGATTTGAGCTTTTGAACTCGCTTACTTTTTTAACATGTTTTTGTTCAAGTCGGTATATAACCAGCGCACCACTTTTTATTTTGTTTTACTTAAACCACAAAGGGCTTCATTATCCAATCAGAGAAAGCGAAGCCTCGCCCTCGGCCCACGATTGGGTGGTTACCATATGCATTATCTGTACATTATCATGCTTGACATGACATAGAATTGTTGTTTTCAGCACCATTAACATCGCAGTGACTGCCACCACTGTACCAACATCCACTAGTTCATAGGACACAACACTGTCAAGATAATGCTAATACCAAGTTATTACTGATATTGACTTTTAATTTGTATTCCTGATTTGTTATTTATCCATTTCAACCCACCACAGACACAGTTTTCCCACAGAGCAGGTAGGAGAGCTGATATGGAAATGTTGCCCTTGCTGTCTAATTGGGAATACAATCAAAAACCTTGTGAGGATCTGAGCGCTTACATACTTGCTTTTAACAATGCATTAGTGTGTGCATGATGGCCACGCGTGTACCCAATGCTCCGGAGCGTTGATTGTTCACAACATCAGATAATAATGCAACTCATCTGCAGGATGCAATTAGAAACATGGCCTCTCTGGCAGACTCTGACAACTAAACTTTTTCGTTCTCTATTCTACAACAGTTGCTCTGACCGTTGTATAATGACGTGAATAGTTTTACGTTGGAGTTAGTCGAGAGCCCGGTGAATCTCATACAGAAGCTTATGGGTGCCTCGGTATCAGATGCCATTGACCAATCATCGATATTTGATGAGTTGGTAATAAGAACAGATTGGATATTCTGGTGTCAGCCAGGGATGACTCGGCTCGATCTGCCCCCTACAGGATACACTTTTTTTTATCCTAGCAGGTAGACTCAAGTATATGAAAGATACTGCATCACAACCCCTTATCTACGTGAACGCATTGTTAAAAGGCAAGTATATAAACTACTCTTAGTGACCCCTTCGCCACTTCAGAATATACACATGCATCATCAGCATAAAGGTGATAATTAAACCCACCCTGGATACTGCAATAATAAAGACATTTGTGTTGGCCCCAGGTGGCAGCAGGAGGGAGCTGTTTGAATTCCTTCACTACCCAAAAAAGTAAATAGTACATTACTCCAATCAACAGTAAACTGTCTGTCTGTCAGGGTGGATATGGTGAAGAGGTTCATACACGTTGAACGGCTTTCTCTGGACGAAACATTTGTTAAGTAGATGTTTTAAGTTTTTACACTATAAACATTTTGACGTAAAACTTTCATGTTAACACAACAGCCTGCCCCAGCTTTGAAAAGGGTAAGGGAAGTGCCAAAATTAAAGTTGAGATGTCATTTATATTCACCCGAAGCAGAGGTGTGTCCTCTTTTGTAAAAACTAGAATCTAAACATCTTTGACACAAGTTTATAGTAGTTAAATATGAGTTTTTACTGTGCCATAATATTTTGTTTTTTTGTGCTTGTGTCAGTCAACCTTAAATTGGTGACCCCCTGAACAATCACATCCTCTAAATGCTTGTTGGGTTGTAATTTAAAAATCTTGGTATTGCAGCTAAGGAAAAATAAATGAAAGCTAAACTGTATCATGAACTGGGAGCTACACAGTATCTCAAATGCATCTTCAATGGTGTTTTGATGAACATGCTTTTTGAGATGCATCAGAGTCACATAGGGAATGCAATGGTATTAAGAGAAATGCTTTTGAGTGCATTGCTAAAAATGCTAACATCTTGTGTTGCCTTTATCTAAAACAATCACAACATTGGTATAAATGTTTCTTGGATGGACTCGAAGAACGTCCTCTTCATAACAAATCACAAGTCACCTTATATGCACAGACTAACCTAAGGCTTTTAAAGAAACTTTTCAAAGAACTTCAAAGAGACTGCCAAAGAGAGATCTGTTGTGTAATATGAGAGAGGACAAAAATTAGCTTTGATGAGAGTGTTTTTTGTTGTTGTTTTTTTTTACTCTGTTCTGCCTCCAGGTACTGTTGCTGACCATGCTGGACTTTCTTAGCATCGAGCTGCTTCTAATTGATAGTAACACATTCACACCTGGGAGCTGCTGCCTTTAAACTTCAACCCTTGAAGTTGTGTGCCGATCAACTCCGCTGAATTTGTTCAAGTTGTGGCACCTTTTTTTCCGGGCATCACAACAGCAGTTTAAAAGGAGCAAAGAGGATTTCTCATCTGACGATTCCATTTTTCCTGTCAGTCGCCTGAGGATGTCACTTACCAGTACAAAGACTCTATCTACTTTGAAGGCCTGTACATGGTTTCATTTTGTAAACATCTTCTTTCAAAAATTCCAAACCCTTGTCAACATCCTATCTGTAACAATAAGCAGCAGCATTTGCTAACTAGCTAGCCTGCAAAAGCAATCCTTGTACTTCGCAACTCTCAGTTTTTGTTATCAATTTCTTTTGCGTGTATATTGTTACTTGTATTAACCGCTCACTGGATTTGTTCTAGTGTTTTCACATTCAAACAAACTGTTGTAGGATACCTTAAGGTCTGTTGATGTGACTAAGAGACATTTCTTTATCAGCTACTGTTCTCGCCAGAGATCAAACACTGGAAAATGTTTTCATAGCATAATGAGGTTGTTAATGACACCCTTTACACCTCTACATCTTATGTTTTCTAAGAAAAGTGGACAACATTTAGACTCTTACGAGTAAATGAAGGTTCTTCATCCAAAAGTCATTCATCAACTAGAGCTTATTATAATAGCTTATATCTGACATCTGTATTTATTCAACTGTACATCACAGGCCTGTTTGTGGCGAGTTAGAGCATGCCGTATGGGGGGTAGCCATTGCGGAAGTCGTCCACCTTACATCCTTACATCCAGACCTGATTGATTTTTTCCAATTAAGTCCTTTATCAAGTTGGGGGTGACAGAGCAGCTGGGATGTAATCAATGGAACTTTTGCTATGGCTGTTTTTGTACCACATATGGATGGCTGGCTGTTATCACTTGTATCTCAGGCTTACATTTCAGAATCACTTGTGAGCCATTCACATGATGGGTCCTTGTTTGGTCATGAGACTTGAGCCCAATGTATAAGACGACATTTCGACACCACGGACAGAATGTGAGGGACATGCAACCTTTTGGAAGCATGATGGTACAGCAAATGTAAAACGTTTTAATCTCTATCTAATTGCTAAGACAAATACTCCTATTCACTGTATGTATACTCTGCAAAGTGATTGCATTTCTTTAAATATTAAAGAGTACTCAATTGGCAATTAATTGGTGATTTGGAGGTAAAAAGAAATCTAGACGTCTTGATTAAAACCCGGCTAAGTGTTGTTGAAAAGTGAGATATCATTAGTCATTGTTTAATTCAAGTTTTTAGTTTATTTCATCCTGTAGTTATGTCCTGCGTCACTGGACATAACTACATTAATTAACACATTTTAAGGGCTGTTGAAACATCATATTTAGCCTTTTATACGTCACCCAGATTTCTAAAAATAACTTTTCAACCAAATTTAACTTAGTTTTAACCAAGATGTCTCGGCGTCTTTTGCCCTGCAAATCACGTAGGCAATATTTATGAGATAGTGAGTCTCCATTCTTGTCTAATTTGCTACCAAACCAAATGATTGCATGTCCCGTGCAAACTCCAGTCTCTAAAAGTTCCCAGGTAAGTCTCTGTTGAATCTCCGAGTCCAAGGCTCAAGTTCATGCAGCGGACTGTTTCTCAATTATCTCAAACTCCGCAACTTCATTGCCCTCAAATCCTTTTTACTTCTTGCTCTAACCATGCAGGATGAAACCAAATCTAACACTCCTTGGTCCCAGGATGAGCGATCAAATGTCTCACCTCCAAGCTTTTAGAAAAGACGAAGATTATCTCAGTTCAGTGTTACTCCCTTTACTTCCCACGGCTCATTCATGCTACGTACTCCCGGACTGCGCCCTAAGGGGAGAGCTTTGGTCCCAGATTGCGCTTCACATTTTACAATCAAGTTTGACAACTTCTTTAAAAAAAAAAAAAAAGAGTTGCCTGAAACTCTGTCTCCTTTCCATGCTTCTCCTGGCATAGGTAGTCCTGGGATGAGAACTGATCTCAGGCTGAGCCTTGGTCTCAGACTGCACTTTTAAGTTTAAGAGCCTCCGTTGGCTTAGACGGTTGTCTCATATTCTAAAACCTCTTTGCTGCCCATCATGCTACTCCTGTACTGTATCCTCGGGCTGACGGCTGATGAGGTCTCCAGAAGCAGAATGGTTTTGCGAAGGCGCCGATCGATAAAGTGCGCATCCCAGGCCGGGTATCGCTTCCTTGGGAGGTCGATCCGGATCACAGGTCCCTCCTGTGCACGGGATGAGGAGGAGGTCCTGTGAAGGAGTGCAGGAGAAGATGAAGGGGAGGGACGTACCTGGAAGACAGGCAGGCAACTGTCCCTGTCTCTGTCCTTGTCTCGCTCTCCGGGAACCGGCTCCCCCGTATCTTTAGTCCTGGGGAGAGTCCTCGGAGGGCTGGTAATGACCATGTCTGTTTGGGACCCTTGGGATGGGGTGAGGCAAGCATCAATCACTCCCGCTACCCCTACCGCACTCACCACACCCTCGTCCACACACCCTCCCCACTGTGAGCCCAGAACGGGCCCATCCGGGTGCAGCCAGCAGTAGTACACCAACATGAAGAAGGTTCCCAGGGCAAAGCTGCAGGCCACCAGGCACACCACCACCAGGGCGTAGGAGTCGGAGGTGTGTGGGCCACGGTAAGTGTACCAGGCGGCGGTCAGGGCCACATTCTCAACCAGCGTCACAGAATAGTAGACGGTCATACGTAGGCGACTGGGGCCTTCCTTGACATTGAACCAGCAGAAGATGTAGATGATGCCCACCACCATGTTGTAGATGATCTCCTCCCATTTGGACATGCAGAAGTCAGTTTCACCTTGGATGATCCAGAAGGTCATGACACACCTGAAAGACAATAAACAATAGCCTTAATAACGGCACTATGAGTCCTGTTAATTTTGTGGCTGCTACTAAGAATAATAAGGTAATTCGGATGGACAACCTCAAAAGGACTTTGTAATGACTGTGCATTTTCTATTTTCTAAAAGATAGCACCTATTCTTAATACTGACATGCATTTTATTATTTGCACATTATTACTACGAACATCATTCAAGTTATTACTACAGCAACACATTCTCCCACTGTAATTATAACCAGTAAAACAGCATTGGACAATTACACCACCTCGGTAAGACAAGAGGCTATGTGAGTCCCGGAGATCATTTTTTGTCGAAGAAAGGCGTTATCAGTCAAAGACTTTGGCCCAGACTCCAGAAGAAGAGGATCAAATTGTCATGACGTTTGTGGTGGATATTCATGATCAAAGAGGATGACCCCTTAAAATGGCCAAAAGTTTCACTGGTACATAACAAACATAAAACTCTAATGAGCAGATGGACATGAAATTCACTGAGCACATTCATATTCTTTTTATTTTGGACACCTATATATGCATTTTTAGTGATTTAAATCTATTACCTGGGTAATGTAATTGTAGGGATTTTAATTATATACCTGGGAATTAAGGGATATTTCATCAAAAACATTTGAAAACACAACAGACGCACAATTACCTAAAGTTAAAGCATGACAAGCCATTGATATTGAATCTCTGCTACCACAACCTTTTTGCACCAATTTCATAAATTTATAAATAATCACAATGAATGGGGAGGAACATTATAAATCAACCAACATTAACTATGTGTCCTTCCTTGGGGGAAAGAAGCAGCAGAGTGCGGAGAAAGCAGATTGTTTTGAACACTCTGATTTAATAAGGCTAATGAGGGAGAATGGGCGTATGTTAAAAGAGGATGTATTTACAGTTTTTACTTACGATTTACTTAATCAAGCTGTTTTCCTGTACAATACTGTAAAACGACAATGTATTTCAGTAAATACATAGCATGACTATCTAAAGGCTCTAATTTTGGACACAGAGTTATTGAATAATTGATCTTCTATTTCTTTTGTGTACCTGCCGTTGAGATACAAGATCACTGATACAATATTCATTTGATGTCAATGCAGCCAGTCAATGGTAATAACTGTAAACTTGTACTAAACACTCAAACAATAAATATTTTTTCTGGTTACTATAATTGAGAGAAAGGACCGAGAGTTTTCTCCTGATAACTATTAAAAAAAACTCGTCATTTTTCATAATTTTGTCAAATACTAAGCTTCTCATTGTGGGTCCAGACTCTTTTGCATCAGGTCACATGGCGCACCAGTGGCTGACGATGAAAATGCCGAAGTAGAGCTGGAAGACGGAGGCGAAGAGGGCAAAGGCCACGGTCCTCGCCCCGATGGTGAAGAAGTGCCACAGCATCTGGGTGATCACGGCCTTGTAAGACATGGGCAGCTTGTCGTCGCGGGAGTCCCGGAGAACCTTCTGGTAAGAGGCGATCATCCAGGCCAGAGAGACCAGGGAGGCCGAGGCAGAGAGCCCTGGAAGGACAGATGAACACACAGAGAGAAAGAGAAAAAAATAAGAGGAAGGGAAGAAAGAGGCACAAATTAAAAAACATTTGGGTGATGAAGGGGGAAGTTAAATAAAGAAAGGTAGTAGCTGGATAATTATAACAAATACACACTGACATGAAATACCAATATTTCAGTCAAATTAACTGTGAAAGTTTCATATTGAATGTGAAGTGTCTCCAATGTGACTATTTTAACCATATTCCTCACAGCATGACAACCATGACAACAGACTGATCTCTATCAGCTGATGACGACTGCAAAATGTGGTAGGAAGCTTTGAAAAACACGAAGATGACCTTGAATTGAGTTTTCACTGTCAAATGTTTGAGACAGTTTAAAAACAGTGACACCATAACACATTTTGATTACAAAGAGCACTGATGAGTCTATTTTCTAACTGTACGGCCTACTGAGGACACATTGATCACAAATGTTGTTTTTTGTTGTGTTTTTACAATATTGACTAATTTATCATTACCTTGGGCTATAAGGCTGTGTTCTGTCTCCTGTGCTATTCTCTCGCTTTACCAACAACTTTATGATCAATCAAAAGCATTTTAGAATAGTTCAGTATACCGATGACCTGGTCTTAGCTGGTCTACTACAGAAAACAGACCCTTTAGGTGAAGCTGCCTATCTCGCCCACACTAAGGCCCTTCAAACATGGTATTGCTTTAGCCAACTAGAAATCAATGTGGCCAAGACAAACTAATAGACAAAACTAAATTAATTATCTTTAAATTGATAGCCAATTATTGAAACTGTGGAAAATGTTAAATACCTCGTCTATACAGTTCTGAGCTTCTCTGAAAATACATTACAAATACAGTTTATTTTCAAGAGATGCTCACAGCGACTTTATCGTCTTAGTGGCCTTAGTGCTAGTCAGGTGATTGTAGAACTAGTGTAACAAGCTATTGATGGCTGTTTAAACTTGCACCTTCTGCCTGCCATCTTGAAACTAATAATATATTTCAGAAGTCCTTCATCCCAAGCGCAATCAATATTCTCAATTTAACAAAGGGACTGAGAGGATTTAAGCCACACACATTGACATACATTGTTTTAATGTGTAATATGACCATGTCTATGTGTTCTACTGACTGCTTGTCAGCTTCTTATGTTGTTTAAAATAAACCCATCAGGAATTACATTCCCGGGGATCCTGAATGAAATTTAGTGGCCTGTGCAATATTTGTCTGGTATCTGTTAAGATATCTTTTCCTGGACCAGAACAACTGGTAGTGAAAACAACACAATGGTAAAGATAAAAAAATTCTGTCCACCAAAAGATGGCGTAATGTCTCAATTGATGCTAAAATTCTAATATGGCACCTTTAAATGTTTTGCTTCCTTGCTCATTCAAGTAGACCTGGACTAGTTTCAATTGAAGCAAAAGGATCATTAGCCCGCACACGTAACTGTGAGGCGCACTGCGAGCCGCCCAGAGTGCAGTTTAAACACATTAAACATTCATGTGTGTTAATCATGCAGTCTTGTCTCAAATTAGCCATGAATCACACTGAGAAGGCATTAAAATTTGAGCAGAGAAAGAGCTGCACCGACTTTGCATTTTAATGTAATTTTGTTATGAAGAGATTGGGGAGAACTTGAATATTCCTCTCATGTAGAAACTTAATGATATTTAAAAAAATAAGATTACTGCTGTTGAAAACAAGTTTTTGCCTTGAAGACTCCGAGTTGCAGTTTTTAGGTCCATAAGGTCACTCTTAAAGGCAGGGCGGGAGTGGGACTCACTTTGAGGAGTTTCATGCCTCAGACCAGCCCACTTAAGTTCACAACATATTACACAGGGCATATCCAGTAGAAGTGCTTCCTCATGTGTATCACCCGGGAAGAAATTATTTGTAACATAGGTCAACATGTCACAGGAGTCACAGGACTGTTTATTGATTGGCTGCGGGTGATCTCTGGCTTTAAAATGTAACTGTAACTATCCCTAACCTGTAGTTGGGCCACATTTTGCCGCTGCAGCTTTCGACAGATATTGCATGGCAGCTCGCCGCATGCCGCACTTTGCTGCTGCTCGGTGTAAAGCGACAGCCTACATGATCAATTTATTAAATAAATGGCCCAACAACCAGCCCGGCACTCCAAGAATCGTTTCCGTTATTCACGATTAGCCACTTGTATCAAATGGCCTAACAGCAATGCAGGACATTTAGCTTTATTACATTGTACTCAAATGATATGCAGATTGTCATGTTTTTCTTCTAATCTAGTTTTTCTGTTTGTTGTACTTGAAACACCTTGAATGCCCGCTCATGCTCTTTAGCATAGACATCAATTACAAAGTCGTTAGAGATAGGAAAAAAACAACAACAATAATAATAATTGTGCAAACTAAATTGTTGCTTTAACAAAACACAAAGATAACTTGTGTTCTTTAGTTGTGGAATTCACTCCTCCATGTTTATGTCAGGTCTATTTCACAGCGGGCAGAGTGCTAAATTATTCCATTTTTGTTTTGATCTCAGTTTGTTTTAATTGTATATTCATTTCTTACTTCATGTCTTTAGAGTGTTTCTTGGTTTCATGTTATTAGTGGTTCGTTCCTAAGTGTGTTCTGCAGCAGGAGAGATTTCTCTGCATGTTTTTCACCATCATCCTTAGCTTGATGTATTTTTTCCTTTCATACAAAATGGAATTTGACATCAACCCAAGCTGACCACAGCCAATGATCTCAGGGAACGACCCCCTCTTGCTGAGTTGATAAACTCCACCTGGGTTTACAAGCCAGACCAATGACATGACTCGTTTCCTGGAATGCAGCTGAAGGAAATAAACCAAAGCAGCTACAGAAGAAATGAGGCAGAGGGGATTATGGGTGGAAAGAGACAGATGCAGTTTGTTATGCTTGGAATACCCAGCACATCCCAAATATTTGGAGAAACTATAACCAGCAGGGATTTATAATAACAGATGACTTGAATGATTAATTGGCAGAACTGAAAGTTGGTTAATTTGATTGGTTTGCTGACCAATGAGCCATATCAGCACCAAGGTGATATAAGCTACGTGGGAGAGTCTGTATTGTATACTGTAAGTGCTTAAGGACTTTTGTTTGGTCCTCACTTCTTCAAAAGTCTGTTTGAGGTTTAAGACAAGGTTTTAGGGTTTAAGTTAGAATTTCGTTACGGCTAAGGTTAAGGTCAGTAATAAGGAAATGAAGCAAGATCATCAGGAAAACTGATTTTCAAATGTCACATGGAGCGCGGCGGTCTGAATCTGAATTGTAAGTTGCTTTGGATAAAAGCGTCGGCTAAATGACTGTAATGTAATGAGAGCGATTAGATTTTCAGCAGGAGTTAAGAAAGGTAATTTAGCCTGGCACTGTGAGATTTATTTCTCTTCTGTGGCAGTAGACACAACAAAAGATGTGTTAACATTACCACGCTAAACGTTTATATTCTTCACAATAAAAGTCCCTTGTTATTTTTAATACTCATTCTTCCTCCCTGCAGTATAGAGTTGTTTTATTGAAGGATAGCCGCTAACAATGCTCCCCTAATTCAATGATAAACACATTTTTCTATATTAAAAGTCCCCCGTTATTTTGTTATTTAAAAGCTTTTATTTTAAATAAGCAGTAACTTAACACGACTCAGACAGCGGGTCTCAGCTGTGCTCCAGCACGGGTTTCCCATGTATGTATGGGGGGAGGAGGGGGGGGTGATGTGAGACCTACAGTACGTTTGATAAATTGTCCCGATTGTGCCCACATGCTGTCCACACCTCACTGAGGTCTGAACTTAGAATGAGACAGGCCCCCCTCTGCATGTGGTCTGGCTGATCCGATCCCAAAAGCGAGCAAGATCTGACCACGGAGCGCAAAGACTTGACAGTTGATGCGTCCCGGCATGATCGGATGACAAAAGTTGCACTGAAACGACAAGCGTAACCACGGCCTAAGATCCCGGCAGCAGCTGCTCATGTCATGCATGCCGTTGTGCTACACTCAGTGTGTGAACTACAGAATACCATGGGGTTTTGGAGAAGCTCACTTTCTTTTTTTTATTGCCCGTGTCCCTTCTTTTTGACATATCTGTATGCTGCTGACTAAATAAAAAAGATAACGTTTTTGATATTGCGTCACCATACTTTGCTGGTCATGACAAGCCGTATCTTTATTAAAGTAAAATACTGATGCATTACCCTCCTTAATGAATCATACATCGATAATAGCCTAATTTTACGCATGATCCATGATGATGAAAACACAGAAAAATAGAAATGCAGGGCAAAAATAGCATATTGTCAGTAGTTTAGAGACCGCCAAGATTTCACAGATCATGTTTTCAAAAGGACCTCATGTCTTATTAAGAGGAGC